>VXBO01011678.1:191575-250728 GCA_013400135.1 Rhinoptilus africanus | reverse complement strand
CTCTTCCCGCGGGCCGGGCCCGGTGCTGTCCCGGGCCGGGCCCCGGGAGAGCCGCCGTGCTCCTTCCGTCCCCCGAGCCCTAGCGCCGAAGGCGGCCCGGGGCCAGCTGCCTCCCTGTCTGAAGCGAAGGGCTCTCGTCCTGAGCGGCCCTTGTCAGAGCCTCTTGTTTCTCGGGCTGGGCTTCACAGGAGGAGATCGGCTGGGCTCTCGCTTCTGAAAACGCTTATTTTGCTGTGTTGCTGGCAACAAGTCATTAAAAATGGAAAAAAAAAAAAATCAAAAGCCCTGTTTCCCTTTTTGCCGTGATAATTATTTCTGTTTCTTGGAAACTTGCACAGAAAGCACGGGAGCAGCAATCTTGACCAATTCTTTAAATAACGTCACGTTACAGTCTTGGTTAAGACTGTGGCAAAAGCTAAACTATAATCTTCTAAAAAGTACCTTGTTTGAAGCATACTGTTTGGGCAGCATCAGTGTGGAAGTACCTGGCATTGCTTTATTGAAGCAGAGAGGTTTTGAGGGGTTTTGTTCTTTCAGGCAGTGCTTTGGAAAGACTTCTGAAAGGGTATATGATACTGCATTCGGCCAGTAAAGTCTTTACATTTTAACTGGGAATGCAGTTATTTTGCCTCTAACTCCACAGTAAAACTCTACAGAAAATTTCTGCCTGTGCAAAAGCAATCCCAAAGGTAACGGAGCTGTACGATAAGCTCTGAACAGCCTTGGTATTTAAAAACTTCACTGGAACAGCACAAGACTAAAGCTAATGATCTGTTATCGGTGCCTTATATGGAGCCTGTTTGCTCAAGTTACTTGCATCCTCAGGGATGTTTTGTTGTGGATTGCTCAATTCTGGCCAGCCTGTTCCCTTCAGTCCTTTGAGGAACCCAATGAACGCACAGGGAGTGGTACAATTTAAACTGTTACTTTAGCCTCTTTGTATCTATCGCGGTGTTTCTTAAAGACACCATAATGTTACCTCTATATGATGAGGCTTTAACTATGTAGACTTTGATTCTAGACATAAAGGTAGTTTTTGTAAAGCTTGCACTAATCAGCTTTTTTCTTCATAATGCTTTTTGCGTAAGATGTTGACAGCACGCGTAATGAGGTGCAAGTGAAATGCTGTAAATACAGAGATGAATAATAAGAAATAGTGATGTCAAAAGAGCACCCGTGGTCCCAGAAGAACAAGACAGCAAATACAAAAAGCAAATTTCTGTCTTCTACCTTCTTCCATTCTAATCAGAATAAAGTATTTATACGAACAAGGGAAAGAGCAGGACAGCGCTATCTCTGAATAAAAAATGATGGTGTTTCGTGGTCTTCTTTATTTAAGAGTGAAGTAACCTAGCTAAAATATTGTAGGGGTTTATTCAAACAGAGATTGAAAACTTTTATAGTGATTCTTTGCTTTAGAGAGCACGAGTGAGACTAGTTCTCCTTTGTACGTAGTCTTAGATTTTCAACAAATTAAGCTACAGTTGCTATGGTCATTTCTAATAAAAAGCTATAGCAAAGATTTAGTAATCTGTGTTCTAATAAGCTGCTCAGGTTAAAATTTAGATTTCTTCTTAAATGTTAGCTTAGTACTGCATGCTGTAAGACAAGTATCTCGTTATTTGGCCTCCTTCATCTGGATACGCGATGAAGTTAGATTGAGTTTCTCTGGCTGAAGGCCAGGAGCTGAGCCGCAGTAACTGGTTCGCGGAGCCAAACCCCGCTGCGGGGTCAAGTGGGCGAGACAGACTTAGTGCAGGTGGTTCAAGGCAGCACGTTTTCTGTCATAAATCTCAAACAAGCCTGTATCTGGTCACCTATTGCAGCTCAGCTGCAAGGCAGCAGCCTGACCGCATTCTGTACCTTAGCTGTATCCCAGTCTGTATTTGGGGGTTTCTTTTAACATGTTGTGTGCTCTTAAAACCTAGTCAAAGGTTAGTCTATAAATGGTGACATGTTTTCATTTAGTCCAGTTTCTCAGTGAGCTGAATGCAGTGAGAACTGTTAAGAGAGAGCACAACTGTTAATTGTGCTTTTAAAACATTTGGATTATTTTTAAGGTACAAAAAACCTTAATGTCCAACACTTCATAGAATGAAAATTTCACTGAGGTCAACATCCGACCCCCTAAAGGCCAGTATTAAGATAGCAAGTCTACTGAAACCTTGGGAGAATGTCTATAGACTCAAAAAAGGTACAAATTTTCTGTGTCTAAGTGATGACGCTGCGTATTTGTAATTCATTGCAATTAACTTTAAAAGCATACAATTTTAGGTTTTATGATATATTTAAATATCTGTCTGTGCCACTTGGCTCAAGTGTAACTCGTCATTGTTGTGCTGTTTTGCAGATAACTTCCTTTTTAGTGATGAAATCATAGCCAACGGGTTTCACTCCTGCGATAGCGATGAAGATGACAGAGCCTCACATGCAAGTTCTAGTGACTGGACTCCAAGACCACGTATAGGTAGAAGCCTATATCATGTTCTTAGATGCTGTTTGCCTTTCAACAGTTACTTTCTTCTTCCCAGTCTTCAAATGATTTCTTCTGTTGCAAAAGAAGTGGCAATTACTGCTTAGAGTTGTTGACTGTATTCTGCATGTTATTTAAGGAGTTTAAAAAAGAACCTCTTTAAACTTGCTGTATTTCGATTAAAATTGTCAATGCCTTTTTTTTTGTGTAGATATCCTGCATATGCACAGACTCATTAAACTGAACAGAACTATGGCACATTTCTAGCCTATTTACTTACTGGCCTTAATACTTTAAGGAACAAGAAGATGAATCTTGTATGATTTTAGCCAATCTGTAGGACTCACTGTCCCAAGGCTTACGTCAGTTTGGGAATTACAAGTGTGCATATATCTTGCATATTAGCAATAAGCACGGCAGTTAGTAACTCAGTAGAAAGCTCTCGCCTCACACAGAGGCAAGCTGACCGCTACAGACCCTGGTGACTTGTGTGGGACAGGGGCTTCCAGGGCACAGTGGGGGTGGGACTTGAGGGTCTCTTGTCTTAACGCAGGCGTGTAAGTACACACTCCAGTGTCCATTTTGCTGGTATCGATAAAAACAGCAGCAAGAAAACACATTATGGCAACACAACATTCCACTTAAAATCTGCTCATGTGTTGTCTTTGCTGATTCCTCGTTAGAGCATCACTGTTGGTACCTTTTGGGTAAATACGTATAACAGTTGCTTTCTTTGTATGTATTGTAACTAGCCTTAGTGACAGCTACTTGGGTCGTCTTAGCTTAACTTCTTAAGATTTACCTTTTTTCCTTCTACTGCTCTAATCTCAAGTGTTTCTGGAAAGATTGATTTGATGGCTTTAGGAGGTCATGTCTGAAATCATTAGCGTTAGATGCCTAAAAGAACAACAAAAATCCAGGGACTGGTGGGCCCTAGTTGTCTCTTTAGAGTGAAGTTTTATAACGTGAGTGGAAAGTATACATGTGTTTGTTGTCTCTTCAGCTTACTAATGTAAATACCTTACAAAACATGGGGAAAAAACAAATGGAGATGCGTTGTGAAAAATCTTATACACCTCTAAGAGTTATCAAGTTTGCTATGAACTGGGATTTCTGCCTTGGCTAACTTGCTGTGAAATCCTTCATGGGTTCACATAAAATAATAATAAATAAGTAAAACCTCTAGCTATACTATCACTTCAGAATTTAGACCAAAAAGTACAGGAGTTTTGATGAATGAAGCATTAAATTGGATTAATAAAATTGTAGTAGCAAGCATTAATAAATGTGATAATGATAATCTGAAATACTTGACTCAATTTTAAATATTTGTATTTCTTAATTTTCTTAGGTCCCTACACTTTTGTTCAGCAGCATCTCATGTTAGGTACAGACCCACGGACAATTCTGAAAGACCTGCTCCCGGAAACAATCCCTCCACCTGAACTGGATGACATGACACTGTGGCAAATTGTTATCAACATTCTTTCAGAACCACCCAAAAGAAAAAAACGAAAAGATATTAATACTATTGATGATGCTGTGAAACTTTTACAAGAATGCAGAAAAATAATGGTCTTGACTGGAGCTGGGGTAGGTATTTGCTGCAATGACAGTGGGGGAATATATTATGTAGATGGTCAAATACTTATCCAGGGCTTTACAGCGTGCAGGTGGTGCGACCCTCGCGAGATTCGTAATCTAATAATTGTGCTAGATGGGAAGAGGAAGCACAGCCGCCCGCTGGAACGATGCACACTGCAAGACTGGAGCTTAAGCTGGAAATGACAGGATCTCTATTTTTTTAAGAAAATATTTGTAAAAATTCAAACTCTTATTAAACAGTTGGTTCCATGCAAAATACTTATGAAGTAAGATCACATCTCCCTGTTCCAAAACATTTTCTATCCTAGTCATTTTTCATTTGAAACAAAGGTAGTGATTTTTTTAACCAAAATCTCAGGGGATCTTGAAATACCTGATGGAGCTAGAGGGACTAGAAGAATAGGACTCAAAAAGAAAAAAAAGGGTTCGAGGGGACAATTATAAAGGAGACTTTAATTAGATTTCAGTAGTCTGAGTTTTCTTTTTAACATCTGCCGCTCTATGGTGGTAATAAATTACTAAAGGATATTTTTTAACTGGTGTACAGCTTTATACCTGTGTGCCGGATCATGATAGGAAAGTCGATCATTTTTTGTTTCTCTTCATACACAGAGGGTGTGACACCATTCAGAAAAGATGAGTAATTCAAACGAGCTTGTCAGAAAAGCAGTGCTACTTCTGTTGCCCCATCTGGCTCTTTCTATAGCTGCTGTCATACACCTGTTTCTCCTCCTCTTCCCGTACCATTTTGGGGTAGTCTGAAACAATAAACGTTAGTCTTTATTGACTACTACAATGCTTTGATAAATAATGTTTGTTTATCAAAAGGGGTTTATTCATCAAAAGTAAGAATCTATTCTGTTACTGTGTTAGCATGTGAAAAAGAAATAAAAATCAAACATGTTGTGCAAGCCTAAATTGGAAGATCAACCAACACTTACTAATCAAATTTAACACAACACTGTTTTAAATTTTTTTTCACTTCTTATAAAACTTCCAGTAGTAAAAGTAAGTTCTGGTGTCCTTTAACTGCTTGTATGGATTGTACCAAAGGGTTTTTTGGCCCAGTTGTCAGACTTTGTTTCTCGCTCGCTCTTCTGCTTGTGATTTGAGATTTGTCATATTGGTCCAAAAAAGAGAAAAAAGGAAAAAAAAATAAATGCAGTGAACCCAGACTGCTTTTGTTCTTAATGTCTCTGAGCACTGTGAGCATATAGAAGTGTGGTTTCCCAAACAGTTTCTATCGTAGCAAGTCTTTATTAGTTTTGCTTATTTCAGATTGCAAAATTATATTTCAGGTGTCCGTGTCTTGTGGAATACCTGACTTTAGATCCAGAGATGGCATCTATGCACGCCTTGCTGTAGACTTCCCAGACCTTCCAGATCCTCAAGCAATGTTTGATATAGAATACTTCAGAAAGGATCCCAGGCCGTTTTTTAAGTTTGCAAAGGTATGGTTTTTATCTTGGTCATTAAAGACAGGTAACAATGTTAAAATGCATAAATCAGATATAAAACTGTTCTGTTAACGAAATAGTATCTTTGTCTTATAAGCAAGACAGAAAAATAAGTTAATATATTGAATTTACTTTAAGGAGCGACTTAATTCAGTGGCATAACAGCTCTCTCCTTGGGCAGGTCTTTGCAATGTATCCATTTTATATCCTCAGTGTTACTTCAGTCATTGTATGCAACCACATAATTAGCCTTATTATAAATAGTAACATTCTTTCCTTTTTTAAGCCTATTTTTACTGTTGCTGTTATAAGTTCATGATACCTACAACCATTCTAGACAGTGTGTCTAATTTCAGGGAGGATAAATAAAAACTCAGTAATCTTAGCTGCTCTTACTTTCTCTGAAAAACGAAAGGATACGAGAAACTTTTGGCCAGCACATGAGTGATGTGGAATGCTACATTTGAATTTGATAGGCTGTGGCATGCTGCTCAGTGTCATACAATACATTCACATTTTATCACTGCATTTACAGTTGAGTAAAGCAGTTTCACGCACTAATAAGTTTGTTCTTGTTTCAGGTTTTGATATAACTGTGACAAGGATCTGTACATCTTAGAGAATTAAAGCCTTTTTGCAGGGACTGTGGTTGCTTAAAAGGGAGAAAGCAGCAGTTTTTGGAAAGGTATTAGTGATAGTAAACAGTTTAATTTAAAAAGCAGGGAGTACATCTCTGAGACAAGAAAGAATTGTAGAAGCTGTAGACATTTGTAGAAACAAAAAAATAATTGCATTTAGTCTGGAATTTCCTCAGGGGAAAAAAATCAAACCCAAAATATTATAAGAATTACTACAGAACCAGTAATGCCTTGTGAAAATCAATCACTACTAGTTCTGCTCACTGTTTCTTCCCTTTGCTCACAATTCATGCTGCTGCTGCACAATGTTTTAAAGAGTGGAAAGGAAAAATCAATGCATTTTTCAGCTGCTTAGCTTTCTGTGAAAGCCTCCTATCCAGATAGTAACATATTCTGATGCTCTTTAGTATATTCAGTTCCTTGGTTTTTTCATATTTAATTAAAAAAACCTTAAAAAGACCCTAGAACAAACAAAAAATGCAACCCGCTTGAAGCCTGTCAATACACAGGTTTTACCAGAATAGACCAAATCCAATTTGGCTGATTTTTTTTTTACTTTTTTACTTAAATAAATTCTGCTACTTCTCCTTTTCTGTCCCATCAGCTCAGTTAGAATATTAATTTCTTATTCCATGAAATCTTAAGTTCCTTTCATTTTAGGGGCAAAGAATGGCCAAATAAATTTGCAGAGCTCAGCAGCAGGACATGTCTTGCTTCTTCAGACTGAGATATAAAAGCCGTTAGAACCACATGAATATCAGCTCGAGACAGAGGTTCCTAGTGTGAAGCTTTCAGTTGGGTGCCTGCATTTAATTTTTCCTTTTGGCAGGCTCCTTGTTCACTCCGAGCAAACGTCAACCCATTCTACAAAAGTGCTTACTTTTTTTTTTCCATGTGCTCTTTAGCTATATCTACCTCTTCTCCCTTGATCTAATGGAAAGGCTAAGCATCTCTCAGGCACAGTGGAACTGCTCTACTGAGCCATACGGTTTTAACTGAATGACTATTGTAACCAGTTAAATTGGCGGACCTGGTCTGAGGTCCACCCGTCTTTCCCCTGTATCCAATGTCATTCTGCTTTCTGGGCTTCCATCTTCTAGGAACAGCTGCTGATAATGCTGACGAGTAAAAACTGCTTATCCCAAACCAAAAGACCAGAGTCCAAATTCCTCATGAAATTTTTGTCTGACTGCAGTTAAACCATATGTGTTTCTAATAACAAATACTGAGGTTACTTGACACTTATAGGAAAAAAAGCTTTCCAATTTCATGGTTCTCAAAACCAAAAAAGACCTAAACTTTGCTTTTATGCTCTGTGAAGAACAAAATACCAACTTCCGCATGGAGCAAGTCATTCTGACACGATCAGAAGCTCAGCTGTTAAAAGAAGAGTTGGATCTGAGGGAAATAGCAAAATGCGGTGGGAGTCACAACATTAACTGCTGGCATCATCATTATTGATAACATTCATCCCTGTGTGAATTGCTGGAGCTGGAATAAAGATTTACGCTTCCTAATGTACTTCTGAATTCCCTAGGAAATCTATCCAGGACAATTCCAGCCATCTCTCTGTCACAAGTTCATAGCTTTGATGGATAAAGAAGGAAAACTACTTCGCAACTATACTCAGAACATAGACACATTGGAACAGGTTGCAGGAATCCAAAGGATAATACAGTGTCACGGTTAGTGGGTTTAGTTTCACTTTTCTTATTTTATGTGTTGGGATAATTTTTCCTGGTGCATGTGACAAGGTAAGGTTCTGTGCGCCTCTCCTTGTATATGCTTGCACAGGTTGGGTAAATGAGGACACAATACCATTTCTGTTGACATGCATGTGGTATATCCTACTCTGAAAACAAGATTTCTCCTGACAAACATCTAGAATAACTACTTTTAGTACTACAAGTATCTTCTCTTGATTTTAAATTACGTTTTAATGACTGATTTTTGTAGCACTGCAACATAATAGCCTTTGTGTCAAAACAGCTTGGGCAAAAAGACCAAATCTGAATGACTAAAAAAATCCTTACTTCTACCATACGGGTTTTTGTTTCCTCAGGTTCCTTTGCAACAGCTTCCTGCCTGATCTGTAAATACAAAGTTGATTGTGAAGTTGTTCGAGGAGATATTTTCGATCAGGTAAAAATTTACTTTAACTCACTGCAGCTTTCTAATAAGTAACACTCAAAAAATCCCCAAACACCATCCTTGGATTGCTTAAAAGATCTGCCTTTAAAAGGCTACACATCTTTGCATGGATTTCACAAAAGTGCATAGCTGTATTTTAGCGTTTCCGCTAGTATTTAAAAGCGCACTCAAATACTATACTGCAAAAATTAGCTAATGGGAAAAAGCAGAACAAAACTGTAAGAGCCCGTTTTTAATGGCACCTCCGAGAAAAGTAGAGGTTAAAAGGGTAAGTAGAAAGTTGGATTTATACCCGTTTTATGTTAATCTGAACTCCCAGTCACACCGATAAAGCATTCTTAGCTGTTTATAACATCGGTTGCTCTTTGAGCATTTACCTACATTAAAGATATGTTTAAATAGATGATGCGTGGAGACACTGCCAACAACAGAGCAGCCTCTGAGCAAGGCAGAGGATCAAATGAGATCTCTGACGTGCACTTTCTAGAACTTGTGAACTGAACTGAACTCCCACAGCTGGGTGTGAAGTGCCCCAGGGCCAAGCAGGAGTTCTTTCTGCTCTGTCAGAGCAGGTGAACCTTTGGCTTGGCAAGACCCTCTTTGCTCTTCTCCCCTTACTTTGAAGGAACGGAGATGATGATTCTCTGATCAAGAAGATTATTTACACAAATGGAAGGGGATTCTCTTTCTACAGGCTCATGTTTTATGATAAATGCTTAAGAGTCCACAGTTGCAGTTTTAGATAAGAAGCACGGAAGGGATGTAAATCTTTCAGGTATTCCATTTGAAATGGAACTCAATGAAAACCTTTCAAAAGAGACGTTTGAGTTAAAGCTTTAAGAAATGTGAATCTCGTAGGTCTGAAGCTTTGTAACACTGAATTATTGAATGTGAAATCTGTTTTACTTTCCCATTAAGAGAATTATTTTTGAGAACTTTTTATCTTACAGATGTTTGCTGCCCCTTTACCTTCAAAGCCAGCTGGTTGTAGTCTAGGTTTTCTTCCTTCTAAACAACCATTTCTAAGCAGTCCGTAATTTTCTGTTTTGATTGTTAGTAGTCAGACTCCTTCTCCTAACCGCACTTTAATCACTGTATGTTCATATGCTGAACCAAACTCCTGCCCTGATGGCCCGTCCCTGCCGGTGGTCAGGAATGGAAGCTTGAGGAGGCGCAGAGAAGACGACCATAGCAATACTTGTGAATAATGAGAACAAAGAGGGTTCTTACTCCCAAGATAAGAGTGAAGGAGCTTTTTACACTCAATCTCTCAGCCCGAATCTTACAGTCCTTTTGCCAGGTATATCTTTCCAGCGCAGGCCCTAGCTGCAATACTGAATTACTTTCACAATGCAAAATAAATATTGCCAAATATCATTTCACACAACAAAAAATAGCACTGTTGAAAGAAATATATCCTTCCTCCTTTATGTCTGAAAAAAAAATTGTTCTTTTTGCCATCATTATCTTTATTCTGCAGCCTGCATTTCCCAAACCAGCGCTATGCAGTTTCTTTGTCTGTTGTCTCTCTAGAATATAAAATTTGGTTCCTTAGATATCAAAAGAAGCCTTTTCTGTACTTACAAAACAAAACACTGTCCCTTTCAACACCTTTGTTTTCTAATAAGTTGCCCTTCACAAGAATGGTTTTGGCACCTGGGTCCCAATAGATAGTCCAGTTTCTAGTCCCTGCTGTCCCCACTATTTGAAAGTTCAGTTGTACATGGCCCCAGGTCCTTAGTTTTCACCAAAAGTACTACCTTTCCTTTGCCTGGTCCATCCCCTGATGGTCACAAGCGCTTCACAAGGAAGTGAGTCTGGCCAGCATCTTTCTGCCAAGATTTCCTTTCAATGTCTGATAGACTGAGAATTGTTTGAGTTTATCTGTTTAGAAAACTACCAGTGTCTTGTTGCTGCTCTTCATTCTTTTGCCACTTCCAGGATAATGTGCTAGTTCCCCGTAGCATGGCTCTCTCTCTTGGTTGCTGTACACAGCCATCCTTCTGGATGAGAAGCAGCAGCAGTTATAAATCACACAGATAAAACTTCTGAGTAAAACAATTGTCAGTCACTTTGAAAAACAGCACTTTGCCTTAGACTGTTTTAGGCAGCTTCAAGAAACAGTGAAAGTGTCTCAGATTTAGGAAGAAAAGACCAAGAAATGGAAAACATGCACCAGTTCTTGGATATTCTTAAACCTTACTAATCTTTTTTGATATATAGATAACATCAAAAGTCAGTGAGAAATTCCATTTCTCTTTCGTTAGACAGGTACATCAGCAGAGGAGCAGAGGTGGTGGGGTTTTGGGGGAGTGCTACTTCTGGAGGGAAAGAAGACCCTAGGCAACTGAGTGGCCAATTATCTAGCTTTAACTTCTTGGTGTCAATTTCAGCTCTTGGAATAGATCTCCCCCCTTACTGACGACCTTTCTGAGGATTAGCAGAGAAGCTGGTGAGTAGTGTAGTGTTGAAACACATTTATGGGCCCGTTACAGTGACTCTAATGATTTGGATAGGGACATCAGTTGCTCTACAGAGATCCATGAAGTCACAAGTCATTGGACTTCCCATGAGAAATGATGGAAAAGGAGTTAATACTACTTGGTCTCTTTAAATCAAAAGTTAGAGGTCTTCATTTCATCTTCCTCCTAACACAGAGCAAATTATTTTCCCTCCTTAGGCTTCCAACTGAAAGTGCAAGGGCATCACTGACATCAAAAGAAGAGACAGCAGGGTAAAAAGCTTCAGAAAAGCTTAAGCTGTTTGTGTGTTATGAGCTCTCTCTAATATGTAAAGATCCGAGGAAGAAGTTCAAGATGCGTTGGTGCCATCTGCTCCTTTTTGGGGAGTTCTTTAGTTGGTTTCCCTTTAGCATGGGGTTACTAGATGCTCTTTAACTTGGGTACGTGATGGAGGTTTCCTCCATACCAATTCCTAGTTCTAGTGCCATATCGCTTCTTGCACATCCCTCCCACAAGATTTTCTTCAAAGGAGGATGGATTCTTTGTTCAAAGACACTTATTTTTTGGGAAAGGTCCTTTGACAGTAGAGGAAGGTCTTTTACTTGTGATGTTTTCTCATATGGAAAGCATTGTCTTTTGTCCTACTGCCAGCATCCACAGACTAGTTCTTTGATTAAAACTTAGAAAGTTCTGTATTATTTTTTATGCATATACTCTGTGTACAAGAGGGTGCTGTTATGCATTTAAACATCAGTTTTTGTCTATTTTCCTATTACAAAAGGTAATATACATCTCTCTACACCTTTACATAGCACTAATTTGCTTGTGCTGACTGCTGTAGGATTGCAGCTACAGGCAGCTCCTCAGATTTATTCTGGGATATTGTATTTTAACACTACAGCTGAGAAGACTTGAACTATTTGAAAGAAACATTGCCAAGTAGTAATTGAAGCATTGTCTGTACATACATCACTCACCTTCTTGCTTTTCTCCTCTCTGATAAAGTCTTAAGATAGGAAAGTGTTGAAAGAGGTCCCAAAGATCAGAAAGTCCTCTGGTTTCAGGAGTAAAGGGAGCCTGCTTCTCCACAAACGTAACTCTTGTCAACTTCTTGTAGTGAAAAGGGATTCTGCTCTGTTTTTGGAGGAATGGGAAGAGTTTAAAATGGAGACCAACCAAAAGTTCTTTCCTATGTTCTTTTCCTGTATGCTTTTTGCTAGTCCCCTGCAACAGTGCCACGTTTATGTATGTGTATAAGGCACATACCCTTTTGGAGGTTTGAGAAAGCTGTACAATACACTCTCTGATTAGGAAGGGGGTTACATCAGATCCTATAATGGAAACTGACAGTGAAATTGTAAGTTTTTGCTCTGATAAACCCAAGAAAAATACATTCCTGTCAAATAGGAGGTAATTACCCATTTGTGCTGAGCAGGACTTCGGCTGAGCTGTCAGATAAGAACTGTGGCGTAGATCTGTGTGGTTTCTCCCCTTTGACTTAAGAGGACTTCCTCTTTATTCCTGATGTAGTTTTATTTCCAGGGGCAGCTGCTGCAGGCTAGAGTAAGAAATGTACTTGTCTGTATATCCAGAGAAAAATTAAACAAGGAAATATCACTGAAACTTCCTTGTCTTTTGCCAAAATAAGTCACTGTGAATTGCTAAATTCTCAGGTTTTCAAGGGCACAACCTTGAATTGTAGTAATAGACGTTGTTCTAATGCAGGTTGTACCTAGATGTCCCAGATGTCCACCTGATGAACCACTCGCTATCATGAAACCAGACATAGTGTTCTTCGGAGAGAACTTACCTGAGCAGTTCCATCGCGCCATGAAGTACGACAAAAATGAAGTTGATCTCCTTATTGTCATTGGGTCTTCACTGAAAGTAAGACCGGTAGCATTGATTCCAAGTAAGTGGCTATCTCTGGTCATATTTTCTTCCAAAAATTTGGATCAGAAGCAAAACTCTCAGTTAAGACCTCTAAGAAATGCTTTTGGTTTGATTCAGTGAAGAAACTAGATTAAGCATCTAGGTTTCTAAGATGAAAACTAATTGTCTATGTAAAGCGTAAATGCAAAATAGAGGAAGTAACAAATTCTAAGTGCTTTTTCTATGCTCCAGACAGATCTCAAAGTAATGAAATGATAATCTGAAAAACTACTCTAAAACTTGGATGGCTTTGTTCTGAGATTCAGTGAATTTCTCTCCCTGCTTGCAATATGCTTTCAGAGTTACTTGAAAGATTTAGAAAGGAATCATCTTTAAAAACGTAAATGTGGGATCAAAAAATCAGATTAAATATGTCAGGTGTCTGAGTTGTAGCTTATTTTAAAGCCAGTGCTTAGTACTAAATGACACACAGCGTGCATTCCATAGCGCATCACCATCTGGACCCTCAGCTTTTAAAAGTGATATGGAAAAACTTCTCTGCTAATATATGTTATAGAAAAATGCCCTTCAGGAAGGCTGAGAAAATACCATGACAGGTGATTTATTTGCTTACCGAGTGCAAGGCTTGCTGGTACTAAAGAAATCCTCTTCACCCGTACGCCTGAGCAGAACATGTGCTTAGCATCTGCTGGGAACTGGGAACAGTACTGTGCCCACGGCCTGGTCAGCGACATCTTCTTCCCTATAGAAGAGGCAGGGCCTAGCATTTAGGCTGACGGGAAATGCAGAAGGACGGGAAAGCTGGGATCCACTACACAAAGCATTGCTCTTTCTGAGTCCTAGGATTGGATTTCATGGGTTGGTTAGCGGAGGAGTCCACACTGGGTTACCAAACTGGTGGGAAGTGGAAGCCTGAATGTCAGAAATAGGTTGGGCAACCCTGTACAGTGTAGACTGTTCCTGGAAGTATTTTGACCTAATTAATGGGATGTCATTTACCAGCAGGATATTCTTCATGTGCATTAAGTACATAAAATGCATGCACAAAAATGTAAGATTTTGTAGTACTAATTGTAAGGTTTTATAGTACTAATTGTAAGGTTTTATAGTACTAATTTTAATAATCTTTTTAACACTGGACCAAACACTGCCATAGTCAGTATTTCTGTGCACGTGTTTCTCAGTGAACACTTTTTACTGGGAAAAGCAGGGAAAAGCAGTCCAGATAGGCTACAGTAGGCACAGCTTCTCCAACTGCTGTTGTTAAATTTGAGATTTGCTTGTCTTCTTCCTGGTCTTGTTGCAAGTGAAAGAGAAGTCTGAGGAATCAAACTTTCTAAGTAGATCTTTGCTGAAAGTAAAACTGAAGTGCCTACCTTTCAATTCTCTTTTCTATCCATAGGTTCCATCCCCCATGAAGTGCCTCAGATCTTAATTAATAGGGAACCTTTGCCTCATCTACACTTTGACGTGGAGCTTCTTGGAGACTGTGATGTTATTATTAATGAGTTATGTCAACGGCTAGGTAGCGAATATACAAAACTTTGCTACAACTCAGTAAAACTTTCAGAAATAACAGAAAAGCCTCCACGAACGCACAAGGAGCTGGAAATGCACTCATCTGAGCTACCACCTACCCCTTTAAACATTTCAGAAGGCTCCAGTTCACCAGAAAGAATGACCCCACCAGATACTTCGGTGGTGTCTTCAGAACAGCCGGCTGAATGTAAGGTAGAAAACTGTGATCCTGCCTCAGACACTAAAGGGACCTGCACAGAGGAAAAGCTTCAAGACACACAAACATCGTCAGAAAACCCGGAAAATCCTACTAGTGAACTAATGAACTCTGAAACAATGAAGGAAAACGGAGAAAATAAAGAAAAAAATGAAATATTGAAGAAGTGCTGGGTAAACAGACCTGCAAAAGAACAGATTAGCAAAAGGCTGGATGGTAAGTGTTAACTGTTTTCAGTATTTTGCATTTTTTGACCAGATGTTTACTCTAGACTTACTTTAAAGGAATAAATAGGTTACCTTTCAGGGAATCGGTGGGTTTTGGTGGTTATTTTTCTTTAGACAAGTGTCTACATAACTCGTCGCTGTATCGTTTATTTGTTTTGGAGAAGCCAATAGGAAAACTTTTTGTAATTCATAATAGCTTTTATAGTCAGTGATTACAGATGCCCTAAAAAGATCAGAGTTTAGGAGGTTGAAGGTAAGTATCAAAAAATAAATCAGTTTCTAACATTTTCAAATGCATTTTCAGAAAAAATGAGTTTGATCCTCAGGTGTGTAGAAGCTGGTCACAGTAGGTGACGATCTGCTACATACTGTTCCTAACAATACATTGAAATAAAGGGGTTTCTAACGTAATGTCATTTGCCAGTTAAGCTTCACTGATGAAAACATGTATATGCAGGTACTTTCTAAGCAGAAGCTTGCAAGATCTTTTCTGAATAATTTATTGTAGCCTTTTATTGACTTCTGAAATTCTGTTTCAGGTACTCAGTATCTATTTTTACCACCAAATCGCTATATTTTCCACGGTGCTGAGGTATACTCAGATTCCGAAGACGATATCATATCTTCTAGCTCTTGCGGGAGCAGCAGTGAAAGTGGTTCGTGTCGCAGTCAGAGCTTAGATGTGGAGGATGAGAGTGAGATGGAAGAGTTTTACAATGGCATAGAGGATGAGGATGCTCCAGAAAGGGAAGAAGAACCTGGGTTCGGGGAAGATGGAGTTGAACAAGAAGAACTGGCAGCTGATGAATCAGCGTATACAAATGAAGCTGCAGGGACCGATCATCCAAGCAACAAGTTGTAAAGTGATCACAGACTGGTTACAGGAACTTTCCACCAGCATTAGGAGCTTTGGCATGTCAGAATGAATGTTTACGTCTGAATTTAGAGCAACAAAACCATAAGGATGTAGTGTTTATAAACAACTAAAACAGATTTTCATGCTTAGTTTTTTACCTTTTTCAATAAAATTCTATTACTGCGCACTCAACACTAACTCATCTTTTTTTTCAAGGTACTAGGAATATCTGAGTAATTGTCACTATGTTCACTTTTAAGTTTATCTGTCTGATCAGGCATCCATGTATATAATACATATTTTTGCTTAATGAATTTCAGCTTATATTATTTTTAAACAGTTTTGAAAAAGCCATTGGAATGTTAAACTAATACAAAGGGAACAGCTAATTTAGACCAAAGAATGGTATTTTCACACCTCTTGCTTTGTAACAGTTTGGTTTATTTAAAATCTTCTTATGCTTCTGCTAAACCTTTCATTTTTGCCTAGTCTGTCATTAAACACTGGCATTTTCTAAGACCTACTGTGGCAGCTAATTTTTTGCTTTAACAGTTACTTTGTATGTTTGAGACATACTTAAATGTGAGTAGATAGTTAAATGGAAACAAGACAGCGAGCACTTGAGAAATCCTAGGTTTTTTTAGACTGATCAAGAAGTGCTGTGAAAATGCTTAGGTTACCGAGTTTAATACTTCCTGTGGACGTGAAGCGACGACATTGGCTCCTTAACAACTATAATACTAGCATTTTAAACAAAACGGATCCCCCACAGTAGCAGTTTTTCATGTTGTATACACAAGTCAACTATAGCGCAGCTTGCATTACGACCTGCATTCGACAAACTGCCAAGGCTCTGCTGTGGAAGCCAGGCTCAGTGCAGAACAGTGTTTCAACCAGCATGTGAAAAGGCGCCAAAAAAAAAAAAAAGCTCTTCCTTTATATTTACTGATACAAAAACCAACAAAACCTGGAGAAACTCACTCAAATACCGAGCGCGTCTGCTTACACTGCTGAGTGGCTACACCACCAAGACCCTACCTGGCATCCCGCTGTTTTGAGGCCATGCCTGAGGTTGGGAAAATAACTTTCCACCTGCGAGCTCCACCCTGCGTATAAAAAGCAAAGCAGCTGCTCAAAGTATTCCATTGTATAGTCAAGCGCTAGGCTGCCTTAAAACTGGATGTTGCGAATCTTCAAGTGCGGATTGTTTCCAAGCCTTTAGAAATATTTTGTAAGATTGCACAGTGCAGTAGTAAGTGAAACAGCATTTTTTTCTATAAACCACTTTTTCAACATTGGCCCAAATGAACTCTATGGTGTAGATTATTCATATACTTTGCATTACTATTTATTACATTTTGGAAGATGTATAGTTGCTGTTCTTTGAAGATAGGATACATCACTTAATAAATATTTAAGAACAGCCTCCTGTATTCATCAGAAAATGTTGGCATGTTGTCTCATTGTCCAAATTTAATACAGCTCTTATTTGGCTACACTAAAGAATGCAATATGTTTAGTTTTCACTTGCATGTCACAATGTATTAGTTTGTGCTATAGGAGATATTTTAAATTGAAATACTTGTTTTAAATTATTTTTACAGTGAGGATTGTTTTCTGCTCTTTTATATTGTATATAGTGTCTTTTATGTAATCTACTGGCATATGTTTTGTAGAAGACTGTTTAAAATGACTGGCTATCTTCCTGCAACTTTTGAAATACAAAACCAGTGTTTTATACTCGTACACTCTGTTCTAAAGTCTATTAAAATTGTCATTTGATTTCTGATTTCTGTGAATTTCTAGTTAGATCTTAAAATCTTAACAAAAGGTGCCCTATAAAGTCAAGGTGTGCCCCAGCTGATGTCAAGCATTACAGAGTAAATTGCTTTTTCCCTTTTGCCCCTCAGAAAAAAAAAAAAGCCTGACTGGCATTGGTAAAACGACCAAAACCACAATGCGGCGGTGTCCTTCAGAAAACTACTTTTCTCCTTCCAAACCTTACGTTAACTTCAGATGCTTTTGCTGAGCAAGTGTGCTTATTTCCGCTGGTCTTCCAGCGCCTCGCAGCTCTGCCGCCCTTCCTCCACCCAGCCCAAAGCTCCTTTGGCATTTGGCACTTGCTGCTTCCACCTTGTCCCTCCAGGAGAAGCCTCCTGTGAGGAACCTGCAGCACGCAGGGGTTTGGGGCACATTTTGGCATTGCGTGCACAAATATTTCACGCCTGTGTTGTCTTCACGCAGGCCACGCCAGTGGGCAGAGCCTGTGTTTCCCTTGGGGTGGTCTCACCTCCCCGGCACAGCTGCAGGTGAAGCCCAGCCGCAGAGAGCCCTTGGCTTGCCCTGGGGCTTCCTGGGGGCTGCCGCTGTGCTGACCCCCCAACACCCCGCTAAGATCCACTCCTGGTGGCCTCCCAAGGGCCAGGGCCCAGTTTAACTGGTTTTCCACAACGTAACACCTGACTGTTCTGAGGATGCCATTCTACTTCTGGACCACCATCCCTAAAATATATGGTACAATTGTAGCAGGCAAAAAAAAAAAAACCCACCCAAACATTGTTTACAAGAGTCACACACTTGAGACATGAAATAAACTAAAAATACTACAAATTTGTTACACAGTTAATGTTTCCCTATCAATTGCTTATTAGTCTGAAATGACTTGAAAGATTTTTCCTCTAGAATAAACCAGCTGCTCCTTCTTCTACACTGAGATGAATCTGTTCTGCTTTTTGTTCTTGCATCTTTGCCAATATTATCTGAACAGAGGAACCCCAAACTACAATGTGCCGCCGTATTCCTCCATTTCACACACCATCCCTTCCCTCTAGCGCACGTCATCTTTAAATATTGCGTAAAACAATCAGAAGGCAAATGATGGGCCCAGGGCTATCACAGCTCTTTGTTATCCCTAAGCACCCAGCATCTTATATGAAATTTGTCTAGGAGCACGGAGGAGCGCGTTCAATTCCAGCTGTAATTTGTAGGATCTCAAAAAGGGAGATTACTTACTTTCCTCATAAATTGCATGACTACCCTATGAAAGTATCTTAACCTACTTACTATTTATATTAAATAGATGCACTGAAAAAAGCAAAGTACAAAGAGCTGTTTAATAAGATGGTGCCATTCCCCAACCCTTCTTTTAGCCTGTTCAGATGCATTAGACACAATAATGACCTTTCAAAACTATTTTAAGTGATGTAAAAGAAGCCCATATTTTAAAATCTTGGGTTTTTTCTTAATGGCTATGTATTCCCTATCGGTCTATCTTGAATCCAGTACATTTTTAATTAGTGGTTTTGATTGTGGAAAATACATAATGTTTTTAAATGCATGGAGCAAAGCATTGAACAATACCCAATTGGGAAGGGATTCAAGAGAACAAGATTTGAATGGAACCAGCATTCAGAATCAACCTGAAAAACTGAAAAAAGTTTGAGAAAAAGGAAGACGCAGCTCAGTAAATCAAGTTCAGTATCTAGGCTAAATACCAAATCAGAACGGTCTAAAGGCAATCTAAAGGCAGTTGCAATTATTTGCATAATGTAATTATCTACAGAGTGACTGGAGAACAAAATCCAGCTTAAAATGCTGAATTTCAGGTTAAGCCAACTGGCTGTGTCTGTGTAACGATGGGTTCTAAACCAGCTACAACTCACCACGCCAAGTCACGGAGCATAACAGAACCCTCAGCACAGTCACGCTTGGCCCTGCACTTCCAAGAAGACGCACAGGCTGCCAGGACTTCGTAGGCAACATAATAATAATGTTAATAACGGCACGCAAAGGGAAAAGAGTTGCCATTTACTCTCCCAACAGGAAGCCCGAGGACCATTCAGTTGCAGATGCAGTGAATCAAGAGGCAAAGCCAGGGGGTGTGTGGGAACGAGCGGGGGCTGCAGGGCCCCCCAAAAGGAGTCCCGCCAGCTGCTCCCCTGGCTTTAACTGCACTCGCCTGGCAGTTACCTGGGGGAAGGAGGGTACTGGGCCAGGGGCCTTTGCCAGCAAGGGAAAAGGGTTTAAGGCTGCGGCAGCAGCTGCGCAGCTCTAGTGCCCACGGGCTGCAGGGATGGGTGGGCTGGAAGCTGGGCCTTCCCTCAGAATTCCCTACCAGCCACTGGCAGAGGGGTTCCAGGAACCCCTGATGCCCCCACGGAGGGCGCTGGGCACGGCGGGTGTGCGGGCAGCAGGGCACCCACTCCTCCCACCGCTCCGGGCCTCCTCACCCACTGCCTCAGCCAAAGACACGACCAACCTCCCTGCGCTCCTCAGCCACCCTCTCCCTTTGGTTCCTGCCAATTTAACCTCGGCGCCTCGGAGCGCGGTGGGATGTTCGTACCTCGCCGGTGGACAGGCTCAGCCTTGCACAGACACCAGTGGTAGCTCCCAGAGTACTCAGGCGCTGCTGCACCCACATGGCCTCTGCGCAGAATTAAGCCACAAATAATTAAATTAGTTTCACCTTTAAAATCAGTCAAAGACATGGCAAATACAATTTATATAGGAAGCTGGTTTTTAGCTCCAGTGTGCCAGCTCTGTTCCTCCCAAAGGAAAAGGTGCTGTATTTGCTCAAAAAAAGGAACAAAACTTAAATTTTGCACTTTACTCAAACTCAAGTGTCCATCTAACACCTTTTGTTTCCTCACTGAAGTTCCTCGCGTCATCAGGCATGTGGGGGGAAGCAGTGAATACCTGTGGACATTCACAGCCCCCAGGCCCCGCACAGCGTGGGATTCACGTGCTCTGGACACGACCCACCGATAAGCCAAGCCTGGAGCCTTGGTGGGAAAACCATCCCCCCACTAGCACCATACACACCAACTGTGCTGGCAACAACAGCTCTGCGGTTCGTATGTGGAATAAGATTCATAAACCTCATTTTCCTTTCTAATAACGTCAGGCTGACGCATGCGCCTTTGTCTGGAGAAAAAAAAAAAAAATACCGCTGACTGCTACCCTAGCCCACGCCAGTTCTTTGATTTTTGGCATCAGGAAAACATTTTGCTGTTTTGTAAAAGATGGATACAGTACATTCAAACCCAAGGGATATGCAGGAACTCACGACTGTTCAGTCTACTGGTAGTAAGAGGCCAGTGGGTCTATACACAATACCTTTACACAGTTCTAGTACACCTACGGTATTGCCACAGGTGGGTTTAGGTGCTTTTTTTCCCCCCTGCCTAGTTGTCTTGTGGTCAGAAGACAAAAGACATCTTTCTCATTAAACAGATCTGCATCAGTGCAGAATTAGGGAGGCAAAGTTGTAAAGTTCTACAGTTAGAAAGTTTTAGCTTGCTTCACTTGCAGAAAGGAATTTAATGTTACAGGTACTACCACAGAGTCAAATAACGTGGATAAGGCACGAACAGGTTCCCTTCCTCAAGAGAAAAACTGAGGACTTGGTCAAATGGCTAGGGAACTGAAGTGTACAGAAACTGTGGCTGATCATGTTGTTTTATTGATCATGTTGTTTTATAGTGTACGTATTCCAGGAAAACAGTCAAGGGGATTTCTTGGGGCTCTAAGGTATAGGATTAACAGCCTAAGCCTTTGGAGGTCTAGGTAAGGTCACTGCGCCAAACCTGGTCAACACAAACCAGAACAGCACCTTAAAAGGCAAAAATAGCAAATTGGTGATTATTTCACCTAAATCCCACACTGACCTCCCAATTAAGCAATACCCACCTAGTCAGCAACAGGAACTGTACACAGATTTTGTTCTTCCTCCTTTTTTTCCCCCCTCAACACCTGAGTGGACACTTGTACTTCGTACACACAAGTACGTGGTTCCAGTTGCACAATGGAGAAAAGTCAACACAATCATTTTTCTGGTGCTCACAATATACCAGCCTATCATGCTGAAAACTGTATTATTAAAAGAAAACTTTTATTCTGTATTTATCTTAGCTGCAGAACCTCACGTGCCTTTATTTAAAGAGCTCTCTTTTATAGCGGCTTCTATTTGATTACATTAAACTTGATTTATTCCTGAAAAATCAAGTTTATTGCATCAGAGCAATGAATTACAGTCCTTTTTTAAGTAGCGTATAAGCCTTCTTGCAGGGAATACCATGGCTTGATGCTCTGCATTGCTAACAACCTTATTAGTAGTAACTCCCATAAAGTGCCAAAGGAGACCAGTCATTACGCTTAAGCAGGGCTCACCGCTTTAATAGTCCTTCACTGGTGCAGGGCAACAGCGTTCCTACATTTTCCTTGGAAAAGGATGGACAAACTTCTGCTATACATGTAATTGAAGTAACCTGTGCAGTTCTGTCCCGCAAATCCAGTCTTCAGCCCTGCACTAACGTCACAGGTACAATAACTCCAGGAGGTGACTGCACTATGAGAAGTCATCCTTTACTGACCATGATGGAGATGGACATCACTAAACACACAACTAGCACTCTCCAGTGATAATTCTGAATCTTTATCAAAATGCTAATCTAATTATCAAATAAAAATACTTTAAAGGTTTTAATTACTGTAAAATGCTCCCACTGCAGACCAAACTACTATCCCCTAGTTGCTTACATTATCCTTTTAAAAAAGGCAGTATGTAAGCTATGTAAGCTTTCCTGTTTAATTAAACAATTGGTTTAATCTCCAATTGAAGATTCGACAAGGGGAAGGCTTCTTCGTTAACACTTATGGCTATTTTAGCTAAGCATAGAATGGAAGGGATTCTTCCCCCCCCCCTTTCTCGCATGATGCACACATCAAATGTTGTATGCAAAATGATACTTGACCCAAAAAATAGAAAGCACTTCCTGCTGCCCACCTTTTTCCATCCAGAGGAAACACTGAAGTGGCTTGTGTAGAGATCCTTCTCAGGGCTGTTATGACTGTGAATAGAACTAACAGCAACACAACTATTGCAGGAAGTATTAAATTGTTCAACGGAAGTAATATAATAGCTATTAATTGTTCTAGTACTACATAAAAGCCTTTTACCTTCTTACGTAGATGATGCCTGTCCTGCCCCAGGGCACCTGTCCCACTGCACAGCCTGAGCTAACACCTGTAAGACAACCAGGAGCACTTAGCAAACACCATCCTGCTCATCCCAGCTCCACTTCTTCCAGAGGTGGGTAAAACTCAGGCCAAAATTGCAAAAAGAGAGTCTCAGGTGAATGCTGTCCCAAGGAAAGCGACTCCTAGCCCCACTCTGCCAGTGGGTTCTTAAATGTCTCTTGCTGATGCTGGAGAAACGTCTGCAGCAACATGAATTGGCACAGCAGTTTCAGTCAACAATAACTGCACTGCAAAGACAAAGGACATCCAAGTTCTCTATCACGTCTTAAACTGGACATCAAAAATCAGCAAGAGCCCAAACCACTATGACTTGGATTCTGCCTCAGACTCCCTCATTTACAGAATAAGGCTATTTGTTATTTGTCTTTCAGATTAGGATTGATATTGATGTAAAATCCAATACAGCAAAAAAACAGAGCAAGTCCCACAGGGAAATTAAATACATACACACAGTGCTGGGATTTGATGATACACACTAAATTAGACTTGGACCTACACAACTGAACATAAAAACTCCCTATTGTTTAGTGAACACCATCAACTGTGCACACTGAATGAAGCAATAGTCCCACAGAAAAAAAAAATAGCACTTGATCATGCAATAATACACAAGGGAAAGAGTAAGATGACAGCTTTACATTGGCCACTTCATAATTTTTGAATATTTGCCTTTGCAATCTTAGTGTTTCATAATTTAAAAATGGTGTTTTAACATTACCTGGTAAAATGAAGGCATAATACTTTTTCTTTTTTTTCTTCTCCTTTTCTTTCTTCCATGTGCATTAAGATTAAGCTGCATTTGTTGGTTCCTTATTTTTTTCACAAGGGGGAGAATTTCCCAGCCAGGTAACAAGTGTTGGAAAAGATGAAATATGAGCTGCATACAAATAATTTACTAGAATTTGCATGAGAAAGCTGTAAAAATACAGTGTTAAGGAAAAAAGAATGATTTTAACTGAACTGTTTTGTGTACTGCCAGCACAGAAACTGCACATTATACCACTTATTACAATAAATGAATTTCCCTGCTTTTCAAGTGAGATCTTGGTATCCTAGCTGTACCCTCGATTTAATGCATGCAAAAGTTGCCCTCCAGCTGAAGAATTATGCCTGATGCAAGCATCCATACACATCAACCAACAAAGGTTTTCATTCAAGTCTTTTATTATAGCTTGAATTTTTTTCACTGCATTTAAAAATCTAAAAAAAATAAATATTTGTTTCACAGCTGCAAGTCACATATGCATTAACACCACAAAATCTGGAATTTAACCAGAGAAGGAAAGTCAAATCTGAAAGTGTCCAGCTAAGCACAATCGTCTCAGGGCAATTATACTAAAAATAAAATCTTAAGAAAAGGGGAGGAGGGGTGTTAAAGAGTTATTTCAAATGCATTTATCTGGAAAAAAGTGAAAATTCTATTAGAAACCATAAACTACACTTTCAGCATTTAAAAATAAACGTTTAACCTCTTGACAGCAACAACTGTTTGGTGCATCTTTTTCTTTTGAGCTGTATTCTTGTCACATGGCTGCAGAGGTTTCAAATGATAAATTAAACCTCGTTTATAATTGTCCGCTTAATTGCAGAATCAGTCCTTAAAGATAAAACCGTGTATTAAGTCAGCTTGTCCATCCACATATTAAAAATGCCATCGTATGCAGTTTTGTATCGGCACTAAGTGACTGCTTCATGGATTGTACGTTGTGAAGATGAATGTCTCTTAAACAATCACTTGCATTATTAAGGTTCTTAAAACAAACCAGAAAAATATATCTTCAGAAATCAGAGTAGTCACTTTTTTTGTTAAAAGCCATAAAATAAGCTCATATTCAATTACAAGCAATAGAAACCATACTGCTGTTGGAACATAATTATTTTATCACAAAAATTTATTATTTACAAAATGAAAAGTTACCAAGTGAATTTATCAGGGAAAAAGTTAAATGTTCTTACTAAGTGATTTGAAAAACTTAAGCAAGTCTCTCATGCACTCCCACGCCAAATTGTTTGCATAAGGTGAAGTGTTAATTCATGTTAGTGAAACTTGACTCTCATTCACAATACTCTCATTTTTATTGTAAGATGGCAAAATCCACATGGTTCTGTACAAGAATGTATGTATTAAGACAGTTCCTCATTTTTGTAAGTGTTTTTTGGCTCCCATGAATAACCGTACCACCGAACGTTTTCGCAAATAATCAGCTATATTATCACTCCATCATTTACCCCACTGAATTTACCACCACACGAAGACACAACAAGTTAGTTTAATGATCCCATGTTACACAGAACTCTCACTCCTGAAGTTATACTAAACTGAAACCTTCATAGTGATCTACAGCCTGGATCAACTTAGATTTTAGGGTTTCTTTATCTGTGTATTTTGGAAGATCAAGAAGATTAAAGCAAGTGTGAGCTACCGGAAGATAACCTTCACCGCCTCCTGTTGGTTGGATGACTAGTTTAAGACACTTCATTCCAAGAATTGGAATACGATCACTGCCTGTCAGAAACACTGCCAAGAAAAAACAAAGAAAGTCTTTTAAGAGCAGTTTAACGCTAACATTGTATGTGGCATATGTGCAGTTCTAATCGTTATTTGTATTTTTAATTATTCCAGATATATTTAAAAAACAGGGAATAATGACTTAACCCCATCTCCAGCTTACATATATTAACCCTTAACTACAACACAACAAGTGAGATATACAGGAAAGCATTTCACTTTAGCATATGAAGCCAAAGTCTTACAAAAAAAAAAGTAGGAAGTTCCTCATGCATCAGAATTTGTTATTTAAAATCTGTTGCCTATACCCATACAAGTATCCCATTTGCAAGTATCTTGTAAACACACAGAATTAGTTTGTTCAGTAAGTTTGTCTGAATTGGAAACTAATCTACGATCTATTCTCAACAAAAGTTTGTTCACAGGAAGCTTCCATGACTTGTTTTTTTCCCCTGTGTATTTCCACTCAAATCAGTACCTTGAGGTATTTACAGTTAGAACTCCAAAATTCCATCTATATGCAATGACAAAACTGGAAGATGTGAATCTTATGTCAAAACACAGAAAAAAATCCCTAGTTGCCAGATAAATGTCATGAGGAGTTTAGGTTGTTGGGGTTTTTTTGGTTTTGTTTTTTGTTTGTTTGGCGTTTTTTTCGTTTGGGTTTTTTTTTAATGCTTCTCTGGTCTACTGTGATCTTGTAACTGCCCACCACCCAGAATTACTCAGGACAACCCCAGCAAAATCCCAGACAAGCTTATAATCAATTTCTTCTACTATGATTCTTTTTATTCAAAATAAAGTTAATAATTTTAGACAAACAATTACCTCCGCTCTCTTACAGCAAGAGCCTGAAATCACAGTGATCCTGTTCAGTTAGTAACTTCTGCAAAGTAGTTTCAAATACTTACGCAAAAACTGTTTTTTCTTCTCCAAAGACAACTCATGAAAAACCTCCCAGAATATTTTAATTGTAGGATGGTCTGCCCAGTATTCTCCTTTGTATTCTGTATTCTAAAATGAGCAGAAAATTAGGTTACTGTTCGCACGAAGAACTAGTAGGATCATCTGACGTTAAAGCAGAATGAATGCTGTTTGTGTAAGGGATACTGCAAATAACTCGTTACTGTTGTCCTTCATCATTTTTCTTCAGCTGTTCGTTCTGACTTCAACTATATGGGCAGATGCCTGTACTCCCAACACACTTTCGATCCCAATAAAGTGATGACAAAGTCTCATGGTGAGTTTTGGCAATAAAGAATATTTACTTTTATTAGCCGTGTGCATTTTGTTCACCTTCCCCTTCCTAACATAATACATTGTACATAGCTGTCTTTTGGCTCTGTGGATTTTTCGTCCTCTCTCTTCTTCTAAGTCTGATTTCCTTCAGAAATTAGATGGAAAAACATTAATCAGGAAGGTAAATAATATTTCAGTGTCTTAATTCACTGACATTTTAAAAAAAGTTCCTCACTCATGCAGTCAATTCAATCAAGGCTGGAAGTCACATCAATTAAAACAGCTCAAAAGGACACTTCAAGATTTTGCTTTTGTATCGTGAAATTAAAATATGTATGAAATAAATAGCTAACTATGGTTCTTACCTTCTCCAGTTCTTTCCAATCATAATTTGTGTTGCCAATCACCATTGCTTGCAACTCACTGGGCTGGAAGAGCTGAAGAACTTTACCGCCACATACTTTGTGGAAGCCTGTGTAGAATGCACTGAATAAGGAATCCACGGATTTATTGAAAATGTAATCCACATACG
The DNA here is from genome assembly GCA_013400135.1 of Rhinoptilus africanus. Lineage (NCBI taxonomy): Eukaryota > Metazoa > Chordata > Aves > Charadriiformes > Glareolidae > Rhinoptilus > Rhinoptilus africanus. The sequence goes on along the minus strand of VXBO01011678.1, from coordinate 223,913 downwards.
CATCTACAAAATCTTGCCTGTACAAAGAAGAAAAAGAGAATTACCTTGAGAGGAGGAAAAAAAAAGCATGTCACCTTTCTATCAATAAAACAACAGCAATTTCTGCATGGAAGACAGCATTAGAAGTTAAGCAAAAAGAATCTTAATATAGTAAACTCTCTGCTTCATGTTACAACCACAGTGAAGATAACCTCAAGGAAAACAGAACATAAATGTACTTCATGTCCACACCCCCCTGATGTGCAACAGGAAAACAGTAACATTTAGTGTTATTTATTTCAGGTACTATAAACATTTCTCTTATTTGTATGCACTGCCCTGAGTGGGACTGCATGGCAACAAGCTTTAAAGTTTGAATTACATGTGCTGTCCTGAAACCAACCAGTCAAACTTGCTGTTCTATTCTTTGATTAAAAAGATTACCATATCTGCAAATCAACTTCAAACAGACATTTGAGTCCTATCCAGTAGAAAGATCAGTGCAAAGGAGCTAGGACACTGAATAACAGACAGTCTGTTATCTGTGCTTCGGTACAAGCAGCTCTCATATCTCGTCAGAAACACCTTCCTCAGCATTTAGGGGGGGAACAAAAATTCCTTGATACGATACAGTATTTATGATTATTTCTTTTAATTACCATTTCAATCAATCCTAGTTAACAATGTTCAATTCTACACTGGCAGAGTGACTCTGGTTACAGTTTACCAACTGTATAGATTACCAACGTGCTTTCTCCATGGAAAGCCACAGCATTTGAATAACATCACCAATTATTTAAAGAATCATCTAAACACGTTTTGATAGCACATTTATTAAAATTGTTGAACTGAAAATACTGGAGATGAGCAAAGTGGTGAATCACATTCCTCCTGTCCCAGTACTCCATGAGACACCCCTTTTACACACACTATGTAATTGGCAGAGGCGGGTAACTTGTGTAATACTAACAGTGGAAGGAAAGGCTGCTCCAGACTAAATTAATGGTAATAAACTAATTAGCATTATTACACTCTATGTTAACAGTAATGTTAACATTATTATACTGTATGTTAATTAATTAGCATTATTATACATATCTTGTGTATATATACTCTATGTTAATTAATTTATATGTTAATATAAAACATCATGGAATATCGGGATCCTGAGAAACACAAATCCTTCACTGCTGCAAGCCAACGGGTGACAGCAGTGCAGCATACACTCCATAGGCACCATGAAACTTTTCTTATAATTCAACTCCAATTTTACTGTTGCTTTGTCACAGAACACCAAACCATCACCAAAGAACTTCAAAGCTACCATGCTTAAGCTAAAGAATCACAAATCCTCAGCTATAAGCCAAGGACCGGAAAAAACCCCAAACCATCCGTGACAGCTATAGGCAGTGATTGCAGTAGGCTAGTAGTAGGCTAAGTCAGGAGGATAAGAATCACTCCACTGTGGGAGGTACTGTCACTGCACATGGCTGCGTGTGGGTTTGCGATACTCTCAGAACCTTCTGTCATCACTCTTTCCTCTACAACAGATGTAGCTAATTACAGAAAACGTTGCCAAAAACATTTGCCCCCTAGGAACTATGCCTAGAGGTACATTTTCTCCCTCGTTCCGTGCGCTGCCTAGGTGCATTCCCACAAAGGCTGGGAGAAGCTGCTTTTATAAATAGAAGTAACAGAATCCTTTACCAAGGAAAGAAACTCCACCCCTCACACTCTCTTCAGACAATAACACTAGATAACACTAGATTAATTTATCTGCTTTACAAAGGGAAGACTCCTCTGAAATAACATTTCATATATGAATAGTTGCCACATGATGGCATCTAGGTTGAAGTTTTCATCTTTCTTCACTAAATTCCAATTATATACAACTTACTGCAGAACCACAACCATTTTTAATCTTATAAAATGAACACCAGGTAGTCAAAATGGGCCCTAAAGAGGTTCAAAATACTTTTAAGTTCAAAATGAAAAAAAAAAAAGGTACTACACATTCCAAGTAAAATTAGGTAGTCTCTCCACTGCTGACAAATCATTAAATACAACAGGTACTTTAACAATACACATAAGAACAGCTTGGAAAAACAAACCAAGTAGTTGTGCCTCCAACACTAGTGTAACAGCTTGGCAAAGCGTATTTAGAGCAGCCCAGTTACATTCACAAGGCAGACAGCAACACTGAGATACCCCGTAACCTACGAAACTCACCTATTTTGTTTAACTACGGGAATGTCAGCACCATTAGGAACAAGCTCTTTAGTTTCTGTTGTACCAAAATTTTCCACAGTGATCTATTTAAAACAAACAAAAATAGTATATTTATTTATTACAGTAGTATATATTATTTATTGTGTAGAGTACTTCTTCCCACCGCTTAGCTAACAGCAACATGAACTGCAGACACAGATGCTGAAATTCATGGGAATCATCAGCAGATGCTTTTGCTCAAACACACCAACAGAGGCAGTTATAACAGATGGTATGAGTTTATATACTATATAAAACTTACAGTAAAATTAAGACAAAATGCTTCTTCTACATCATCCTCTGGATAGTCCAGTAACTGTTGCATTCCCCTGCAAAATAAGTTACAAAGCATTTGTACCAGCAGAAAGACAGACAACCTAATTTTCCTGAAGTGGTCCTTATGCTTTGAACGTTCAAGTTTAAAAAAAAATAAAAACCTTTCTATGTTATTTCATTTATTAGCTCATTGACATGCACCTTGTGCAGCAATGGTAAATCTCAAGCAATCTTTTTGCTATTACTTGTAGTGTTATTTCCTTTTGATTATCTTCAGGTGTGAAAAGAGAAGATTCATGTCCTAGTCTTCAGCTAAGGGATTCCCAAACCAGAGGCGATGAGTTCTCAACAACCACTGAGGGGCTCCTCCATGAACTTGTTCGATTTCTCCTCGAATCTCTGAAAGCTTCTAGCATTCACAGCACTGAGGCAATCAAACATCCACTTCCCCTCATTTGAACCTCCTACCTGTTAGTGCCATTCAAATCCCTACAAGAGTAGATATTTAGCATGTTATTTGTTCCTGAAATAAGCAAAAATGTGTCCTTGAGGGACTAAACAAGCTGTTCAGAACTAAAACTATGTTCACACTTAGGCTTATAAAATTAATGGCTAAAACTCTAAGGTTTTGAATTTTAAATAATATTTTCCCCTGAAATTCTTGTAGCATAACAAAAGAGGAGACAAATACTAAAAGCAAGCCTTTAGAAACAGGTTTTTAACAATAGCATGCATCTTTTCACAAATGACACAATGGCTGCAAGTTACTCTAAGCTGTTTATCCTCTTAGTGTGAAAATAACACATTTTCTTTATGTTCTTAAAGGAAAAAGTTGAATTAAAAATTCATTTCTAGTATCATTCATTTTTCTTTCTTACTTACCTGCCAACATCTGGCATCAACTCTTTCAAGTCATCCAGGGATGGTTTCTTATTCAATAGCTTTTTGTACAAAGCCAAAGGGAAATGAAGGTCTACAATAGTAAAATTATATATTGCTAGCCCACAGACAACACCAATCAAATGAAACAAGTCACTGTCTTCAAAGGTCTAAGAACAGAAAACAGACAAGATGGTTTAAAATAAAGAAGTTAAGTTAATCTTGCAGAGTCCAGAAAAAAATGTGCAGTGCAGTATAATCTAAGCGAGTTTCATTTATAGTTTTCCTAAATATATATGTATCCATTAAGTACTTAGAAAAACAGGATAAAGTTTTAACCAGCTGAGAGAGACTGAAATCCAAGGAAACAGAACTCTTTCTACGTAAAAAAAGAAGCTGATACAACATATTTTGTGTTACAAGTGATGCATACTGCTGAAAGTATTGCAATAGATTGTGTTTCTGTCAATGACTTACCATTGCACTAATAAATACATGCCAATTTTTTAAAAAATTATTTTGGGGAGGAGGAGGAAGGAGTTCATTATTGTCTCCCTTGGAGTCAATAGCCAAGGCTTAAAACACAACTGTGGAAATGTTAACATGCAGGTATTTGTGATATAGCCATTCTAGTCAGTCCTTTTCTCCGAAAGAGGACTAAAAACTCAACAATCAAAACATCTGGGAAAGTATGACCCCATGACTACCTATGAAATGGACTCATAAATGTGACTGAGCACAGCAAAACCTTTTCAATATGCCATTTCAAGAATTTCTCTGCCACCTTGATTTACTGATCCTGCTCTTAGAATCAGTTTACTCTGGCTGGCACTTCTTCCTACAAAACTTGTCTGGATTGGGGACAACTGGCAAGGAGTAAGTGAAGAATGGGGGAAAACTGAATGGGAAAGTTTTGATCTAAAAATGACAAAAATAAACATTTTTTCTAGAACAATTATTTCAGCTTCTACCACAAGCTGAAACTTGTGGTACCACAAGCTACCACTACCACAAACTACTATATTCATACGTTATTAATACAAATATTGTAAGCTAAAAGAAAGTTAATGACTATAGATCGCACCCTACCTTATCAGAGAACCAGATCAGCCTGGACTCTTCGTAATACCTGAACATTCCATACTTGGGATCTAGCAACTCCCTCATGATGAGCAAAAAAAATTCTTTGCGAACACCTCCAGCATCAACAGCTTCTTCCCCTACAAAAATAACCTGAAACACACAATTCAGTGCTAACTGAATTAAAAACAATTGTGAAACAAGAGTTCACCAAAAATATTCTCAATTACTTGCATGTCAGTGAAAGACACTTTGAGCAATATGTACTGGTAATACCTTGAGTGGCTTCTTGTAGTCTACATTCTTTGTTTTCCTTAGGACTTCCACAGCATCTCCTACAATATTGTCTCTCCGAACCATTAATATCAGGCATGGGTTGACAGATTCAAATACTGGCAGAAAGAGAGAAGACAAGTTCTGCCTGTGAGCCTGATCAACAGCCATCTGGAAAAAAAGAACAAGCAAAAGCGTCAGTAGGTAACATAAGATTCCTATCAACATTAAATGTCCGTCAGTCTCGTCTTAAAAAGTGCAGAAGACATGAATAACAATAGCTATTTATGAGAGCTACTGAGTTTGCCCAAATTTGCTTCATATTCCTTTTGTCTCAGGAAATATTTTGCCTTTTACCCATTAGCCTCATCAATGCTAATGTTCAGGGAAGTCTTAGAGCAGAGTTGTTGACATTCCACTCAAAAGACTTTGGATAATAAAAGGAAGCAAAAAAATACTGCACTTCATCTAATGAAGAGTACGCTGTTTAATATAAATCTGGCAGGAAAACATTTGTTAAAAACTAATTCAAAGAAGGAAAAGTGATTTGTTCATCTGTTTCACTTGTAGTAAAATTTTTGTATTACAACTGTTCAAAACCAAAATACTGTTGCAAACATTCTGAATATGGCACAGAACTCTTGAAAGTTTGTGTTTTAATACTGTTTAATACTGTTAATAGAAACATTCAATGACAACATTTCTCTGAATTCATCAAATGTTGGTATTGACTGTGTATGTACATTTCAAAGGCATAAGAAACTATGTTTATTATGAACTACAAAAGCAAGCCAGCATTTTTCTACCTGAGCCCATTACTTGAGCATGACTTATCTCTTCTGTTCAATGACAGGCTCAGAACAGTAACTTTTATTGTGTTAAGCGTTATAAACATGGCGGGGGTGGTGGTGGTGGGGGAACGTGGCTGGTGCTCTTGCTGCTGTTACTTTTGCAGTAGCCTCCTTTCATTCTTCCTTTCCTTTTTTAAGAATATGATTTATTATACCCTTTACAGCAATTGAACAAGTATGGATTATATTTCTTTAAAAAAAAGTCCAAACATCGAACAAAAGTATAGCTCACCACATCACACTGGTTTCAGTTATACCTAGAGAATCATGAAAACACATAAGATACTCTCAGTTATTTTAGGGTTGTCTAGTGTATCTATCTTTAGACAAGAGATAAGGGTCAAGATACAAAATTGTATTAAGTATCCAATTTTGAGGAAAGTCTCCAAGTTAAAATGGAAGTGAACAAATTAGGAGTAACGTGTAATTGCATTTAACACGAAAAGAGACAAAACCTACCACAAACTACAAGATTGGGAAATCTACTCCCGCTACCCCAAGTAGATGGTGGATTTTCAAGATAAGCTTCTTTTCTACCTTGCAGACACTGATCGGACTTTAGGGTTTAGCAGCATTTTGAAGGCAATATGACAGACGAAACGAGAAATTAGGTGTGCACTAGATATTCATGTGATGCCAACATATTACCTTTCAAATACTACCGATCTTAAGAACAGCATCAGCTCCTATGATAAGAAATTAGAAGTAACTGTAACTGGCTGCTGCCTCTAACAAGATAGTAACAAGACAGAGTTCAAGCTCCAGGCTCTACGCATTTATCATTGAAAGCCTGCTCACATGGGAGGTGGCATTGTTTTTACATTGGGGGTGGTGGCCAGTTTGGGTTTGGGGTTTTTTTTTTGGTGTGTGTGTGGTTTGTGCATTTTTTTGTTTGCTTGGGGCTTTTTTGGTTCTGTTTGTTTGGGTTTTTTTTAAACACACTTGTGCTATGGGTTGTCAACACCTCAAAAAAGGCATCTCATTAACAAAGGGAAAAGAAGTTCCTTAGAAATTTATGCAATTATTAAATAATCTAATTTCAATGAGATCCCAAACCCACAAAACCACTAGCTTCTATTATGTGTATACCCTGAGATTAAAACTAGATCCCTCTTTCTTACGGAGAAGAGATTATACAGTTTAACAAAAAACAAACAAAAAACCCCACAAAGAGACCAACAGTAACAGCAACCCCCCAAGACACTCAACTTAAAAAAAAAAAGTAAAAATTTCATAGCATTAAAACCTGAGATTTTACCTGCATCTGTATGACTGCATCTGTTTGCAGGAGAGTTGTCTTCGCCTGGGCATCAAATACAAATGGGTATGTGCAAATTGTAACAGGAATATCTGTTAACTAGAATGAAAAGAACCATCTCATATCTCTGCTTATGTAAAAACCACAATCATGGTTAAAGAAGCCACTGCAATAGTAATAGTACTCATTTAATATATCTATTTTATTGGAAAGAGAAAGAAATCTTTACTCATTGCCAATGCAGGACCAAAGCATCTTAGGAAAATACAGTAGATTTTCAATTGTGCAGTACTTCAGGAAAAAAAAACAGCCAAAAACCAACCACAAAACAAAACAACAAACAAAACCAAAACACACATGAACACTCTCACTTAGTACTTTTTTGATTTCAGAAATTTTATTACAGCCAGTGGATATCAAAATAGTCCTTGTTTTCAAATGCTGCTCTGAATTTGCAGTACAAAGAATTACAGACTTTTGCCCCACAAAAAACTTTCCAAATTACAGCTATGCTAACTTAAAGCTTTACTTGCAATAGAACACATCAGACAATCCTTGACACTCATATTTCTGATCTCCTTACATTCTGCAAAAGAAATCAGATTGCAACCAATCTTACCTCAGTTAATCCATGGTTGACATCCTATGACAGCATTTGCACAAAGGTAGCAATAATTAAGATGAAAAAGCAGCATTAGTGTCTGCATTAACTATTCATCTCTGATGTAGAATTAAAAAATATTTATCTACAGCTTCCCACCCCCAAGGGAATGTTTACTGAGAAATAAGTATCAACCATAAACATTTCAATTAATCTACCAAATACAACCATGCCTTTTGACATCCTATATATCAGTCTTTAAAAAAAGGACCATTAAAGTATCGTTTTCTTGGATGCAAAAAATTAAACATTTTAAACATTTACTTCCATACACTAATAAATGACATTTGCTTTTACCTATGTATTTTCATTCTCAAATGACTGTAAACATGTCAAATTAAATGCAAAATGTTTTTCATGAGTAAAACTTCAGTAAAAATTTAAAGATACAGAAGAACCCCACCACTTTATTACAAAGTCTCAAGAATTATTTGGGTCTATGATAAGATATAATACAAGAAAAGCAACTGACTCTTGAAATTTGAGAGAGACCAGTATGTATGGCTGGGCCTGTGTGGAGACTCCCACAAGAAGCTACATCAACTCTGCTAAGAAACAAAATTATCAATCTGGTGCCATGTTAACTCTGAATACTTCTGAAATTCTCTTTTCTTCTATATATTCCCCTCCACGTTTTAATTACGGAACCGAGCAAACAGTTTTGCCTCAAGCTATGACAATCTAAGTTACACTAGTTAAAGAAACTTTGATTCATTATTACTGGTTCAATAGGCAAGCAGGGCTTCTTATAATTTCAAAAGCAAGAACACAGGAAACTAGTGAACAGGCAGGACAAGGCCATCAGAACCATTTATGAAGGACATCTGACTAAGGCCATGGAATTTATTTCGGTCCTATAATAAATCAAAATGACTTTTTCTGCTGAACTTGAAACTGCACAAATACATGACAAGACAATCATAATTAAAGGGAAATTCAGTGTCAGTATTTTCTCATTAACATCAAGCTACTGCTCAATCTTGCAATTTAATTAACAAATGGAGCTTAGGAATTTCATTACAAAGCAACTTTCCAGCTCTCATTTTCCCATATTCAGTATTTCTTCTCTGATCGTGACATGCAATTTGGGTTTGTTTACAGCCATTTAAAGCATGCAAAGGCCATAATCTTTTAAATTCCATCACTTCTGTACCCTTCACTGGTGTACCCTTCTCTGTTCCAAATATACAGCCTGTCTCTAATGCCAAGGCCCTGCAACGCTTACCCGTGGCTTCTACATCTCATTTAGTACACCACCCCTCTTCGCCACCGACACCAGCCCACATCATACACCCCCGTTACTCTTTTCAGACAAGCTTGGCTGAAACAAACGTCTGTCATGACTGCCAATACTGACTCATTATTTCTTTACGCTCCCCAGTCTCCCTGCTGCTGTTATTTTACATCGCAATTTTAATTCTTTGGTAGACAGCATCACTTGCTTTGTATTCATAAAATACAGCAAAATTAGGTCTCCCATGTTCAGGACCCTGCAGGTACTACTGCAAAATAAGTAAATTTCGGTGCCTAGAGAAAGCGTATTAACTTACTCAGTATTCTTTCAAAGTATAAGTCAAAGAACCGTGTGGCAAAATCCTATGTAACTCACTACTTCTCCACACAGTCATTAATTTACTCCCACTTACCACTCTTCTGTTTACAGATCCAGGAATTAATTATCTCAGTTCCTGTTGCTATACTCAAAAGTAAAAAACTAAATTACTTACCTGTCCCCTGAAACTCCCTATCATGCATCTAGACTTAGTTTTCCAACACAGTTTCAGCCTTCTCATTGACTGAACCTATCTTATATAGCAATTCAGGTTATTCTGGATGTTTTCCTATCACGAATTATCCCTTTTCCTAACTTTTTTGACATGGCAAGTCTCAAGTGACAGCATTCTAAATCACTTAATTGATAGGTTAAAACGTTGAACAGTCTCAGTCCTAAGAATGATACCCTACAAGGAGCACACCTGGGTAACAACTTTTCCTTAGCTAGTGCCTGACGCAAGATGAGTCTGTTCAGCACCAGTGACCTGTGAAGATATTTTTATGAAAAGAAAGTGCCCATATTTAGAGAATCCACAAGCTTCTAAAGTGACAAAATCAAAAAAAAACATCAGGGAGAACCAAAAAAGACTCGAAGCAAAAACCAACACAACTTACCATTCCAAATACCTGCTGCTGCTGGACCCAGTTGAAATAGTCATTTCTGATATCTATCAGATCTTGTATCTCATGAATGTAAAATCTGTCATACTGTATAACTTGTCCTCTTTCATTTACCTAAAAAAGTACAATTATTTTTTTTTATTAGCGGTTTGTATAACATTTTCCATATTTTTCAAGCACTTGATGTGTCAGCCGCAGATACCCAGATACTAAAAAAAAATTTCTAGAAAAACAACAGTGCCTACAGGAATGCAAAATACAATGTTAAAGATGAGGGATACATGGATTATGCAGAATCCCATCAAAGATGCAAAGGAAAATAAGATTACGTGAACATCCAGTATTGCATAATACAGTGCTGCTGTTTGAAACATCATACGGTCTCACAGGAACAATGATAGTCATGTATACCATGCAACAAACACTTGTTCCTGTATTTGCAAAAGTTTAAGAGCTATGATTCTAGAACTCTGTTCTTAGTGTAAGTATGAATAGTATCTCTATTACCTGTGACCAGAGGAACAGTTTCTACTTAAAAACATAAGGAAAAGAGACGTGGAAGAGTAACTTTATATAAAGGCTCCTCTCTACAGTATAATTTTAATCCAGAAGCATTCCTTCTTTCCTAACACACACTTCTTTTACCAAGGACTGTTAAGCACCGTTAACTGCCAAAACAGCAAGATCCCCAATTCTGTCTTTATAACCACATAATCCAAGCCTACTTCTTTCAAACATCCCCCCCACCATCTCCTACCCCCAACCACCAGATACTAAATCCATTAAATAGCTCAGATGGGCCACCCTATTTTTTTCCTCTTACTTTAGTCCATACCAGCTAAATATTAAGACTATACTGATATAAATAGCTGGTCAGCAGGGTAGGTAAAATTTTACTATTTCTACTATACTAAATAGTTACATAGTAGTCAAAGTTGGATTTAAAAAAAAAAAAAAGAACTTGGGAGAGCACATTACAATTCTACAATTACCCACAAGGCTTTAAGATTTTAAGATCAAATTACAGCTACTGCAAGTCTGAGCAGTGACAGAAATTCTAAAGGTAGCAAAATAATAATTTATTATATATCAACAGCTTTCCATATGGGAATCTGCAATGGACATCTATAATTTCTAACACAAGGGAGTTACCTAGTAGTGTTATTCTCAGCCTTAATGTCATGGTTTCCATAAAGAATAAAGAAAAGCTGAGCAAACCATAGCATACAAATTCCAACTTCCAAAGCAGAAATCTTCACCATTCTGACAGCCTGGAGAGAAAGGCTGTGATGTACAGCACAGAAAGCTCCAGTTTAGACACCGGTACCCACTTTGCTAGATTGTACAAATACACTACTTGACCAGCGCCTTAAGGGATGCCTAAAATGCTCTTCTAGCACATAAACACAAAATGCTAAAGGACCAGAACAATCTACTGCGGGAAAAAATAGGGGGTGGGACGGGAACCCTCAGCAGCAATTAGATAATACACTGTGAGGTGCACAGTCTGGTTACTCCAAATGATTTAAGCTATTTTTGTTCAAAGTTCATAAATTCACTAGTTTTCATGAATTGTTACAATACTAACAAATGGAATAAGCAAATCGGAAAATAAATGTTTGTCTTGGTAAAACCATACGGATCTTTATAGCTTGCTCTTATCTTCCACTTGTGCTCTTATTTACTATCACTTCAAGATTAATAGGCAATTCTTTCCAACATAACCTCAACAGATGCAACTGACTGGGGCAGTCTGTGCTCCCAAGAAAATAGGAAATTCCATACCATGTCAGATTGGAATCCAGAATTCCAGTGGTTCATTGGTCCAGATGGAAAAACTACAGATATCTCTGTAGATTGAAGTCTAAGTATTTAAAACGCTTTAGTAACTGAAATTCTTTGAACAACTATACAGTACACGGATGCTGACAAAAACAAACAGATAAATAATTGGTTAAAATGGACGTAAACATACTCTATGCAGTATTTCCAGAACTCTGAAAGCCGTATGTAGAAAATTGGTAAGTATTCTTCTTTCAGAAGCCGGAACGCCAATCTTACACAACTTCAAGAGGTGGACTACGACATCCTTGTAGAGTTCCACTATCTTGAGGAACAACGGAGGTTCAAGTACAGACCACCAATTTTCTGTCAACAAATGGTGAATGCACAAACTTAGTACTCGCTACAACAACATTATGTTATGCCATCCTTTTAACTAAAAAAAATATGTCTTGCTAGAAAGCATACTTGGCAGTTACCAAAGATTCTAAAAAAAAAAAAAAAATCAGTTTAACACAGCAAGAGTGGCACAGACTTTTAAACAACACACTACTGTGTGTATAAATAGTGAAACCTCTATTCAAATGCTCTATTGTTACATACCAACTCTTTAAAAGTCTGTTCATCCAGAGGACACAACAATATCACAAAGGAACTTTTGACATAAAAACAGACAGCTCAAATCCTGAAACCTTGACTTACGCAAACAATCCTGAGAGCAAAGGAAAGTGAAGCAACACAAAAAAGGCACTACAGTTCAAACAAACAACCAGTTTGTTCTCCTTTACAGCAGACAAGCTCTCTGCTCTCACCAAAAACTACTGAGAAACACAAAAGATTGGTTACAAGGCAAAAAATAATTAAGGAAGAAGGAAGCATCCTCTCAAAAAGATACCAATTAGAAAGGAAATATTCTGAAACCTCAAAGCTTGAGGCTGAATTTCAGGTGACAGGAGTCACAATAAAATGGTGTAAGGAGGCAGCGTTAAGAAAACAGAGCTACAATCAGCTGTGTATTTGAAGACCACAACTTAGGATCAGTGAGAAAACATGAACCTCTCAGAAGAAACAAAACAGGTGCTGTAGTCAAAACAGACAATGTAACATCTGCTCTGCAACACTTCTGTAAATTGCTTAGAGCTTGTTAGCTGTCTGACCACATAATTTTCACTTTAAAGTGTGAAGAGGTATATCAAATACACTGAGCTACACAGTTGTAATTCCTCACAAATGGAATCAGTCCAAAAATTACAGTACCAGATGAATTCATAGGGATGGCCAGTCAGCTCACCCAGAAGCAAGAGAATAGCTGTTTTCCTACGCATCGGGCAATGTTAACCCCTAACTTTCTCAGCGTGGAATTCTATAGAACTGTGAACACACAGTAGGTATTGCTCCGATCATGTCTTCACTGATGGAATTTCTATACATTTTCATCTGGAGATTCTTTGTTTTAACAGTACAGAAATCAGTTTCTTACCAAGAACTTTCAGAGGAGCTTTTTCTAGGTTCAGAATAGCTGTTCCAAAAGGAATAGCTAATGTTGTGAAATTGTTTGCATCACTCATCAGTGGGCATTCTGGTAGAGTGAGATACAGCCTCAAAGCTTCAACATCTGGTAAGGAGCTGGTCAATTTGGGAATAAGGTTCTTCTCCAAACTAGCTGCCACCTACAGCACATCATAAAATTCAGTTTATTCTAATGTAATTGTGAATTCAAACAAATGCCCATCTAGATAAAAAAAAATCTAGAAAACAATTGTCAAGAGTTTAAATTAGACTGCTACACATTTAGAAAAAAAGACAGTATATTAAATATTAAAATACAGACACATACAAGATACTCATGTATTACCTAATGGCACAATACAACACAGTTTTACATATTTGCAGTTGATATACTAAAAAAAAAGTTATTAAAAGGGTCAGAGTAAGCATAACAACAGTATTTCTGGATAGGTGTAACACAGAAATATAATCCCAAACATAAGGAAAACATGCCGGACAAACCTGTTGTGATATGTGAGTGTGGTCAGGCTGTATGAGTTTGTGAAATAGTAGTCTAGCAGCATTCATATCAACCCCTGAGAATCTAGCGCTGGTTTTGTAATGATCATCATTGCTGCAGCCAGAAAAAAAATATAGAGAAAAAGACTGAATCCTGTATTCTCAGCAACTCAAAAATTTCTTCCACCTTGAATTTTAAGCCCTGCTTACTATGGAATTAAAACGTGAGAGATCACAGTATCAGGCTTCCATTTCTTACATGACCTTTGAAGCAACTGGAAAAAAAAAATCTTCTCTAACTGCAAGACAACTGTGTAAAAACACTAGGACCTAAACCAGCCCGTGCAATATATTCCCCTTGAATTATATATAACCTGTGGCTGCGAAGTAAAGACTTTTGCTGGCTTACATGGTAGCAGCCAGGTGGCACATACTTCCAAAGACTGGCCAAAGATACACTACATTTGGGCCAGCTGACAAACCATATGGCAGTGAAGGAGCTACAAGTTTAAACCGCAGGTATCAGGGTAACAGTAAGATAAGGAAATACTGGAAAGGTTTTAAGAGTTGAAACAAGAGCCACCAGGAAGGTAGCCACCATTAATTCCGTTCACAGGAATACTTGTTTAAAAGCCTGACCACTTACCTCAAAGCCAAAAAGCTCCCATTCAGGCACCCAGCTGAGGAGAACGTTCCATCAATTTCACTGAAATTGTTCATATGAAATAAGTTACATTTATTTTGGTTTCTTTTTACAAAGTAGCATTTGCAACAAGAAAACGGATTTAACCCCCAATAAATTACACTGTACAAAGGATAGAACTCCAACTTCAATATGACTAAACAACACTAGACAAAACCTCCATTCAAGACTCAATGTTGAAGACAGCTCATATTAAAGCAAGTCTTGGAATTTGTTCTTAATTTCTTTGCATCCTCCTCTATTAAAATAGAAGCAATAATCTTTACATTGTTCTCCTATTCCTTTACATTCCTAACTATTATTTTTCAATGTTCAACTTAACTTTAAGCTTGTATAGTCATCTAGCCTGTGACAGAGATGACAGACTGAAGGATCTAAACTACTTGATAAACACGACAATGAAAGCACAGCAAAAGCTCTGCATGTAATAAAATCAGCAATTAAAAATAGCTTTGCTATGTACATACAAAAGCTCATTAATGCCCAATTCATAAGTAAAATTATAAAAGACAACTTCTTTCCTCAACATCACTCACTTAGCTATCTCCACAGGAAGTCTTCCAGATGGGAAAGTCAGCAATCTTTGAATAAATGTTTCATTCACAGTCCAGATCTGCTTCAAAAAGTCAGGATACCTAAAATCATCTGGTGGCACCATGTTCTAAATTTTAAAGAATGCATAAAGAATCAGGCACACAAAATTGACTTCCAGAAAGATCAGTCCTGTGGTTGAACTCTTTAGCTATTTGTCTGACAATTTTCCGACCCAGACTATTACTGTGAAATAAACCCAAGGATAACCTAACATATTGTACGAGTTCTGCATTCATTATGAAAAACACACTACGGTGTGTTTATTCACACCACAGCTTACTTCATGGTAAACTCCCCAAATGCACAAGTACTTTTCTAGAAGCCAACCATGAAAGAAGCTTTGCACAGGAGTAGCAACCATCTCTTCTCCCTAGTCACTACGAGCCAGTTAGCTCACTGCCAGGCTGTGAGCATACAGGAAAAAAAAGCCATTCAATTTTTTGGACAGCTGCTCTCCCACCCCACTTCCATCAGACTCCTCTGAGAATGAATCATGTTTTTACTGCATCATCAGACGAGCTGCATTTTGATGTGCTGCTCATACCGAATGAATTCCTATAAGATTTCTAATAGTAAAGAGGAACATAACCAAGACCACTGTTTTGAGCAGGAGCACTGGTTCAAAATGACATGCCAAACAGCACCAAAAATAAGGTTGAACTAGTAAAAGGAAACACGTATCTCCTGAAGGTGCAGTCTGACAACATAGCTGACTCACCATAAGGATGACTAGCTGTTGCCAAAAATCAGTACTTCTAATCCCGTCCTACAGAATGAGAAACCCTCTCACGGTTCCCCTTGTGCCTGGCAGACTGTCATTTAAACCCACAACGAAACAACTCAGGGAACTGAGCTGCCCGCAAACTAACTCGAAAAAACAAACAGATTTTGGCTGAGACACTGGCAAGGACATGTGTCCCAGGAGTACAGTACTCACATAACTTTGAAAGAATTCAATACAAGTTACTAAATAAACTAAGGAGTACTAAAAGGGATACTTTTGCAGCAGCAAAGTTCATCGGTTGCTCATACTTTTGTACACAATAAGCCACAATAACTGCATTCATAGAGTCTCCAGTTCTCCTCAATTAGTCACTTAGAATCTACTCCAGCAATTAGAAAATTGCACGAGAAAGCTTTTAAGAAAGGAGTTTTAATGAAGAAATGTTGAGCCTATATTATCAGTACTTTTTCCAGTCTACACCTGTTAAACAAGGCATTCTGTAGAACCAGAACAGGCTGTGGGAGCAAAGGGCTGCTGCAAGCCTGACCTCTACTCGGTTCTTCTTGATTAAAGTTTCCCACTAGAATCTGTTTCCCTTCGCGCCCAAATTAGTTTTTACCCCACATGCTTAACTCCTCATGCTTCATTAATCCCTATGGTCCAATATCTGCTGGGCTCTATTGGAAATAGTCCCTAGACAAACCCAGTTATCTATCTTCACTTATCTTTTCCTCTCAACTCATCCCCTAATAGCAGTTCCTTTCCACCATACTCCCACGTTGTCATTTTTACTGTCAAGTCCTTCTAGACTTTTTTTTCTGTACGAGCTAGAACTTCAGTTCTTGTCCTTTTAAAACTTAAGTTTTCAGACTTGCATAAAACTCTATCACATAACAAACTACGTCATCACCTATCACTTTTAGCAGAAAGCTCCATTTGTTTCCTTATTATTGTGGTATGCTAAAATGGCTACAGAGCCGAAGACAGCAAAAGCTGCGGTCAGGAGTTAGCCAGGAGGGCTGGGCAGGGGTGAACAACTCAAATATTCAGTCACCTTTTCCTTTACGAAAGGAAAAGAACTGCACTCATCCATCAGGAAAAAAGCTTATGTGGAAAAGCCTCAAGAGCTTACTGACAACTAACTCTCAGTAACTGCATCCAAATCCTCCAATTGCTAAATTGACTTAGTGCCTTGTGCTTCCACGTTGCTCTAACGAACTTTACAATGTAGTCATGTACCTTCAGTATGGAAGTCTTTTAAAATGCATCAGAAAAACTAAAATTTAACTTTGACAGACGTTGAAACCAAAGTATATTTAATCTGTTACCTGTGGATAAAAGTAGTGTGCAAAACTTTGGTCCCCACCAGAGAAAATTCTCTTTACACAATAACACTCCTCACTGTCTGCAATAGGAATAAAAAACAGGCAACTGTGAAAATGTGAATCTGAGAAACAATTAAGACACTGCAATCAACAATTAAAAAAAGGTTCCTTTATTACACAGCCTCGCTGAAGCAGATCTTCACAACAGCGAACAGCTCTAAGTTTTATCTCTATTGCCAGCAAAGGACCTAACCCTTTACATGCACAAGTAACCATGTATTTCAGCAGAAATGGAACTTCAGGGACTAGAGCACGGCAAAAACAAACTGTTTGGAAGGAAGTGACCATAGCCTACATTTAGTTTAAATCTCAAAATTTGTAAGACACTACAAAGGAAGAGAAAGCCAAGAATTAAATATGCCAAATGTTGCTTACCTGTAGTTATCGGGCATTGAGTACTATAAGGAAGCCAGTTTCCTTTTACTGTGAAGGGACTTTTCCTATTACTAGTCGTTCCTGTACCTAATTGCCCATTACCTCCGAGTCCAAAAGAATAAATTCTTCCAGATGAAGGAACAAACGCAGTAGTGTGCTGCCTAGGGCAAACAAAATTCAGTAACAAAAACCTAAGCATTATAACACGCTTCGTGCAGGCCAGCCTAAGAATTGCGTTAAACAGTATGCTAAAGGTCCTGTGGGATCAAACGCACCACTTCCCTATTGGCAAAGCACTGCTGCTGGGAACACTCCCTTTTTACACCCCAATAGGCAATATTCCATTTTCATGGAAAAGTTCACAGGTTCTGCCTTGAACCCCTGCATAGCCACATTGTGCCCTTTAGAGCATCTCCCTAGATATTCAGAAGTCTGAAGTTTTCTAGCAGATTGGCTGTATTTCCTTTCCCCTCCCATCCATCTTGACTCTAGATGCCCTCTCTCCTATCATAAGCCTAGGAAGAACCAGTACTGAATCTATGTAAACTATTAAAAAGGAATGGGTCCACTCAATATCAACCAAACTGATAGAAAAATAGGTTTACATTTACATATTCTTTAACACAAATAATGAAGCGTGTCCAACTCTTAAAAAATTACGTTGCTTTTTTCATTTTGTCTTCTTAGAATGCAATTCTTTGGACAAAAGCATTTCCTTGTGTGCTGGAATTTTTTCCAACTTCTTGTGTGTTATTAGAATATATACAAAAAAATTAGGAACTGGAATGCCTAAAGTATCACAAGTATTTCAAAAAACAAGTTACATTTCCAAATTTTACACTTATCCTCAGTGATGCTCATGTACATCCCCAAACACACTTGTTCTTTAAGAGGAAATTATAAAGTGACAGCAATAAACAACACCTTCACACTGATTATTCACATTTTCCATTTAGAAAATCAGAGCCTCTCAAATAGTATAACTTCCTTCAGTTCTTCTATTGAATGTTTTTAAAATCCCAGTAAAGTCCCTAAATATCTTTTGTTAGGGACCGTCTTGTCTTTCCTAACCAAAAAGGGCAAGAAAAAAGCCCACTTCATATTGTAATTATATATATAAAGTCTTGTACAAAACAATTTTTTTAAGATTCGTAGTGCTAGCACAGACTAGATCTTACCTGCCACAAGTGATTTGCGTGACAACACTTCCCATAAGTTCAAAAACTTTCCTTGGGTTTATCTCATGGCTGGTAGAGTTATGACCCAACTGACCATAGCCTCCAGCTCCAAATGTAAACACCCCACCTTCCTAAACAAATAAATCATTTGCATTAAAATGACAGTATATCTCAGAACAAGAAACTTAACAGAAACAGTGGTTTAACAAATCTCCTTGTCTGATGGAATTGGAATTGTGGGGAAAGGAGAGAAAAATATACATGCACCAGAGGGCCCTGAGACACAGGAGGGTCACAAGTTAATTGCAGTTATGAAAATGCAGCACAGCTATCAAGTATTGCCTTATCCGTGTTAAATCATGTTCTTGTAATTTTCATATTATCATACAATAGTCCTGTCACTAGCTTGTCTCATTAATAGATGCTAATCCTTTTTCCTCTTTTCCAGTTTTCTTGATGAACTACAACAGTATATAAACTGACACTATTAAAGTATACTTTGGCTTTTAAATTCTGAATATATATTTCAAAGCAATTACCAAATAGGCAGCTGCCCTTCTCAAAGATGATGCAGAGTATGACTGAAATAGTCAGCTTCATTATTTGCAAGTGTAAGAAACCAGAAAATTTCAACACTGTCGTAAGGCAGGTCATTTTTTTAAAAGTGTTTTTGATTGGTTAATTTCTTAATTAAATTAAAAACTTTAATGAAAGAACGTTAAATCAGAAACACTTTCAGAAGCTGTACAATTTAACCTACAACAACTCTGGAATTTTCTATTTTTAAATGCTTTGAAATTGTAAAGCTGTTTCTTTCTGCATCTACTCTGCATCAGACTGGACCTCTGCTGGAAATCATCATTAAAATGGCAGCATCCACTGAGAAAAACCAACGGCCTCATCCACTGAATCGGGATAACAGTGACAGGTTCTTCTGAATTTCAGAAGGACCTGAAGAATGCTCACACGTATACACAGTATTGCCTACATCACAGATCAATCAAGACCCCTCCTTCTGCAAGGGAAAATGGAGCTATACCAATGGGTGACATAAATAATCTGTCAAAACATTTACAGTAAATTCTGTATCTTAATTCAGTCCATCAGCCTGAAAGGAAGTTTGCAATTAACCTCCATACATTAAAAAGGGAAAACCACTAAGAATGCAAGTTAAAGATTGCTGGTTTCTTTGCATTTTCTATTTCCCATACCTCACACAATACATCAATATCAATTTCAGGATTACAAAGCTGCCACATCTTTTTCAGTCAAAGCGAGAGAATATTTCGGGACAAAAAGCAATTGTTTGTGAAGAGTCTTTTCCTTTCACTGTAAGAAGTTAATCATGTATAATCAACAAAAGCATGACCACATTTAGGCAGATCATATTCTTCAAAATAACTTCTAACTTGTTACAGTGTAAAAATTCAAGCTAACACATTAAAAAGCACCCCCACATTTTCCAAAACTAAAGAAACACAGATTTTTTTTTCTTCAGAAATAAAACAGTAAAAACAGTTACTTCCAAAATTCTAATGCCTTCTACAACAATATTCTGAATTCAATGAATTCAGACATGAAATGCTTTTTTTCCAAAATCAGCCTTGAAATAAATGACCAACTTCTCATAGAACCTCACATTACAATAGTTAGGAGTGGATTATATAAATATTCAATTTCTTCTATTGGTTTGCCAATAGTATGTAAATAGCTGCTGCGCAACAGCGTGGGGAGAGAGGAGCGAGAACACATGAGAGCAACAACTCTGCTGATGCCAAGGTCAGGAGGAGGTGCTCCAGACACCACAGCAGATTCCCCTGCAGCCTCTGGTGAAGACCATGGTGAGGCAGGCTGTCCCCCCCGCAGCCCGTGGAGGTCCACAGCAGAGCAGATACCCGCCTGCAGCCCGTGGAGGACCCATGGCCAGAGCAGGTGGGTGCCCAAAGGAGGCTGTGACCCTGTGGAAAGCCCATGCTGGAGCAGGTTCCTGGCAGGACCTATGACCACATGGAGAGCCCGCACTGGAGCGGGTTTGCTGGCAGGACTTGTGACCCCATGGGGGACCCATGCTGGAGCAGTCTGTTCCCAAAGGACTGCGCTCCATGGAAAGGACCCACATTGGAGCAGTTCGTGAAGAACCGCAGCCTGTGGGAAGGAGTCACAGTGGAGAAATTCTTTGAGAACTTCATGTCTCCCGTGGGAGGGACTTCACGCTGAAGCAAGGGAAGAGCGTGGAGGGAAGAGTGGCAGACACAGCTTGTGATGAACTGACCAGAACCCCCATTCCCCATCCCCCTGCGTCACTGGAGGGAGCAGACAGAGAAATCAGGAATGAAGTTCAGCCTGGGAAGAAGGGAGGGGTGGAGGGAAGGTATTTTTAAGGTTCGGGATTATTTCTCATTACCCTACACTGATTTGATTGGTTACACTAATTTCCCCAAGCCGAATCTGTTTTGCCCGTGATGGCAATTGCTGAGTGATCTCCCTGCCCTTATCTTGACCCACGAGCCCTTCCTTATACTTTCTCTGCCCTGTCCAGCTGAGGAGGGGAGTGGTGGCACCTGGTATCTAGCTGGGGTCACCCCACCACAACAGCAAGTAGCAATCCACTAAGAAAACTTTAAATGATCCCACACACCAATCCCCTCCAGCATTTAATTTAAATTCAAAATTAACTCGGTCTGATCAGTGATAACAGCAATGCCAGAGGCATTACAGTCAGAAAACAGCTAATCTTTTTAGGATACACTAATATAAATCGCATTATCTGCACAACTTTAATAATGCAACATGCACAGTCATATCAGAAATGCTCTATGTTGTTGTATGCTCAATTTCACCAAATATGACAAAAATTTAAAGCTACTGACATATTTCTTGCATTTGGTAAGCTTTTTCAAATATTTAATCATTGTTGCAGTGTTTCCTCAACTTCACCCAACAAACTTTGCAGAAATTTTATTCAGAATTTTGTTTCTTATGTACTACTCAGGTAGCATCTTTTCCTGAAAACATAAAAAAAAAAATCGAAGCATGAACATATCTTTAAATATTGTACCTTTGTAAGGGCAGCAGTATGATCTTCTCCACAACATATATGGACAACCTTCTGCGTTCTCAGTGACTTTAACAGCGTAGGAACGTATCTGTCTGAAAAGTTTAATATAGCAGTAGATGGCTCATTTTGAAAATAAAAATCAGGAAACAAAACACTTTGTTAATTTATTCTAATTTGGTTCCAGTCAAACAAGCACTTTAAATTTGTTAGCATAATGCAATCACTGTGCGAAGTTTATATATATTTGAGATGGAAGTGTTATCACAGAAAAACGAACTAATCTGAAGAGACTCCTGATCTGAAATTTTTGCTACTTTGTAGCAAACATTCCCATTTTCATCAGCATAGGATGGTATGTAAACACATAAATCATGAAATACGGAACAGTACATTAGACCTACCATTGGCCGTGAGAAAAAAACAACTCAAAACAACTGTCACTTTTTTCATGTGCTTCATGTTTTTAAAGCATTCC
Source organism: Rhinoptilus africanus (assembly GCA_013400135.1). NCBI lineage: Eukaryota > Metazoa > Chordata > Aves > Charadriiformes > Glareolidae > Rhinoptilus > Rhinoptilus africanus. The sequence continues at coordinate 201,932 of VXBO01011678.1, read as the reverse complement.
TATAAATCGACATCAGCTGGTCATAGTTCAGCATTACTAAACGTATAACAGAACGGAACAGTGAATAATTAGGAAGCACAACTAACTTCCCTCCATCACCAGAACAAATCAGCTTTGTCATCCATCTGCACAAAGGTAAATTTTTAAATGTTAACGCTAACGTCTTAAAATTTGTCAGGTATGCTAAGAGGCCTGGAAAAAGCCCTATCAAGACACAGAACAGGGATCTTACTGAGAAATGATGCTATATAAAAACCTGGGGTCGTACATATTCCAAGGAATACGTTGAAGCAACTGAAGCCTCCCATGAAAATTTGATTTTTGAAAAGAAAGAGTAATTTTCTTATTACACAAGTGTGACCAGATTTAAAGCGTTAATTCAGATACACATCTTAACTACAACACATTTTTCTTAGTTTAAATGATGATGAGAATAATGAACCAGTGAGAAAATTTGAATTTGCACAATTAGCTATGAATTACTGTATACTAAACTGTCTATTGCAGGGACCTGATAGCATACACTGCCATCTTGGAGCCCTGCATGCAGATAGCGTGCATGGAACGTAACACAACTAACAAAGAAACAAATTTTTTGTGTAACCCAACCACTTGCTTAAAATCCTTAATGAGTATCAATACCCCAGTAGAGGAAATTTTGGAAACGGTTAGCTGAAAATCATGAATGATTATCAGAAGTGGCCTGAGAAAGGCAGATACCCGCACGGCAGTAAAATAGTGAAGATGCCTTAAATGTGTCTACTAAGGACAACCAAATAGTTTTGATAGATTACTGGTTTTGTCAAGCAATTTCATCCACGTAAAATTCAGTTCAAACTGTAACTACTGCACAGTATCTTAATTACATCCTGTTCAGAAAGTTTAAGTCACAGAAAAATCTAGAACAGGGAAAGAAAACAAGTCAAGCTGGCTAGAATTTCAGCATCATGCTGTCAGAATTTTCACTACAAAACAGCTGAGGAAAAAATTCCCTTTTGCAATCTCATGCGACATCAGCACACTCTGACAATATTCAACAGAAGCTGGTTCTGTCTGTTCCTTTTCCAGTAATACTTCTGTCTTTAGATTCACAAAACAAGACCTTCAGCATGAAATTTTACTGAACTAATGTTGACTTACCATTGTCATCATTGAGACCCAGCTGCCCAAATTTGTTGCGTCCCCATCCAAAAATGGCTCCAGAAAGAGTCAGTACAAAACTATGAGCTCCTCCTGCTGCAATCTGTGCAAAAGGGATTCCCAGCAAAGATTTAATCACATGTGGGGAGTTTTGCTTTTTATACTCGTAACCCAAGCCCAGTTGGCCATATTTATTTTGTCCCCAGGAAAACACTTCACTTCCTGTTTAAAGGGGGGAAAAAAAAAAACACAACAAGAAATACAATCAATACAGTTTAATTATATAAAGTTTATCTACCATAAGAAAAGCTGAAAGTTTGACAGTTACTCTTCAAATATTTTTGAGCTTGAAAATACATACAAAATTACTGACTTCTGAAGCTAAGCATCTTGTGTAATCTGCAGATATTCAACCCAAATATTTAATCAAACTGAAAGAATTTAAATCACATTCAAAACCCTCAAAACTGCTCTTAACGTTCCCGTTTCAACAGCGTTAGGTAAGTTGAGTTTGGTTATTACTAAGCAAGATGCTGCTCCATGGGCAGTTCCACTACTGCATGTATTTTTGTGCAGAGATCTTGATGAAGTTGCACACTGGATATGCAAAATTTTCCAATTCCCACTCACAAGCCTCATTTAAGCTTTTGTACGGTAACACACTTATCGTTTTCACGTACAACTTAAGTGGCACATATTTTAAATTTTCAAATATCATATTAATTATAAGACAAATGAAGCACAAAGTTTATAATGTCATTCGATGTTATGTAAAGAAAAAAAAATTATTTTGAAGAACCACAAATTGGAGAGCTGTTTATGCTAAGCTTGCCTCCAAAAGAAAAAGTTCTACTGAACAAGCAACATTCTGCCAGGGCATTCACTATCCTAAAGATCAACACATAATCACAATGACCTTTTGCTTTTGCTCATGTGATACATTTCAAACAGTAATGTTTCCTATGCCTCTCCTACCACCTTCTTTCCAATAATGAGATGGAATAAAACCACTTTTATCAACATGGAAAACAATGAAACCCATCCCCTGGGGTACAGTTCCCTCAGATTTCATTTATTTATTTAAATAAAAAACAGCAAAAAACCCAACCCAACCCAAAACCAACCAGACAAAAAAAAAAAACCAAACCACACACAATGACAAAATAAAAACACAAAAACCTAAACACAAGTTGTTTTTATACAAAACAATCTTCCTAACACCAAAGAAATACTATGCCAATCATTTATAATCACATAAACAATGTCCCACATTCAAATCTAAAAATACTACAAAGTCTCCTGTCAAAATGCCCAATTCAAGTGAAGTTCACCCCATTCTCCTCCCCGTGTGGGTCTATTTTTAAGGCCATAACCTTGCTACATTGCAAATATTTCTCCAGGTTTTCTTACAACCAGGAAGAAGAAAAGAAAACAACAGAAAGTCAGGCTATAATGCATGTGAAGCATAGAAACAGAGAGCTGCAAATCCATGAATTGGCAATAGGATAGTGATGCTGCAACTTCAAGCTTGTAACTATGTAAAACACTGAGTGAACGTTAAATTACAAACTCCTATTACATTCTTGCACCTCTCACCAACAGAACGCTTAACAGCCTGAGTCTGAAACTCCCCACATTCTACTGCTGACCTTAACCCAGGCAAAGGGTTATTTATAATCTGTCTGCCAGCCCTGAGAACAAAGGAGTATCTCTAGGCTGTAATGGTAAAGCTGCCTGGGAATACATAAAACACTCACTATGAGTCCATGAAGTGTCACATACAGAATTAAGGCACATATGGTCAGTATAAACTATTATATTTAAAGAAAAAGAAACACTGTCAGACTTCACAATCTTTCTGTAATTCTTGTTTTGAGTTTCTAAGTTTCCATTAACCCCATCCAGCAGACATTTCTTCCAAATGGAAGTTTTGGCCACAATTCTCCTTTGTCACAATGAAAGAAACAAGCAGCAAATTTAAATTCATGTTAGTTTCTGGATAGTTATATTAACTAGCCCCAGTAAAATTTTCAAGACAGATGCTTAAACCTTTCAAAAGGTGGGTTATTACATGACATTACATTTTAACTACAGAAACACCAACAGAGCAGAAGCTTTACAATAGAAAAGCAGACAAGGAAGTCATTGTCTGCAAGCATCAGTAACTTGAAGTTACAGGATAAAACAGACTAGGGACAAAGCAGCATGCCAGCAGGATGAAAAAAAAGCAGGACCAAAAAAGGAGAGAAACAAAAATTAATTTCAACAGGAGCGTACATGAAAGTAAGATGATAAAAAGCAAAAAAAAGGAGAACACCCAGAACACTACAACATTTGGTTGTACATTCATTTTCTAAATTCAAGCTTCCATCATTAAATTACACTTCCCCTATCAACATGAAATCCCATCTGTGCTAAGAGGTAGCATGTTTTAAAAAAATATATCAGTTTTTAAAAAAACATATCCTTTGTCAAAAAGACAAAAACAAACGTTGAAACATTTAGAATTACCTAGTAAGAAATTGCACAAAACTTCAGAAGCATTTGGCTTACCTTTTGAGAGTGCTAGTGAGTGATAATAACCACAAGCAACTTGAACAATTTGGATCTCTGACAAGCTTTTAATATTTCTATTGGGGTAAGAAAACAGAGAAAGGGTTAAGCTACTAGGTCATGGTATGAAACATAAAGTCATACCAAAGGGTAATATACAAAAAGTGAATCGTTTTCACTGATGTAAATATCAAACTAATTTAAATATCTTAACTTTAATTACAAGCTATTTAGTAAAGTCTTAAGTCAAATCTGCTTCTTTTATAACACTTTCAAGGACAGGATTTGTCTTATTTTCAAATTAATAGTCAGTACGAGACCATAATAAAGAATTGGGGAGGTTCATGTGCCAGGAAGGAGATTTCACACAACTGAATGGAGGAAATGAATACCTGATGTAAGAAGAAAGTGGTTCTTACTTTCTAGTTTCCACAAGAAAAAAGGGTTTACAATTTTCTTCATATCAATATTAGATATAAAGCCTGAGTTACTATCTGTTAAAATCTGAACAACTCAATTTTTCATCTCTATCAACATTAGCTTCAACCAAAACTTCAGTTTACAGAGCTATTAAGTATTGCACAATATTATAAACAAATTGCAAATACATAAAAACATGCATTAAATCTAGTACGCTTTCAACTTTTGATGAGAAAAACCAGGAGCTTCTAAAAGGCCTGGGGCTTTTAAATTTGATACAGAAATTTAAAAAGCTTTCTATTAGTTATTTATATCTTTCATACTTAAACATGTCACAGATAGCCATGATAAACTTATGAATGTCCAAGGAATTGTTACTTTTGTATGCCTTTTTTCTATGTAAAAAACAAAATTAGAAAACCTCCAGCTTGCAAACATACAAACTTACTGCTACAGACAGTTCCACTGATTTCAGTGAATCTACTCATCACAGTAAGAATGTGGACTTCAGCTAGCTGCAATGCTTACAGCATTCTGAAAACAAACAAGCAAGCCTGGCTAGCATTCACTTTTACAACTAGAAGGTGTATTATTTGATCACAGCTAAAAAAAACCCCCAAACTTTGAGGTGAAAACTGAAGTACGAAGATCAGATAGCAAACGTACCTTCTTCAAATGTACTCCCACAACTGGTTTTGAAAGTTTAATGTTCTACTTCTCTTTAACTCCTCTTAAATGGGAGTTATTAATCCCCCATTTACATTCTTAAAATACCTATCCTACTTTTTCAACATAACGCTCATTCTTAGTAGATGACTATTTAAGAAAAAAAGAAAGGGAAAAGAGGGGAAAACAGAGAAAAAAGATAAACAAAAAAGAAGGAAAAAATCCCAACAAACCAAACCAAGCAAACCCCTAGGACATTTCTCACATAATCTGACTTTTTGAGAAAGGAAACTGTCTACAGCATGCAAGTGCCATAGCTAAAGTACACTTTCTAATGTGTGTTTTTATTTATAACAGCAGAATAGCTTAACCAATGTGATTTGAGCACATTTTTTTTTTTAAAAAAACCCAACTTCTTATATACTAATTATTTTTAACCTGGGCACTCTGATGCATTCCTCTGTTCCCGGCAAGCCAAGCTGTCCATCAGTAGCCAAACCCCAAGCATATACCTGACCTTTGTCATTTAATGCAAGAGTGTGGGCTTCACCACAGGACACTGCTACAATATTTTGGGCATCCAGTGCACCAACATGCTCTAAAAAACAAAATAAAACAAAACAAAAGTTAGTTCTGTAAAAAAAGCTACTAACAAGCTAGAGTTCTCCAAGGCTGTTACATTTAGCACCAAGACATCAATTGAAATTACATGGAAATAAGCCCAGAAGTCTGCCAAAACATCTTTTATTTAAAATTACAAGCCTGCTATCCTAGGAGAAGTAAGTTAAATTTGACACCCCAAAGTAATCAAACAACAACTAGTAACAGAAGCAATATACAGAAGCACAGAAAACCTGCAGCTTGATGATAATGGTTCCTTCTAATCTTGCCATATGAAAATGAGTGCAGAAACTCAATTAACATTAAGGTCAAATAGATTACTGTCAAATGACTACACGTGTAGACATTATGTAAGAGGAAAACATTCCACCACAGCAAATTAAATTCACCTATTCATTATTAACAAAAAAGCCTGCAAAACAAGGCAGGGCAAATTAAAGACTGAAGCTACTGATTTTGCAATGAGCTACACAATGTCCTCTTTATAATGCAAAATACTGTAGAAACAGATCCCAAAGGGTAATTTTTCTAGATATACAGTGCCTGCCTCTGAAAAGCAAACACTGAAATATCTGTGATTTTTTTTCCAGTAGCCTGCATCAATACGTTCAAATACATTTGAGAAAAACTCGAAGTTTGTTTTCGTGCTTATGATTTGTGATCAGAAGTCTAAAATTTTCATTTCAGCAACAGGAAAATGGAGAAATATCATCAGGGCCTGTCATTAAGGCTGGAATTTTCAACAGTCCCCTTAAGTAATGGAACCTGCTTGGACATTTTACACACAGTTTTCAAACACAAACTCTATTCCCACAGAAGAATGGCACACCACTGAAAAAAGGCTGTGTATCATCAATGTCACACGCACTGTAAACACAGCCTAGCATAGCCTAAGTCAACTTCAAAACAGTAGCTAACTCGGTTTCCAAAATAAAGTAACACAGGCAGCAGATACAAGGGTTTTTTCTTTTTTTTTAAATAGACGGTCTGATTAAAGAGGTTATCACCCCAATTCAGGCCTGTTACAGCCTCCACAGCTCAGCCAGTGGAAGAGGTCATGTAAGCGCTCTTCAGTTCAGGCAACAGCACGCAGATTAGCTAAAACTATCTTCACCAGCAGCTAAACTAGCCAGGCTGACTTCACCCAATATGGATTAAGGGACATTCACACAAACCCTATGGCAAGCAGAGCTCTGTGGGGAGGCAAGAGGGAAGGCACAGCTAAACAGAGACAATGGTGACACGGAGGTGGCAAAAACATGCATGCAGTCAGCAACAAAATTATCTTCAGTTAGCAGAAATACACTCAAAAAAGATTATGCACCCATTTGTAAAGGTACTTGAGTATCTTTAGACTGCGCAAGTAAAGTTATCCCGATGCATTGACTTCACTTTAGAACATCCAACAGTATTGTTAGTAACATCTAGATTAAAGAAAAATTAGGGGGGAGGACATTACCATCCTCATGAATGTTGTGTCTGAGACCATTAAAAAAGAAAAATATTTATAGTAGGTTTTTGTCCATTACATATGAAAGATCGTCCAAGGCTGTTTTAAAAAACCTCCAAAGTCAGATATTTTTGTTGTAACTTTTAGATTTAAAAGACAATTCAGCATCATTTTCAAAGCAGGTAACCAGTATTCAGAGTAAGTTTGACAAGCTGAGTTTCTGTTCGTGCTCATGAAGCAGATGTTTGCACAGGATTAAAGTTTATCAGTTTTAATATCCATTTACTGTTTCCCAGTAGAAGTCCAAATCAGTTCTAAAAAGTTACATATCAACTACACAAAAAAAAAATCTTTACTTGGCACCAAATCCGAAACTCTGAATGAAGGAGAGCTACTAAAATACTGCATAATGCCTCATTGCCATTTGAAGTATTTGTATCAATTTTCACGCCAAGTAACTTATCAAATTGCTATAGCAGTCGTCAGAATAAACCCTAAGTCTTTCCAGTTTGAATAGGTTATGCTGTAAGTACTGTCAGAAGCACTGTTGCCTATCGCAGCAGCAGCAGGTATGACTCACATGGCCAGCTCTGAAGGGAGCCCCTGAGCACACTCCTCTACAGTCCCTGCAAGATGCTTAACCACTTCCACTACAGAACTGCACTAGCAGGAAGCAGAAACACGACTGTAACATGGATAGGAAGAAAAAAGCCCAAAGAAGTTGCACATTGCATCCTTTAGGCTTTTCCAAATCCTCTTCCTGGAGCACTGCACATGCTGAAGAATCTTTTTTATCAAAAGTTTTATTTTTAGTTCTTAAAAGAAAATGAAGAACAATGCTTTAGTCAGACCTGCTATACATCATATGTTAGATGATTAAAAACACCCAGAATGTTTCTCAACTATGGTATGCCAAATATTCCTTTCTGCCATATTCCAGTAGCCAAACCCATACACATAGTACAATGCTAATCCACATATTGAAGGAGGCCATCTCCCTTTGAGATTAAAAACAGCCAGAGTCTCCCACAACCTTAGGTAAACTGATTCCACACTGGAAGTAAAAAATAATGGCACTGTCCAGCTGCACGGCAGCCATGTTTCACAGTTGGTTTTCCTAACTGTCACAAGATGCGATCCAAGCAAAGGAATCCTTTTCAAGTTAAAAATACATCCATTCTTGGAAGAACTACTGTGCATACAACTCAGCACATGCACAGACACTGGCAGTCTTGGGTTTGATGTAGCATAACGAAACAAAAAATACACACACAACCACAAAGACACTGCATAATTTTTTACTTCTAAACTTACCGGGTCTTTTCCTGGCTTTTTCATGCCCTAGTTGTCCTAGATCATTGCATCCACATGTATAAACAGTCCCATCATCCAGGACAAAAACAGTATGTCTCAGTCCACATCCGACATCTCTGACCCTTTTATTTAAGAAAAAGTCACTTTTTCTGGGTTCTAAAACAATCTCTTCATCAATTCCACCCAATCCAAGCTGTCCAAAAGATGCATTTCCCCAGCACAACATGTTTATGCTTCTCTTGATCACAGTGATCTTCCAACTTCACTTTTCTAGAATATCCCTTCCGCACAGCTGTTCAAAAAAAAAGGAAAATGTACAGTTTTTGAGTATTGTCCCTAACATTTATGTTATTAACTTTTATGTTACATAGCACATAATCCACAAGTTCACTTTCTATATATCAACATATTGAAACAGTGAACAATTTCTAAGAGTGTGATTTACTTTCTTGGACAGTATTTACATGAACTCCGCAGTAAAATGCTTTCCTTCCCATTTCAGATACAGCTTTACAGACGTGCAGGTCCTCGCTTTTATAAAACTTTGTTTCAAAAATTTGAAATGCCATTCTTATAAAACTTCTCTAATCCCTGATCCAGAACTATACAAATGACAGCTGCAACCAATTCTAGGCAGCGGAAATGACCTCAAACAGCTTTTAAGGAGAGAGCACAGGCTAGTTTCTTTACACAAGGAGCTGTACGGCTCCAGAAAGCACCGTGTACTGCCTCAAGATCATCCCCCAAAGCAACACTTGACTCAGAGCTTGGAAAAAAATTGGTCATCTCTGATCAATCCTATTATGCAACACGAAGAATAATACGATGTGTCAATCATTACATTTAAACAACTATGAGTCAACTTCACTTACAATTGAAAAGATGATAAACAGCTGAAACTCACGTCCCCAGTGTTGCATTGCAATCAACAGAGGCTGCAGTGTGACAGTTACTCTGCCGTAACAGGAGGTCACAGGTACAAACTCCCCTACACAAACCCCCACCCCTAATGCCTAAATTGCAATTACGGGTATTTGTGCTGGCAGACTCTGGAGCAATTTGGAAAGGATACAAAGCTCCACTTCACTTTCATTTTCAGTACTGCAGATGATGAAGAATTTATGACAATGTTTTCACTATTATTTATACTACACGTCCGTGGCGGTAAGTTTCCCCATACTTTCAGAGCAATCTAAAAATCAATCCAATACAGTGTAAAACTGCAATAAATTTTCACCTGTGGCCATTATTTAGAAGACAGTATGAATAATGGAATGTGGGACACAAGGCACTACAAATGCATTCAGTCTTACATTATGCAGGGTCGTAACACGTACACACCGCCTAAATATAAAACTGCTCAGAGAAGTAAGCCATCAGTTAGCACCTAAGCACTGCATAAACCAGAGGGCAGAATTCTTGCCAGCACAACAGAACAAACTATTTTTTTTCTCTGCAAAAGTCAAAATGCAGTAAACGAGATGCTTATTTTTGTGACCTCATTAAAAAACAAACAAATAAACCAACCAACCAAACCCCCAAATGGCTTAAAATATATTGCATTCTGTTTACCTATCTCAGGAGATGATGCATGACCAATTATTTCCCTAGCTATATCCTACCACGTTCAGAAGGGGACATCAAAACAAAGAGGTCTTCGCTTAAGACATAGCTATGCAACAGCAAATTTCACAGATCCGTGGCACTGACTGCAACGCAAGCTTCAACCTGCAACACAAGAAGTGAGAAGAGAGGTATGATTATAGGGCTTCAGGATTTCTGGGGTCAGGATTTATCCCCATCGGGGCAAAAAGAAGACAAGTTCGCTTTTCTATTAAAACAGACGTGTAGCTCCATAGAAGGCTGGGGCTTTGTTTTGGTGTTTTTTTAAGAGCCACAGAAATGTACTTTGATCGCAAATCACGGCGCTTCTCCCTGCGAAAGGGTCACGAAAGGCAGCCCACGGTGCCACGGCCGGGCACTACCACGGCGTGACGTCAAAAGCAGCCCCGCGGCGAGGGGGACCCCCCCCGCCGGGTTCCCGCCGGCGGCGCTGCTGCAGGAAGGGTCTGGACCTTTCCCGCAGGCCGGGGCGGGCTCTCCAACCTCTCCCCGCTCCCGCAGCGCCCCGGCGGTCCCGGGGGCTCTGCCCCGCGCCCCGGCCAGCCGGGCACCGCCCGCCTTCGCCCACGG
>VXBO01011678.1:83094-190838 GCA_013400135.1 Rhinoptilus africanus | reverse complement strand
GGCGGGGACGGCGGCGGAGGGGCTGAGCGGGGAGCTGGACTGAGGCGAACGGTGACGCTGACGTGACGAGCGCTGGAGCGACGCCGTCGTCCTCCCGCGGGAGAGAGCGGGGCCGGGCTGCGGCGCTCGCTCCGGGGCGGCGGCAGCTGAGCGTGTTCTGGTGTGAGCACGGAAAGAAACACGGCAGGTTTAAAACACACCATCGCTGTGTGGCGCGGCTGCCTCTAAACCAAGAGTCAACGAGCATGTCTGGGGCCGATCGCTGCCCCTGTCACGAAGACGAGAAGGGTCTTCATGATGGCGGTGGGTCTTCGTGATGGCGTCTCCCTCCTCGCAGGGCGGCGAGACTTGGCCGGGCGCTGCCGTTCCTCATCCATCACCTAGGGAGATGGGCAGAGGCCTCCGCTTGGTCTCTGGGGCACAAAAAGAATGAGCCCAGCGAGCGGGGAGGAACGGGATCCGATGGGGAGAAGCGGGAACAAACTGGTTTTCATACTCCAATTCCCCATCATTAACTCCCGACGCCTCCTTCCCCGCAGGTGATGGTGCAGCGGGAGCAGCGGTGGGAGCAGTGGCCCTGCTGCCGCCCCCGGTTCAGGGAGAGAGCCGGGATGGGGCCTTGCTGCGTCCCTCCCGTAGGAATTTAAGCCCTTTTCCCAGTTCGGCCTTCCCGGCACAAGCCTGGCCAGTGTCAGAGCACACACAAGTTGGACACGTTAAAACATTTTTTACACCAAACACCTGTCTCTCGTGGAGCGGCTTACACGCTAGACATGGTTTTTAGCTTTTTTTTTATTTTTTTTTTTCAGGATTTTGCTTAGTGCTGGGAGGAAAATCCACTGCAATGTATTGAAGTGGAGTGGGTTGGGAATCCCAATGCGGTTTCCTTATTTAGCAGCCTCTCCACAGTAGTCCTGTGGTCCGCCTTTATGTAGGTCAGGAAGTAAAAAAGTCCAGGGCCAGGCATTCTTCACAGCAAGGGATGTCGCAAGCTGTGCGTAAGAAAGGGACTGTGTTTGGTGTCATTTTGCCCTATATTGGAAAGCAGTTTAAAAAAAACCCAACAAAATAACAAATGGTTCAGCCATTAAACACTCCTTTGCGTATCTAAATAGGCAAGATCTTACAGGACTCGATTTGTGGTTGTGAATTTGTTGGTAAAGATCCAAGCCAGAAATACGAAATTCACACAGCGGGAAAACGAGATGGCCGCACAGCTGACAATGGCTAAATGACGCGCCACTTTTCAGGGCAGCAAATCCACAGGTTTGTTATTTAAAGGAGAGATGCAAGTGGTTTGCCTTTTCCGTTCCGCACGTGAGAATGGAAGGTCAGCAGTAGCTGTTACACATGGCGAACAGAGGAAAACATGTCATTCACTAGCTTCTAAACTGCCTTTTCCCTTTATTTGAGGGACCACCAGCGTAGTAACTACGATAATTGCACTGTGAAGTATATTTTAAACATCGTTGTTCATTGTGCAATGTGTCCTCTGACCAGCATGTGGGGATATGTCCATGTACTTGAAGAGAACATTACATGCCTGGTAAATTTTTACCTAGAGAAGTATTTTCATATAACTGGCCTAACACATGAAATAAGAAATACATAACACACAAAACAACATAACATGTTAGACATAACTTTCTTGTGTTGAAAGTAGACATAGCTATTTTATTTAAAACAATTATTTTGGTCCTACAATCAGATTACTGTCAGTTAAATAATTCAAACGTGTCTTCAAATAAAGTATAAGCCGTATTTTTATTCCACTTACTACCCATCTTAGCAAATTTTCTTTTCTGGGCCAGAGAAGCTGTATCCAGCCTGTCTCGGTGCCTGGAGGGAGACCCTTCCTCCGTGGGGCTAAAGACACGGAGACAGCGGGGGGCAGGGAGTACCTGCTCTGCTGCCACATCACTGCTTGGACTCCCGGCCACTCCGTACAACCAATCCTGCATCCGCTGGCATCAAGTCTGCCAAAATGTGGTTCTCTAGTTGCAGTGGTCAAGAGAACCCCGGGTGAGCACGCTTGCACCTCAAAATTCCCAGTGTTTGGTTCTTGTACTTGCAAAAAAAACCCAATATTTTGCAGTGATGCAAAATCCAGTGAAAACAAGAAATGCCAATCCGTTTAACTTCAGGGAGGGGATTTATTCCTTCTAAGTGCTTTAGCACAGAGGGTCTCCTATTACAATCGCACGGTCATCTTATTGATGGTCCTAACAAGCAGGAAACTATTTTCAGTTGCCCTGCCATTATTAAAATAGCAATGCTTGGCTACCGCCTGGGGATCGCTGTCAGCACAGGTGTGGGTTTTAAAGCGTACCCCTGTTAATCACCCATTCAAATAATGCCAACATGAAAAAAAAAATCAAACATAGTGTTTACTAATGTGCATTTTATGCTTTATCAGTGGAAAACGTCTTTCAGTTAATATTCGTCTTTTTGAAGGCTACTGTGTTATGGAATAAAACTTTCTGCATAGCTAATAACAGAGATTCTCTCTGCCTCCATTTTCTCCTGGCAACAGTCAGTACGTACTTTATACATTAATTCCTCATTTCAATCCCTTTTCTTTTATACTCTGGTGTGTCAGACTACAGAAAATAGAAATGGGTGCCCAGAACAGCAGATAACATGAAATTAGAGGTGTCAGCATTCTGCTGTGAGAAATTACTAACCTTTGTGTGAAGCCTTTGTGTAGAATATTCTTGATTAAGACAAAGGAACGTCTTTAGAATGCAAATAGCCTTACAAACAAGGTACGGTCAGAGCCTTTTACACCATTTCAGTTTTACACTTCATCCTTATATTCTTCACAGTATCAATATTTGGATGTTAGTAAATTAATGAAAGCAGACGGACAGCCGTAACTCACACAGACGCACACAATCCATGGTTTATATGCTACTTTACAGCTGAGCATGTTTGAGTCTCCTGTCTGCCCACCCTGCTCGCTGTAAGGATTCTGGTTAGCTCAAATGCAAATGTGCTTATCAGTAAGAACAATTATTCAGTAACTGATGGTGGTATGGTGAAAAAAACCCGACCTTTTTGACCAGTTTGTGAAGGTAAAATCAGTATATAAATACTAAATGGACAATATTGCAAGTTCTGTGTCTAACTCCAGGCACCTAATTAAGGGAGCTGTTGAAGGGTAAGCTGAGGAGTCATACCTTCAAATAAGATAAGTAAAACCAAAAACCTGCAACACTCCACTTCCCTCATCCTCTCAGGCCACAAAATATAGCTGAAACAGCCAAAAGAATGCTAGTGATAGGATGACAGATGCAAAGCAAATGGAAAAGCAGCGGACAAGGATGAATCCTGGACAGGAAGACTTCAATGAAGGAAATGAGCTGACCTTTGCCTTAGGTATGAAGCTCTTGTGCTCACAAACTCCCGTGTGTATCCAACATCCCCAGGGCCACACAGACTGCGGCTGGCACTCAGGGTGACTATCCTGGCAGTACAGCAGAAGCCACTCAAGTGCCCGGGCAACTTCAGGTTGGGGCTGAAGATGCTGAGCATTTTCCAGCATCCCACACAAAGGGTTGGGAGTGCAGCCCTTCCCGCAGGTGGAACGTTCTCTTTCTGTCGCAGTGGTTTCACACAATTACATTAATTTTTCTGTTATAACTAGATCAGGAGGCCAGGTGCTAACTGAACAGCAGGAAATTCCCATGTAATCTTTTGGGGTTTTTTGTTTTAAGTGTTGGATGCTGAAACACCAGTTCCCATGTCATTGAACTGGATTTTTGGTCAGGCCAAAACACTGCTGTTTCATTTTTAAGGTGCGATCCTACAGGAATAGAAGATCAATAATTGAGCCAGTTCTGCCCTGCACGGACCAATTTGAGAACATGCTGAACCTCGGCTTATAAAATAGCAGCTCCAAGTGGTGCCACATGCTGCTGATTCTGACATGACACTGTGTCTTTGCATGGCAGGATGATGAAGCACCCTAAAATTAGCCTTCTTACTATTTCGTAAAGAGCAGGCAGAAAGGTAGCAGCCTGCACTGGGGAGAACAAAGAGGCACGGGAGAGGAGCAGAACTGAGGTTCACACACAGGCTGGTCACAGCACTTCATGGTGAGCACCCTTGGCTTCTTTGCAGATTTCCATGTTGGATTGTTTTGTGTTATTTCTTATCCCATTTCTTATCCCGGGTGACCTGATTGTAAAAGAAGAAAGGCACTCGTGTAAACAGAGGTGGGGTGGAGGGATTTGTTCTCTCAGGGGGCTTGGGAGACAGCCAAGGGAAAAACTAACTGTGAAAATGACACGGATGGTCTCTTTTCTTAGAGGTGGTGGGAGCTGGCATTTAATTCACAGAATTAAGGTTGTTGTTAGTGGAGTAGAACTGGGAATGGAAGAAAAATTAGTGCTAGTATGGAAACCAGACTCTTATTTCTGGTATGGAAACCAGAAATATCACCATAAAGCCCCCTCTCTGTTGAGCTAGACTGAGTTTTTCCTGATATTCGTCTCTCACTCTCGTTTCTTGGGTGATAAAGTCCTTGGCTTTACAAGGAGTAACATTTGTGAGAAAACACCTTCCAGGCAGTAGGAATATAGGCATGGATGGTTTTAGGTATTGGAAAAGAAATAGTGAAGGAGAAGGTCCTAGACCAGAAAAACACTTGCAGATGAGGAGAAAAAAAAGAAACTGTAAGGAAACATGACATGAAATGGATGTTAGGGCTGACTGCTAGAGGAGATGACACAGCATGCGTCTTGCCATCAGGTAGGTGTAACAGCCTGTGGCCCTGTGCCTCAACAATTGTTGGGACATGTTGTTTTCTCTATTCCTATGGTAGGATCCCATGAAGAATAGCTGGGAAGAAAATGATTACTCTGAGGCATAAACTGTAACCAGTATGTTCAAACTACATCCAGCTGTTTCTGCTATTAGTTATTGCTCAAAAATATAGGACCATTTTGCATATTCTATTTAGTAAAGATGACTGGACAGTACTCTGCAGCTCTTGTGATTTAAAACAGGGTAAGACTCACGATTTCGCACGTATTACTGAAACCCAGAAGGGCATGATACTGCGAGATCTATTTTGGTGCAGTTAGCAACGGACAGATATTTGGTATAGCATGGGCTGAAATGTGGTGTCAAAGCAGCAATGAATCCATGCCATTTGTACCAGCTGCAGTACAGGACATCTTTGTTCAAACAGTGCATTAGATATTCACAGTGGATGAAGACTCTTGGACAGAGGGAAAATTAGATTTCTCTTGCCGAGGTCGTTAAGGGGCTCCACAGAAATTATATGTGAGCAGTCAGAGCTTGGAGTCCTTGGAGGACTGTAACTCTGAATTTCCTATGATGTAAGTCTCAACCTTAGCATTAGAATAAAAGATTCCCAAAAAATTTTACTTGATTTTGGAGACAGAAGGGTAGTAAACTGTATGAGATGAGCAATCAGATCCTCATAATTGTATGAACAATGGAATCACTGCTGCTACCTCCACAGAATTCGTATGTAGAGAAACCTATTGACTCCTTGTGTTCCTGGAAATCTCCTATGCCAGTACTTATTAAACTCCCATTTAGAAAAGAAAAATTGCCACAAACTTGTAACCTTTTGTTTCTGTTTACTGACACTGGAGTTGTGCAAAATGCTGACAATCTTTTTGATTTTTTAATATGAGCAATTTAAAGACTCTTATTTCTCTCCAGAAAATCTTGGGACAGTGTTTTGTGGACAATGTTTCTTTATTTATTTGGTCTACCAACATATAAAAAAACTGTTTCAATTTAAAACTTGAAGCCTGTAAAGGGGAGGCCAAAGTTACTCTATATCATTTGGAAGCAGAAACAGTAGAGCAGCCACCTGTGCCAAACCTCCATTGCACTTAGCTGGCTTTTTTTTCTTGGAGAGGGAGGGAGGGAGCAGTGATTCATCACCCATGTCTGACTGACGAAGGCTTTCTTGTCATTAATGTCAGCAAGCCACTAGGACACCACTAAATACGATCACTGATCCCAACCAGAAAATATCATTTCAGGGGTACTGGATAGTCCCCACTTAACACACTTATATTTACTTTCCCAAAAGAAGAACACAGCCCTACTTCCAGCTTCTGGGCAGGGTTCTAGAGCAGCAAAATGACTCTTAAACATACCTAGACATAAATTTGAGAGTAGTCCTACGTCTTGGATTCCTGGAGATTCAAGAGAGATTGTTCTGAGACCATCTGAGGAAAAGACACAGCATTTCCCCAGTATCGAGCTGAGACAGCAGCTTCTGTTCACCCCACGACCCAGTGGAGACATCCAGAACCAGACAGATTACCAGCGGAGAAGTCAGCTTGAAACTCCAATTTCACCAGAAAACATTTCCACGACATTTTGTAGCCAGGAGACTTGTAAAAAAATATTGTACCCAATGGGGTAAAACTTTTGCAAATACAAACAATTTAATACAAACAATATTGTATGCATATAAGCTTGTAGCAAACTCAGCCAGGCAAACTAGCTCTGTAACAGACAGTATAAATATTACAAAGTAAATTCCTTTAAGTATAAAAGGAATTTATATTTTTAAATTTTTTTTTTAATAAAATGAAGGAAAATAATCTTTATTTGGTTTTATGGCCAAGTGGTTGCTTTGTAATTCAGATTAAAAATCACTTTTCCTGAGTGACAAATGACATGTGACCTTTATAATTTTTCCCGACCTCTTGTTCAAGTTTGAACCTCTAAATAGCTCATCACCATTATAAATCTGTTTGTGTTATCTTCTGAGTTTATAATAACCATAAGCATTAAAACAGTCTGTTCATAACTATAATAATCCCTACTGGCTTCTCTGCAGAATTACAATAGACATGAATCTAGAAGTGTTTTGTTTATAATCATTAGAAATAGTCACAATTTCCAGTGAGTTACACCAGCAATGATCTCTTAAGAAAGTGGTATTTGACATTTTCAAGTCCAGTTTATGAAAATTACTATCTTTTGGCTAAGATTTAGTTTAGAATAGTTAATAGCAATACATACAATTTTAAAGTCCTCACTTTAAAAGTTCCTACACCATTAGTTTTACAGCTAATTTTGACTGGATACAGAATTCACTATTTGCCCAAATAACAACAAACCAGATACTGTTATATTAATTTTGCTGATGTTTTCTAACAAAACCCCAGCAAGTTGAATGAAATACTATTTGACAACAAGAATTAAAATGTTTTGTAAAATATATAATTTAAATTAATGTATTTTGAAGTAAGATTTAGAAGCTCAAGAATTACCAAGTAAATTTATGTTTATAGCTGTATTTCAGGAAACTTGTAATTTCTTTTAATATTAGATAAATTAAAGACTCAAATACCATGCTTGCCTCTGCCATAATTTCTTCGGACATACAGGAATCAACATAAAGAGAATAAGATGAGAAACTAATAACATATTAATCGTCACATATTTTCTGATGTAAACATTTGGCTACATAAAATCCTGCAGCTCAGGATCTAGTCCAGAGAGATCGTCACATCTCTACAAAAGAACCAAAGGTTTTCTCTTGCTCCACATAAATAGAGAGGAAGTATTTCAGGATTAGGAAGCATACATTACATAAAGAGTTTCTTTTGTAAGTTTTTCAAAACGAGGAAAGGAAACAATACTGCTTGGAGCACTGTTATCCCTTCCTAATAATTTCAGAACACATTCAAGGGGAGCCCATGGGAGCACACAGAAAGTAGCTGCATCTGCAAGGTGGAGACTGTTAATAGAGACCTCATTCTTGGGAATCAAATTATTCATCGGTTCTTGGATTTTAAACTTTATTATCTTGACTGAGGCTGGGAAAACTCTGGAAGTTCTTCCCACTGAGTTCTTGCTCTTGGGCCTCCCTGGCCAGTCAGTCAGAGCCATCGCTTTCCCCACTCCCCTCTCCTACAGGTCAAACCCTCAGATGGGTAACTTGTTTCTCAAAGGAAGTCAGTTCATCTAATGCCAATTTAAACAAGCTGAGTCTCAACGGGTTTATATCACAGCTCAAAAACCCGCAACTGAATATGTCAAGTATGAAAAAATGCATGTTTTTACTCCTTTCATGCAGTGCAGTCAGCAAACTGAAATGCATTTCACATAAACTCTACCCATTGCAGCATGACATGAGCAGTTCTGGCTTTCCTTCCTGCTTCATCCCCTGCTTAAACTTCTCTATTCATTCAAACACCTTAAATCCTATTCAACAGCTCAATACACAACAAAACAAATCTGCTCTACAGAGGAGGAATTGTTTTCATATAAGATACCTATGGTTTATAAACATTATGGTTGAGACTTTCTGAAGTATGTCTCTTCAAAATATGTATTTTGATTTTTAAAAAATGGTGAGTAAAGATTTAGATGACTGCCTCTAGTCAGTCCAATGTCAAAGTCTTGGCCAATAGGAAGTTACATGAACACCCCAAATGAGAAAATACAACTAGATCTACACAGGTAATCCCTTAGCTTTTCAAGAAATACGTAAGAAAATTGAAAGTACATCTTTTTAACTATTGAATTAAAACATAGGCTTGGTCTTCATATCCTGTCTTTGAATTCCCAAGCTAGTAACTATTTATTTACAAAATATATGTTTTCTTGACTACGTTGTCCTGATTTAACATTAAGCATATATTTTAAGAGCATTATGTTTAAAATTTAGTTCAAATATTGAGTTTTCACAGCCGCACACCATCAATTAAACATGCCAAAAAGGTTTTGTTGTGCTTTAAAAGGCCTCTACTAATTAGATTAAATTAAAAATACTTACCATAATACTTGCATTTTCTTTCTAAGTGTCACAGTTCGGAGTCTTCCAATATTTTTCCTTTGCTAAAGCAAAAAGAAGTGAGACATTTTAAAAAGCATTTTCAAAGGCACCCCAGGCAGAAAGAAAATTCCTTTTTATAACTTGTGTGATAGCACATGGCATTACTATATGTCACTGATGTATCAGTTTGTCTAAACTGGGCTTGCAATATGCGTGGTTTATCAGATCAGAATATATTTTAAATCTTGTGATATATCTTTTGACTCCTTCCATTGACTAAATTGATATTTTGACTGTTTGGAAATTAGATGGTTCTGGAGAGTGACAAGTACATAAGCAGAACCACTAGCTTATATGTGGCCTGGCAAAGAAGTCACAAACATTTTTTATGATTTATCTGAAATAAATTAGAGGTCTTTTTTAGTTTCCTATTAGAAAAAGTCTATTCTCCTCTCTTTCTATTTCTTTCTCTCTTTCTCTGTCTTATATACTTATGAAAAAGTCATGTGCCATAGTTACCAATTCGCATGGCTAGTCAGAATGGCCAGTCCCTCCTGTTGTTGCTGCTCTGAGGTAATTTTCTGGGTCAGGATCCTTACTTCAGTAAGTGAGCTTACGTTATCTGAATATCACTACTTCTTTAGCTAGACAGAGTGTCTACTATCTAAACACCAGATACTCCTGGTGTTTAATAAGCTGGTACTATCAAATTACTTCAATTCTCATTTCTGTCCCTTCTGCAAATTTGTTTGTGTTTTGACAAAGACGACTCTTATTTTAAAATTAATTGTCAGTAAAGTTGTATCCTAAAAACCACATTTTTTTTTGAAGCTTCATCAGTATCTATAGATAAAATTTTTGCAGTGCCACCTTCATATAAATTTTTACAAATTACTTTATAATGCGAGCCAGTTTAAAATTACAATGAAAAAAGCAACATTTAAAGAGGGAAGGTGACTCAGTGGCCTGAGGGAAGGCATTCCAGGCGGATGAGGCAGCATAAGGAAAGGAGTGCCAGAATCAGTGGGAGGGGTGGGTAAACTGATCTGAAAGTGTGCATAATAAGGTGACACACTAAAGTGCTGGTAAAACAGCATATATTTATCTAAGCAGTCACCAAATGAGATTCAGAGTTTGGGCATGATATCCTAGTTGCGTTTTCATTAGAAAATGTCACTTTTAATACAATGGAGGAAGATTTTAAAAGCCGTCGAATTTCTGCACAAGTTGTTTGATTTTCCCTTGTCTGCACAATCAGAGCGCTGGGCAGAGTCAGTGCCTTCTGAACGCCATGCGCAAGGGGTCAAATAATAGTCGCTAGCACTCATCCTCCTGGCTCTAGCCAGACAACACGATTCCCCTAACCCCACGGGACATTACCCATGCTTTTCTGCTGCCACCGTGTGTCGAGATGATAGGTTCCATCTAAGTATGGATATAATCTCCCTCCCTGAGCTGTGGCCCTTCAGACTGACCACTTCTCAGTTCAGAGTTTGCTTCTGCTGTATTTTAGCAAACTGTTATCTAACTGTCCTCTCCTGACACCTAATCTATGCATATCAAGCTCTTCAGTTAGTTCCTCTAGTCACCTCTCCAAACAATCACGTTGCTGCCCTCCAAACTCTTTATCCCAGCCAGTCTAGCTGAGGTGATCCAATGACCACAAGTTCAGAGATGAGTTGACTGCCATCCACACTGCTCATAAATCACTGAAACTCTCATCTGAGACTGTGCTTGGAAAGCAAGAGGTCTCAAGAAATTTTTTTTTAAAGGTAGACTAGCCATGAATCCCCTCTCCTTATTCTCTTCTAGCAACGATCATTTAAGACATTCTAATTAGGGCTGTATCTCATGACATATAATTTTGTCAGCTAAGTTATTGAATGTTTTTCCCTATTAAACATCTGGCTAAAGCTTATTTTCTCTACAGTTCTAGTTGTCTATAACAGGCGCCAAAGCCTCTGATGCTCAAAACACCAGCCATTCATTCCGGTTTTGGTTACTCTCAAATCCCAAAGGTCCTGATCTATACTACCACTAAGCTGAGCTGCCTCAGGCTCTTGCCAGCTGCCCAGCCCTTTGTATTTAATTTGCTGTAGGCCTTAGGGGCCTCTAGCATAAAACAAAGAAATATACCATAACGCCACTATACCTAATTAGAAAAAGGATACTGAAGATACCTATACTTTATATAAATGGTATATATGTTCTTAGTTCACACAGAAGGCAAGAACCTCTGGGTATACTTTCCTCATTACCTTGCAACTCACATTAATTAGGTTTGCACAAATAATACTTATTTCATTCTTTTATCTTAAAAGCACTTACAGATGGACTCTCAGTGAAGTCTCTCAGGTCTTCAAGGATTTTGGAATTTCTTTGTAAGTAGCCTGTATGAAATTCTTCACTCCGTTACAGAGCTGCAATGCCATTTAAGTGGTAAGAATAAGGACTGCACTGAAAATCTCTGTTTGACGAATCTGTAATTGGAAATAGAGACTGTGTGGTTACAAAATACACCTCTCTAGACTGCCTCTTAACCCACCTTTAAAAATACAGACCATAATGTCTTGTTGTGTTAATCTCAACCCCAAGTCAAAAGCATTAATCTATATCACCCTGTCTCTGGACAAGAGTAAGCAGTTAATAAAGGCAGACAGTGTAGGTGTCAGGTCTGCTTAATATCAACCACAGAAATAGCTACCATGAGAAAAAAAATTAAACTTTTATTACACTACAAATAAAAGGAGAAAAAGTTCAAATATGCAAAATATAAAGTATATAATATGTCTTTGTCTTAAGGAACATTCCTGTATTTCCTTTTCCTTTAGATTTAGGTAACACTCTTTGTACCAGTCCCTCTGACAATCTGTTCAGTTGGTATTAATCATGGCTATAAGTGCCCTTTTTAGATGTTTTGGAGGCGTATGTTCTGAAGAAAGGTAAAGAAGCCAATTGTCATGGATAGATCTGTAGTTGCTAGGGTCTAATCCTCTTTTATCTGAAGAACAAATTAGGCAAGCCATGAAAAAGGGGAGAGCAAAAACCAGAAAAGAACAGCAAAAGTACAAACACAGTGTTTGGCTCGGTGCCCTCTCTTAGATATAATCTGAGGAAAACAAGTCCATAGTTGTACCAGCTACAGCAAGATCTGGCAAACCTGCACTAGCATCGGGCTGAGTTGGTGCCAACTGGCACTCTCTTACTTGGAGACCTGAAACTGCATAGCAAAATCAGTCTCATCTGCTAAGCCAGGTTCTTATCAAAAACAAGAGAAGGAAAGACACAAAAGACAAGAAGTGAGGAAATAAAAGAAGACAGGGAAGGAGACGGTCATAGTAGGAATGTAAATGTCACATAACACCAAGTGTCCCAAATTAGGTGAAGACAGTAGAACTGGCATTATCAGGTCCCCTTTTATGGTCTGTTTTAGACTAATCATGCCTAGCAATCAGGAGAGTGAAATCCTATAGTGTCAGAATGGATCCTGTAGTCTCTGATGATGCTGGGAGTAGTAACCCTGACTGTAAATCTCACACCTTTCAACCAAGCTGTTTTTTTGGCATCAACATCAAATCAAGCTTCCTCCTGCTTCATGTGCCCAAAGAAAGCCATTTCGGTAATCAAGGGGATTAGCACATCCCCTTCAGCAATCAAAGCCAATTTCTGGGTTATTAATAAACCAGATTTTGTGTTTCTGTTGATTACCAGATGTAGCGCCCACCAAATCACTGGATTTTATAGACAGGAGTCCTCATTGATATTATCTCCATTTTTTCTGTATTAACAATTTTTTAAAAACAATCTTATGTAACAGGTTGCATCACACTTTAGCCTCTTTGGGCAGCTGTCAGCCTCTACATATCAATATTCGCTGCCTGCTCTGCAATTCATTGAAGTCCGGTAGCACTGACCCCAGAAAGAAGGCTGATGCGAGCCAAACCCTGCACCCTGAGGTGGTGGTAACTTCAAGGAGATCCTACTCAGCCCCATGAGCACTCCCAGGTAGAGCTCATGCCCTTTACATTCGAAACATAAAGGGAAACTATCCACTTTAAAATTTGAATGCTAGCAAATTAAAGAAGCCAGCTGCTTACAGGATGTTGTTTACATATCCCAACTTAAAGAAAGAATTTCCCTTACAAAAGGAAGAATGTAGGAGAACCTAATAGAATGTTAACTATACAGAGAACAGTAAAACGGTAGTGAACACACACTTTTTGCTTACATTTTTGAATTACAGGCATCGTAGCAAGTTGTCCAAGTTCATTGAAAGGTTAAAATTATACAAGATAGTATTGTACAACGGATAATACTGCACAAGAAAAAAAAATCATAATTTAAAATAAAGACAGAGTGTCCTCTGTTTTTTTTAGGCAGGGAATACACCTTAAAGAATCAGACACTTCTACAGTTGAGTAAAAATTTTTTTACAAAAAAAGGATTCTACAAATCCTCTTTTACCATTGCCACCCATAACATCAATTATTTCATGTTCTGGAGTTCATCTCTGTGTTTTATAGAAATTTTAATAACACTTTTCATCTGTGCCATTTGTACTGCAATGAAGCCGGTTTATTTTTACCTAAGCAGTTTTACCAAACTGGTATATTTTTACCTATTGATTCACTTTGAAAAGCAAATAGATGGAACATTGGATGAAACTGGATGAGGATAGTACAAGAGATTGTGGCTCTATGTGGATGACTGAAAGACAGCTTTCATTACTGTGGTTATAACCAACCACTTGGAAAAGTCTGACTCCTCTCCTACTGATATTAATGACACAACAATCCCTGATTTAATTTGAAACAGCATCAGGCCTGCTAAATTACTAGTACATTTCATCTAAATAATTAACAAGACTGAAAAATTCTGTACTAACACTCAGGCAATCGTCACATGAGCGCTGCCCTGTTAAATGATAAAGCTTGCTTTGGGCTGGGTCAAAAGAAATAGGCACTGAAGGAATGTTTCAACATTATTATTTGTGCCTTCTACAGAAAAGAGCTACCATTTCTTCCGTCCTTCTGATATGTCTCCACTTCTAAAATTAGAATCTGAGTTAGAATCACACAATACCTGGCAGGCTCATGCTAAGAGATGCACTGCATAATGATATGAATAGAAAATATCCAACTCATATTATCTTACATAAGGTTTGAAAATCACTACTGAAACAGCTTTATCAGAAACATCCAGAAAATTGCTTACCAAAAGAATAATGGCCTTAGGATACTTCATTAAAGTCTGTAATCTAAAAGAGAAATAGGACTTGCTGCTTCTGTTCAAATTACCGGACCCTTAAATGTAATACCTCAAGCAGCAATTAGTCACTGATGCTTCAAGAAAAGACATCATCATTACTGTCCAAAGCTGCACAGCCTTGGAACAGGCTAGTAGAATGAAAGACAAAGTGGGTAGTTTATGAGTTAACATTCATATTTGACCGGCAAAATGATTACAGGTCTGCTAAGTCTCTCTTCTGACGTTATCCCCTCAGCCCATTAGAGCAAACTTGTCTCACTCACTGTCTATTTCACACTCTACATTCAAAAGAAATGAGTTCAGCCTTGGGATGAGAAAGACCAGTGGTTGGTGGGATGCAAACCAAAAGGGAGTAGTAACCCTGTGCTGCACAGGGCTCCAGAGAGATCTGCAAAACCCCTACCTCTTTGGAACTTGACTGCAAAGAACCTTTAGGAAGCTTTCAGAGAAATGGTTCCAGAATTTCCAAGGGGAATTTTAAAAAATCACAATTTAAAGCCTCGTCAGAAATCTAGCACCAATGACAAAGACAACATTACTATTTTTGACAGTAATTGGGAATTGAATTACAATCACAGGCAAAAACCTGGTCTTGTAGAAAATCTTGCTTAGACATAGTGAGATTTTTTCCTCTTTTTCCAGTTTTCCCCGCCTTTCCACATTTTCTATTTATGAGATAGCTGTACAAACACCATCTTCCTACTCTGTATAACTGAAGGTGGTAGTCACAAAAGACAATGATTATTGCTGCTATTGCGCATATTTATGGACAGTCTCCTGTTGTACTGCATATGATGTCTTTCCTAGTCATTGCTCAGAAAAAATCCAAGAAAACTGGTATGCAAAAGTGGGGTTTGTGTCTTGTCTTAAAACTTTTTCTTATATATGAAAATTCAAGACACAAGTGTAATCGTTAGTACGGTATCACTGTTTCTTTTGAATGCCCTTTCTTTTGTAGACTGGGCTTTAATAAATTCATGTCAAACCTGTGATTTTATCTTATATGCAGTAAATTATTTGATTTTCAAAAGCATATACTGTGTTCCTCTAAATCTAGAGCAAATTCCTATTGTGTTGTATAGCACCTTCGTGAACCCATTTGTGACAGCATGGTAAGAAGTTATTATGATATATCTGAGACCAGCTTTTCTTGCTATCAGTTGGAGCCCTTTGGATGCGAACCCCTCTGTCAGCCTCAGGCAGACAGTGGGACGTGAGTTTGCCAACAATCCAAACACTGATTTGTCATTTCAACCGTTTGTGTGCCAGCTCCTGGTCTCCACACAAAGTTCCTGGCAGATGTTCATCTGTACATTACCAAGTGCAATTCTTCGAAGATGCAGACCTTCTCCACAGTAACATATAGTCTAGTTGTACTTAGCTGTCCTTTTAGAGCAAGGAAATTGCCCACTGTTGTGTGGATGACAGTCTACTTGCTTTTTGTAATGTACAAGCAGTGCTGGACCATCTTTTTCCTTTTTTGTTTGTTAATTTTTTGCCAATGTGATATATAGAACATATCAACTCTCTCTGGATCTGCCTCAGCACTCCTGCCTGTCCCTTGCAGAGGCAGACGTGGCAACAGCAATCTGTATTTGCCCATCAGCCAACAATTTGAGTACAGCATCACAACCTGCGACATGCACATCATTGTCCGTATCTTCAATCATACTGCAAACTCCTTTTATAGGTTTAAAAGTTAAGCCAAGAGATTGATGAGATGTAAACCAGAAAATTCTTTCTCCTGTAGACACTGGTGACACTTTCTAACACCCCAGAATAACCACCCTGAGTGCTGTTATGTTCTTCTGAAATAATTACAGAACACAGGCAAGAGGACATTAAAATGAGCTTTTGTTACTCTTGTAGGCAAAGATACCCGAATACCTCCAGACCCTTTCAGGTGATAGATGCTTCTCTGAAACACAGGGCAGACTGTGAGGATCAGCAGCAGTTTTGGTCGTTCAGAGGTGGGAACGCTCTTTCCATGGTGGCTCCCCATCTTCTGGTCCTGCCTCTGTCCTCTCTCTGCTTCCAGCCTAACTAAATGTCAGCAGCACTCAGTTTTATGCCTTTTGTTCTAAGGTGGTATTCCTGCTCAGAATAAAATTTTGAGGTTTGTCCAGCTGTTTTTCATCACCAGCTTCTGTGATAAGTATCTAACTAATCAGGATGTCCTGTAATATATGTCCCAAAGCTTACTGCCAACTTGCAGCTGTCAGCACTATTTCCAGCACTAACCTCTAAAGCCAAAATAAACTTTAGTACAGGCATAATTATGAGCTTGAGGTAGCTTGAATTGGAGAATTTCTTATTCCAAACTAATTAAGCATATATATTGTATATGCTAGGTACATGATACTGACCTATATGTACTATGGTCTTAATTGTAACCTTGAATTCACTGCAACTATGGCAAGCTTATGCCCCTGAGAAGTGCTCATCTGCCTCAGTCACCCTGGGATAGTAAGCTAAGCCCTTCTTCTCTGAGCTGTTTACAAAAAAAAGGGTGGTAGGTCAATGTTGTAAAGGATAATGACTTCTTCAGATCTTTAGATGCTTTTTCTTTTTTATCTTCTAAAGCTCTAAAACTCGCCAATACTGTCCTTTAGAAGGCTTCTTCCAGCCCCAGCTGTACTCACAGGGTAACTGTCAGGCTGGACAATGTGTGTGGGATGATGGCCCCCAGAAGAGAGTACAGGCCCCTCGTATCATTTTGGGCAGTCCACACAGATGTCTAATAATTGTTCTCTCCCAAATATTATGTAACTGGTCTCATTTCTCAGTTAATGGTTCAGTATGTGTCATTAATGGCATTGTATTAATTTCATCCTAATATCTAGAAAATCAAGAATTTTCCATTTATGATAAACCCTGAAGGTTTACAATTACAGTTTGATAATCCTACTATGGCATAACAGCCAACCAGACACGTACAAAGTTCCATTTTAAGACTCACTCCTTCTGCTTGTAAAAGTACTTTGGGCTTTGACAGACAAGATCTGGAGAGAATTAGTGCTCATTTAATTTATTCTAGGACACTATGCCTTATCCTAGGGAGGCAGATGTTCCCTTCTGCCAGCCAGCAAAGACAAAAGGACATAAAGCTGGAGGTCATGATATCCTGAAGTGGTTTTTTAGTGCTCAGCAGTCAAAAGCCACAATTCACCGTTTTCAAAAAATGTCGACAGGAACAACAGTATTTTCATGGGCTTTATGCTGTTATTTGCAAGCTAGTGAATCTCAAATTCTCTGATGTTGCTCTATCAAGATGACAGCTCTGCAAGACCTGGCCCATCCACTGGTACCCTCCAACTTCTTGTGGTTCCTGGAAGTTTTGTCCTTGTCCCACATGCTGTTACAATGGTCAGCCTGTTTGCCACGGTAAAGGGTCGTAACTTTTATGGTTTCTCAGTGCTGTGCTTTCTGCATAACCCTTAGCTCATTTGTTGCACAGCTTGTTCAATGATTTTGCAATTCTAGCATTTTATATAAAACTCCCTCTTAAAGTTGAACATTTTTGCAGATTTTTTTTGGATCAGATTGAATAGTCACTTTGGATTGTTTCTTTTTGCATATCATGCACAGAGAGCAGTTCACAGCTCAGCAAGACTCCATGGACATTTTATAAACATTGCATCACAGCAGAAGTATACGTAGATTTACAGTTATTTTATCTGACACATCAGACTTTATTTGCAGGCTTCAGACTTTGTAGCCTACAGATACTGTAATGTCCAAGCCACAGTAACGTGAGGTGCAGTATCAACCTGCTGTTCCTGTCAGCACTGTATGGCTCACATCTGTTGTTACAGATATTATAAAGAACACATTTGATCTCCATTCCAGGCATAAAGTTACGTTAGGCATCACCCAACCCATAAAATGCCTAACCTGTCCCTAAAAGAAGAGCTGACTTCACCATACAACTTTTCCATACCACTGAAGAAACCACACTACAATCTAATGCTCACAAGCTGTTCCAACAATGACATTTTATAAAAAGAGAGAGAAACGAAAGAAAACTCCCTCCAGTGCATCAGGAAATTTTTCAAGAAATAATTGTCTTTACCTCTGAGCTTTCATACTGTTACACCTCAGAAAATGTCTTTCTGAAGAACTACATCCCACAGGAGAACCTCTTTTCTAGCAAAGGTGCTCACTCGATAACATTTTGAGAGAACTGGGAGAAGGTCAAAAAGCCTGCTAATTACATCATTAGCTGTGTAAAGGGCTATATATCAATTCCCCATAATAAATGTGTAACATTCGAGTAATCTTTTAAAATCTGAATTGTGACAAGCATTTTTAATAACATATCAACAATCAAGCAGCATTTTTTGTAAACTGAACTGTTTAGAATTACAGATTATTTTCTGTTGCTGGTGTATAGGATGAGCAGGAAATAAAATCTAGTCTCTGTATTTTCCAAGTGATCTGGTAGGTTTTAGTCACTCAAGTTTTTAACCAGTAGGTCAGTTTTACAAAAGGAAATTCTATATAGTAACAGGGTTTCTCTGTGTACTGCTTAAGAGATTTTGCAATTATTCCACCTATGTTTGTATCTCAGGTTTATTTACAGCTAAGTTTCACTTGCCTCTTTTAATGACTTTTCCCCCCAACAGTTTATTTCTGTGCATTCAATCACAAGTTTAGAAGTTCTAGCTTTTTGAGGATTTGTAGCTAGAGGCCATCCTTAAGGATTTCTGCGTTCTTGCACTATACTTATTAAATCAAACACTTCAAAGAAGTCAGGAATATTTTACTATTAAATCACACGCGTTTGCTGAGTTTGCCTTTGGAGTGGCAAAACTGTTGCACTATTACCGGCTGACGGGTTTCCCAGTGACTGTAATCTTCGAGTTCTGATCAAAACACAAAGACAATAGCAATAACTAGTACTTTTAAAGGGCTGAAGTCCGCACTGGCTGACAAGAGTAACACAATGCCACTACCAGCACCTCTTGGATGAATCAGCAAAACCCGCATAAGCGTCTATAGGGGACGTTTCCTGAGTGAGGAGAAGGCACTGGGTGCCCATAGGTGCTGCCGGAGCGGTGGATTCCCTGGCCAATGAGGTGGAATGCTCTGCGGGCACATGGTTTACGCTGCTCAAAATAACTTGGGACCTGCAAACTGACAAATGCTATTGCTCCGGTGGTGACAGGTTGTCCAGCTTCTTACAGCCATCCTCATAATAACGAAGGTTAACTTACTTCACTGTATGGACTCCTAGCTGTTTCTGTTCCCGAGGACTCGAAGAATTCCCTCGCTTCCTTAACTTTAATCTCACGCTTCTGGATAATTGTCATCGCTACTGACTGCCAGGGCTGGGCAGCAACATCTGGAGGAAATAAAAAAGGTAATCCCTCGACTTTAGATCGGTCTACATTTTGATTTTGCAGCACAGGTGCAGAAGGGTTTGAAAAGCAGGTATATTTGAATGCTAATTATTGCTGGTGAGACATATACAGGGAACAAATCATTTTTAAACTGACTGAAATTGTGCTGAGGCATGTGCATTGCAGTGAAAGAGAAACAATGTTCTGCAGCGACATAAAGGGCTTGAATAGCATTGGCTGGGTTCTCAAAATCCCTTGGAGCCAGTCTGACTCCTCCAAAGAGTCAACAGAAGATTGTAACGACCTGAAAAGTTCCTTGCCGGGACTGTATTCTTCTTCCCGCTTATTTTCCCTCCATGTTCTGAAATACTTACATTCTGGTATTCAGCCTTGAACCAAGATGCGATAATTTGGATTTCGTTCTTAAGCAAAATCAAACCTAAATTAACGTGACCCCATAGTTAAATACTTTCTATTTATTTATTTATTTATTTTGTCGTGTAAAATGACCCCACTGGCTATATTTAGTGCTGGGAGATCTGCTCTCTGGATTAATGTACACAACAGCTGCAGAAACAGTCCTGCTAGAAGGGCATAGCTCTCACCCTTGAGCTCTCACTATCTCCCTTGCTCTCTTTCTCTCTCTCAGAAAAGTATTTGACTGTCAGTAGCAAATGTTTGGCCCAATATATTGCAACATTAAGCAGTAATCAGAAGCCTGTCCTAAGTTTTACAAAATAATATGTCAACAATTGACAAGAGAACGGAGTAGCTCTTGAGTTTACGTCAATAGAACATTATACAAAACAAGCTAAAGACACCAATTACTTTATCAGTAGTTTTGTTTTGGTCATGAGGTTTGCATTGTGAAGATGCTCTAGAGTTTAAGAGTGGAAACAAAATTAGCAAATATTTATGGAACAATTTCATAAACTTCAGTTGTGCTCTTCTCCCTCTCCTACACCTCCTGAAGGTTCCTAAGGTCAGGATATTTCTTTCTTTTTGTTTTTCTTTTTGTCTTTCAGAAACAGTTAACAAAATTACACAGCAATAGGAAGTTTGTTAGTTCCTGTAGCTGAGCAGAATGATATTTATTATCAGAAATTATTTATAGTCAATTCAGGAGTTAGATTTTGTATTTAGCAGGCTACCACAGACAAAGGAAAATTGCATGCTCTCTGCTGGTTTGCTATTCCTGTGCATTCTGTAGAGATTTTACAGCACGTCTTGTGCCACTGAAGGAATGTTTCTGATCAACAGCTGCTAAGAATTAGCAGTCTAGGTATATTTGCACATAAATACAACATGAAGATGGTTTGTTAAAAATTTACACAATACCATAACAGCAATTGGACAACGCAATGTAAATCGTAACCTGTATCACTGGGGGGAAAAAAATCCGTTTACTTTTCTGTTTAAAACTTAATTGGTTTAGTACCTGTTTTCATAAACTGTAAAATTCTACAGAGATAGGCAAATTAATTCTGCCTAATATAAATCTTATTTCAACATTGTACTTTGAAAATATGATTCAAATGTGAAGGGTTTTATGTTACAATGTTCTGAGGGAAGACTGATGAAAAAGAATAAAAAAGAACAGCAAACAAAAAGAAACAAATACAGTGAGAATGTGAAAAAAAGAAAAGCACAACTGAAAAACCTTGGGGGGAAAAATGCAAGTCAGATTTCTTTTGTGTCTAATTTAAGGCTTGAGTTCTCTTTTTCACTGGGAACCAGAATTTGTATGAAAACTGAATCTCATTTTAAAAACAAAACAGCCCATAGATTTGAAATTACCAGACAAAACCATGTAGTTTGCATACCCCTGCTCTTCAGGGCTTTTCTTTGCCCAGTTTGTGCTTGTTCAGTCTGGCTACACAAGCAGGTGGTTGCCCAACCTTCAGGTACACGTGTATGATTCCTTTAACATTGGTGCCACTCACACGCACGGGTAGAATTGAGACTTTTGCTCAGTGTTTTAAGTTGTGCAAATTGTCATTACAGTACCTTGTGCGGTGCTGTAATTTGTCAGTCTAGACTGAGCCCATGCAGTACATAAATTACTTTTGAACACTGAGAGCTGAGCTGCAGCTTCAGTCTCAAACGACAACTGTACAGTAGTCCTCAACTGTCTGCATCTGTGGATTTCTGCACTGCTCACACATACTGCTGGCAAGAATAACACAAATGAGCTAGTTTAAGTCATTTGGGTCACAGACCATGAAACCGGATTTGCAGTTTTAGCTATGGAAGTCCTGCAGAGTGGTATGCCTCTGTTTGGACCAGGATAAATGAATATTGTTGCCTGTTAGTTATATTTTCCATTGAGGGCTTTTGTATGTACATTCAGCACCAAAACGTGGACCTCTGCTGTATCTTTTTGGGCCTTTCATATAAAGTCTTTCTTGTATCAGCAAACCTTGAAAGAAACAGGATTATACACAACACCTGAATCAATAATAACTTAACCTATATTACGAGCACTTGAAGTACTACACTCAGAGCTTGTCCTGACATCTGAGGCTTGGTCTTGACATGCCAA
Organism: Rhinoptilus africanus; assembly: GCA_013400135.1. Classification (NCBI taxonomy): domain Eukaryota; kingdom Metazoa; phylum Chordata; class Aves; order Charadriiformes; family Glareolidae; genus Rhinoptilus; species Rhinoptilus africanus. The sequence continues at coordinate 168,904 of VXBO01011678.1, read as the reverse complement.
CGGGAGAGGAGGATGGAGAAGCATCGCAGGCAGGCCTCAAAGACAGCCCTCACCTGTTCTCCTTTTTGACCTTCTAATTTAAAAATCCGATTAAATTTATTTCACTTTCAATTTGAATTTATATGGAGTTCCTTCGAGATACTGTTTACCTTGCAGCTCAAGGAGAGTCACTGAGGAGGCAGAGAGAACTTGAGACGTGGGTAAGAAAGGGTCTCAGTTCTCATTTGGAGAAACACTAAGGACAGTATCAATTATGAAAAACTAAAGACTTTTGGTGATCAGAGTAAAAAGAAAAAAGGTCTTTTCATTATATGATAGTATGAAGGAAATGGTGAAAAAGTTCAAGAGCTTTGAGTGTGCTTTTTTCTAGAAGAAGAGCTGAGTATTTAATGCTGCTTAGGGTGCCCGCTACTGTGACACGGAGGTCCCAGGCCAGGGCATGACTCCAAGTGCACATAGGCCTCTTGCAGTGTCTTCTACTGACCAAAATGATCTGGAGAGAGGATTTATCCCATTCCATTTCTGAGATGATGAATTCCAACTTGTTTTTTTCTTTTGTGGGCTGTGTGATCATGCTGTCAGCAGCAAAAGGGAAGAGATGTTAGGGATGATATACAGTGGTAATGAAGAATGCATTTCATCTCTCACATCTCTAGCACCAGAGAGACAAATAATCACTGTTTGCTTGTAAAATAGGTGCCCTTAAGGCTCACTGAAGTTTCTTAAAGCAAAATAGGTGCTTTTAAGGCTTTAACAACTGTACATTTTAAGGCACATTCAAATGCCTGTGGATGAAACAGGGAACACCTCCAGACCAGAGGAAAAGAGCTGTGTAAGAAGAGACCAACATCACTACAGAAAGCAGTCTAGATAGATCCTCCACTACAGGAATCTAGACTCTTAAATATCCCCAGCTTCAAATCGCTTGCTTGTGGTTTGAGATTATTTACCTAATGTTCATAAAATATTCACATGTTAAATTATCTCTCTGTACATTCAAATTTTTTATTACTTCAGCATAATATTTTAACTAAATATAGATCATATATAACTGTATATAGATAACTCAATCCTATATTCCCTTTCCAATGAAAATCCAGATAGCAATTTCAGTTTAAAAGGAATTTAGAAGTAGTTTTACCAGTTAAGGCCCAAATCCACTATCACAAATACTCAAAAGATGAGGCACTGTTCAACTCCCAAGCCATTAAAAATTTACTAAAGATAAAGAAATTTCCCCAAAATTCTAAATATTGGATGCTCTATATTTACCTCTCCCTTTTCCTTCCCTTTCTTCACTTCCTTTCTCTTTTTTCTCTCTTTTTAAAAGGGAACTTTCTTGTATAGGTAACAAGTAGGATGTTTCCTAAATATGGACATAACCTTTAGCCTACTTGTTCTTAGAGGTATTTTGTTTCCATCAGAGGTTGTTATACTCCTGGGCTTGGAGGCTCTATGTTTTCCATTATTTAATTACATTACTTGGAGATGAGAGTTTAGTTATCTGACTTTCTTGATTGATAACAAAGAATAGAATTCAAAGCTACCAATGTGTCTAAAACAGAAAAGTAAACCACCTTCTTGTACATAGTTTTCCAAACACAATTAAAAACATCTTGCACTCACGCCCCCAAACACGCACAAGACCTTAATCCCCTGCTCCAGCCTAACCTTTCCCATGTCTGGAGTCCCAAAGTCCGTCTTGCAGCAGTTACAGCCTGTCAACGGTCAGTAACGGAAAGGGTGACAATGGCAACTGCTAAGTGGGAATTCCTGCAAGCACGTAAGAATGTGATTGTGATCATTAAATGTCTGCAAGACAGATCGCTTGTGTCACCTCTTAGCTTGTTTTTCATAGCTGGAATCACACCCATATAACTGATAGAATTCAACAGCATATGGGTAAATGCAATTTATGTGCGATTAAATTAACTGGAAAAGGATATATGCTCTAATATCTGCTAAACTTTCCAGTCTCCAAACAGAGGTGCTGGGCATGCAGGTCCAGAGCCTGCTGATACTGGGGTTTCATAAGAAAGCAGCCTCAATTAAACTAACGGTAGCCTGAAAAGCTAGACAGGGACAACATGTACTGCCTGAAATTACTAATCTTTAACTACAACTGAAGGCCAAAGAAGTTCAAATTCTTTTTGCATGAAATCTGCTATTTGCAGATAACCTCTTTATTATGACATAGAGAAGGAGTGTTTGAAAAAAAAAAAAACATCTTTAAGGCATGAAGTGTTCAAAACTGTATCTCACTAAATAAAACAGAGAATCTGCACTCAGATACATCCGGGATTCCCTTCAGCTTTGCTGAGATTTCACTACTGCTGTTTTCTTAGGAGAAGCTCAGATTCTTTCAGTGATGACTCAGCAATGAGTCTAACCAGCCTCAAACAAGAGGAAATTAAAGGGTTCGGTGTCACACTGCGCAAGCTTCCTGTGGTGCGATTTTCCTCTCTTCCACGTAAGGATTTTCAGGTCAAGCCACTGCCAAAACAAGCCGTGGAAACTAGTTCTACCTTTATGAATATTTTATCCTAATGATCTCTTGTCATAAACATATACTCTTGGAAATTCAGAAAGCTTGTGCAATTAGTTGGCTAGTGGAAACTGAATTAGTAGACTGAAGAAGTTCATGCAGTCGGTTTTGTTCACAACATCCTCTGATGCCTCTCAAGAGAATAGGTGCCCAAGTTCACTGCTGTAGTGTCCCAGGGAAGCAAAAAATGTTGCCCTCAATGCACTTGTTTGGTGCTGTAGGTAATGAACCAGTCAAGAGTAGAGAACTGCTGACTGCTGGAGCCAGTCATCCCATTTTCAATCCTAAGTACCACCAGTTTAGAGCTATTACTTGTAACTAGCATTGCAATTCCTCCCCTTGATACTGGTTCATTATGAGACAGATTTTTCCAGTCTGCAAAATTATTGGTGCTTTCATTGACACCACAGTTTGCTGTCTACTGTGTTTTTCCTAGAGTTTGTCCTTCTTACTGCTTATTCAAGAGAGTTATCTGCAGAGTTATCTGCACTTATCTGCTCAAGAGAGATATCTGCAACTACTGTATCCATTTTGCTAGCTCCGTGATACGGCAGCGGTGTGCCATGCATTGACACTCAGTGCCCGCTTTCTGTGCCCCTGGTCACTGGGGGACTGTAGGATGATTTCTGTGCAGCCACAAAGACACTTCTGTTCCAAAGTCAGTCCCAATCAGGAAAAACGAAAGGGAAAGCTCAAGGCATATCAAGGCAAATTCCACGTCTCGGTCTAAACAATCCAGAAAGTCAGGGAAAGAGACTGAATTCAAGACCAGATCTTAATTTTGAAGGCTAAACTACAATTTTGTTGATAGAAATGCTAAATCATTATTAATTATCACTAATCAAACCTGTAATAGCATAGCTGTTCCTCTGGTGACATTTTTTCACTCACTAGAAAGATGGTTTAATAGATATTTTAGAAAATAAATTGAATTCAGCCTTATCGATATCTAGACCAGAGACCCTGTCAGGCTGTGTGTTTGGTCTTACTTGAACAAAAGCTGTTGTCCCCTGACTGTGAAATCTTGAATGGCTCAGCCTAATCAGTGCTTCCCTCAATTATCAGCCCTCTGTAGTCCTTGGAGAGCATAATTCCTTGTAGAAAAAAGAAAAGAATCTGGACATGTCTCAAGGCATAATCAATAATTGTAACTGGATTGTCTGGTAGCCTCACAGCAACATTTGCTGAAACTCAAAATATCACATTTAATTAGAAATATCACATAATTCAAAATATCTTCAAACTTCAGTAGCCAAGCACTGTCTCAAAGTGCTACATTTGACTAGTACCCAACTTATTCCTTACTAAGAATAGAATAAAAAGTTATCCTCTACACAAGCTGAAAATAGAGAAGAGTTAGATATAATATTTTGACCCTGGGTGAGCTCTAAAGAAAAGTGACAGCTCTCTAAGGATTAAGAATTTGACATGAGATTCATTCTCATCAGTATCTTGCTTCCCAACACCAGAAGGAGCACTCTGCTCCCTTCTACATCTTCTGCTCCAACGGGCAGAAGGAAAGAAGCTGTTCCAGGTCCTCTGCTGGGGAACTGCTTGTTTTCTCCCATCTACATCTGCTCAACTGCCCTTGGAGGGGCAGAGACGGGGTTGAAGCAGCGATTTGTCCATTTGCTTCCTGTATGTTCACTCAGGACTGTGACAGACAAGTTTTGCTCTTCCGTGCATGGCCTTGCTGTCTAGCCTGGTCACCCAAATGGAGGATGCTTTATACAACTGCATTACAGCCAGCCAAAACGAGCCATCAGCACAAGGAATTTTTGACTGGACTACTTTAATTTCCTCTTTTTTTGCAAATGAGAATTCTAAAGCTATTTTGCCAATCTAAACACATCTTTGAGAGCATCTCTTCATATTGCAGTAATACTTCTTATGGGAATTATCTGAAATTATTTCTTACATTAGCAGAAATTATTTCTTTCATGTTTCAATGCTTTGTTAAAAAGGTAAATAAAAGATGTGCAAGACCAAGAACAAAGTCTCAAATAACCACACTGAACAGTTACTTTACTATTGTCATCTGCAGAAAAGCTGCACTGCGATTAACCACCTCTGCTGAAGTGGACATCGTACTTAAATCAGAAAATCAAGCATTATCTGTACACCAGAGGAAAATGAAACCCTGAATAGTCACAGTCAGATGATTTCCATATATCCTCTCAAAAAAAGTATTGCAGTTCTTTAACTGCATTCGACTTAGGCAGGGTTTGATCACACAAGTATTAATTCCCCACTTGCATTTCCTCCTTAGAGCGTCCAGTGCTCTCTAAAGACCTGCATCACCTTTTTTCAGCCCTGATGACCTTTACAGACGTTGAGATGAAATGAAGATATGCCATTCTGCAATGTTTCAGAAAGAGTGTCCAAGAAATGTAGCAAGCTAAGTTTTGCAACCATGTGAAATACATACTTCTCCGAGTGTGTAAAATACAGCCTTCCCACCGCAGCACCTAAAGCTACCCAGAGATACATAGAGCGGGGAGTTATAATTTAGCCAAAGCCACATGCAGAGAGGTTAGAGTGGAGCTGCATCCCTCCAGGAGTGTTCTGAGAGACTGTACCTTCTATGACATCCCCCTAAAAGCGCACACTGCTCTCTTTTTGCAGGCTAAGCCAGCTGCGTGGTGCAGAGAAAAGAGGATATACCTGGGGAGGAGGGCTAAAGCAAACTTGCCCTGTGTTACAGCTATATTCTAGTTCATTCAGGCGCGAGGTTTGTCTTTCAGGCTGCAAACTCCTTATGTCAGAATGTATTTAAACTCTTCAGAGCTGAAACTATAGCTTTAGCTGTGACCTTTACAGCACGTAGTACGCTATCAGCACATAAACAAGATAATATAACCGCTTAAACACGTTCAGCTTCAGTCAGGTTGCACAGCTGCTTAAGAAGTAAAAGCTGAGCAAGCAAAAGTAGTATACATAGGGTGGGAACTTTAAGCCTGACGGAGACCTCTTTGTTCGCTTACGAGGTTAAATTACATACTCTGTCCAGTCATGAAACAGCTTACAGCATTATCTCATGCGGGCTTCCCAAATCAACATTCTCTTACGTGCAGCAGCTTCACTGAAACACCCTGACAGATAATTTAATGCCAAGTGCTCAATTAGCATTGCAGACCCTGGCTCAGTTGCAGGCACTAGACTGGGTGCTTTGAAGCATATCATTTATATGGTATTTTATTTGTCATTTTTCATCCAGGCACAAGTATTTTGGTTGTGTGCCTTTGTTGTTTTGCTGATTGTGCTTGTTTTATATTACTAATATAAATAAATCTAAAATCCAAATATTTACGTAAGAAAAAGAATTTCAATATTAAAAATTGTGCCTCAGGCAGAGGGATTAAGGTCTCAAAATGCACATCAGAACACGATAGCTTTATGTTCATTCTTTGAAGAAGAATATAAGTTCAAGTTGAAGCGTTCCTTTTTGTAAATAAGGAAGAAGGGCTGTCACTCACACTCCAGGAAGAAATACCGCAGCAGGATGAGGTATTACCACCTCGTTTGCTTTTTACCTGCCTTTTTCCAGGGACAACTGTCCTGCTAGCAGAGTGGAAAGCCTTTCACAACAGAGATACCTTTTTTATCCTTCTTCTCTTTCTCTGGCAACTTAAGCTGTCACATAAGCCTATGAATGGAAATGGCTGAGGCAAGGGCATGCATATTCCCTTCTCTTGATGTCACAACAGGAACAGAACCTTTTGCAGTGCGACAAATCAAACACCTGGGGGTGGGAATATTTGAAACCATCACAACAAGACTTGCCAGGCCATAAACCATGTAGGAGAGAGACACTGTGCACTGCATATTCTGAGAGACAGATCCAGTAAACAGTCATGTACTTGTTTCACTAGCTGTGAGGTATCAGCTCTCTGAAAGGTTGTGAAGAGTATTTGTCTTATTTGTCTTCATATTTAAGCCACCTGAAGAGGAGTGTGTTAATGGGATGTTTGAATCCCTCTGCATTCATAATGGCTCTTGTGTAAATAAAAGGGAGAATATTAAGTACTTAAGTATCAAGAGGGATACTTTAGCTTTGCTTATCAGTCACGCAGGTTAAGTATGGGCTTTCTGATACTGTTTTCTCATCTGTGGTACATTTTTTCAGAATCAGAATGACTCGAGATAGTGATTTTTAAAGGCCTGTAGTACAAATGATGTTCATATCAAATAATGACATAATTCTCTACTTGAAGTAGCTTATTAGAAATAATGCTTAATTTAAGAAGGTATAGAATGTTTAGCACCACTATGGCTTCCTATAATGCAATATCTTTACGCATTTTAAATGAAAAATTGTCATTATAGAATATTTTTGTTCTTCTCTCCCCTTCTCCTTCCTCCTTTCACCCCTCAAATGTTTTTGAGGGTTCATTTACTTACTATTTCAGCGCCTTTCAAGCTAAATTTACTTAATTTAAAAGTACTGTTATTCTCTCACAATTTTGAGTCCTGGAAAAACCCAGCATTTCATCTATCTGATGAGGTCGTTTCTTAGCTAGAAACACACATCAGCAATGATAAAGACTTGACGTTGAAACTCAGATAATAGCTCTATAGTTGAAAGTTTTGCCTGGAACAAAGTATAAATTACCACGCTTGCAGTCGCTTTAGGTATGTAAGGCTACCAACAGTAGAAAGTGACAAAAGATGGATTTTACTGGGTAAAGGCCATAGTACCTGGCAGTACGTCCAGAAGCAGGCCTTTAAAAAAGGCCATACTTACAAGTTGATACTCAGCACACAGATGCACTTTGAAAATCCTTTGTTCTGCATTTCAGAAGCCTGTAACTGTATGCAATCAAAAAATTTGCTATTGATAAGGTGTGGTCCTATTTGTCCTTTGTGTTGGCAGCATGCAAGACGACAGTTTAGAATCCTCAACTTCAATATCTCAACTTCTGAGAGAAAGTTACTTAGCTGAAACTAAACATCGAGGGAAGAGTGAAAGAAGCAGATCAGAACCAGCTTCTCACAATTTCCATTACGGCAACGCTTCTGGTGATTCAGATGAGGTAACTGCCCAAGATGACCTTCCAGATCTCTCTGCCTTTTTGAGCCAAGAAGAGCTAGACGAAAGTGTAAACCTGGCAAGACAAGCTATTGACCAGAATCCACTGGAAACTAAACAGGATGAGCTTCAGGCACATTCACAGCATCCCCCAGATCATCTGAAAAACACAGGAAAACACAAACAAATGGCCCAGTCTACAGCTTTGAAAACATCAGACAATGGCCCGCACTCAAACTTTTGTCAGGACCGGGTCAGAAATACAAAGGGCTCCAAAGGGAGCTCTCAAGATCTAAAGAAACAACAACTCCCTTCTGAATCAGAATCAAAAAAGGAATTCCTAAACAAGGCAGCAGATTTTATTGAGGAGCTCTCCTCACTTTTCAAAGCTCACAACTCTGAACGAATAAGGCCCCGAACATGCAAAAACTACCGGAGCAAAATGGATTCTAAGAATAAGCCGGCTCAAAGAGTCAGCTCTAGCCTATCTAGCACATCAGAGAACCGAGAAAGGCTTTCCACTCCAGTACCTCAAGACCCAGAAAACAAAGCAGAGAAAACGTTTGAACAAACAGATGATCAACAGGCAGCAAACTTGGAATCTATCAATCAATTAACAAGTGCAGAGCTAAAAACAGAGTCAGAGTCTGCATCTGTATATTCTGATGAGCCTATTGGACAACCACCACGTTTTACGCAAAAATTGAAGAGCCGGGAAGTTCCTGAAGGAACCAAAGTGCAATTGGACTGCATTGTGGTAGGAATCCCAGCACCTGAAGTCAGGTAAACATATTCTGCACTTGTAATTTTGTATTTCCGTAACAGTAGGTGTATGCCTTACTCTTTCCAGATACGCATATGTTTCAGTAATCCGTAGCAGAAGTCTCTTGATCTTGCATATTAAAATCGATTAAGAAAAAAATTTGCTTTCTTTAACTCATACAAAAGGTTGCTTATATTTTAAGACAACATATTTTGGGACACATTACTCTCTTTGAATTTTAGAGAACTGTTTTTAAATACTGTACTTCCATAATTACAAGAAAGTGCTAACTCCTTAGTGAGAAATGTTATCTTGATGGAAATCAAGACCGATTGTGTAAACTGTCTAAACCCACTGTTGGCCATGATACCTCATGCTGATGTCTGAAGGTATTTGGGATGAGTGAACACAGGATCCTATAAACCAAAAACATCAGAGAGGAAAGGAGTTCACTTAAGTTACTAAAGAAATAACCAGGAGCAGCTCAGTTCTAATTCAGATTCTGACAATGATCCTGCTGTGACTAGAAAAAACACTTCTGTTTTATCACGTATAAGACACTTATTAATTGACACTTATCCATGTTGTGTGACTAGCCTGCTAATTCTGATGCTTCAGTTTCCACCTATATCTATGAGGATTTTGAAAGTTAAATAAGTAACATTTGCAAAGATCACTGGAGATTAAAGGAAATGTGAAAAAGATACACTTTATTCATCAATGACATCAGTGGAATGAGAAACAGATTGTTGTGACTTTTAAATTTATCTTGAAAATTCTTAGATCTCATCAGCATTTCTAAATCTAAATTTGTTCACATAGAGCTCATTATTCAAATTTACCTCTCACTTACAGTGGGGGAGTTATATTTCTTTTGCTGGGACCGTATCAATCCAAAAGAAAGGAAATCTCTATCTGTTTTTTGGAGATGTACTATACATATTTGCATCCTAATATCTGCAGTATCATAAATAGATACCCTTAGTCTAGATGGCTGCCTATCCTTTTATAGGCATTTTAGAAATCTGTGTTGCTTTTCTAAATATTGAAAAGAACTGTTTGCATCTTCAACATCTAATTAAAGGACTCTGTGCTTCGCAGATGGTCCACTTTTTCCACTTGTCAGCTCACTGTATTCCTTATATACTTCAACAATGCTGAGTACAGCACTACTACCACTTCTACTGCAGTCATCACCCTTTATCATCCTTCTCACTGAACTAAGAGGCACAATCATCAAATGAAAACTATCCTGACATCCAAAGATGGAAGCTCCAAAGATTTTTTTGGTAAAGAATCTTTGTCTTCCACTCCCTTGGATTTCTGGCACACCAGCTGCCAATTTTTCAGAAGGAAGAAACTTTCAAAATGCACTATTAAGTACACAGAAAATAAGGATCTACAAATTAATCCTCCTGTTATGGACAGCCTTGTCATGAAGACAAGAAGTCACCCAGTTTATAGGATCCCTGAACTGTGACTGCCAGACCATTTTGCCCCATGTGTGCCTTCAGCGGTATCATGTAGGTTCTCAATCCCTAACAAGACCCTGATCCATGGTGCCAAGCAGGGTCTCTTGTCCATGACAGGAATGTGAACTTCCAAAGGATTAAACAATTTGTTTATAGAAGAGGAATCCGTTCTAAAGCTGGGGGAAATACCTTGTTTGGGAAGAATATGCTTTCTACTATGCTTCATGACTAAATTCACTGCTTTAATTAACAATTTTGAGGCATTCCCTTGGTGGAGCTTGTACCATTATAAATGTTTTATTGAGTTCAGCCCTTAAATTCATAGAGGAATCTGATTAAAAGAGAAAATAGTGACAGAAATTTGGGGGTTTTGACAGAAAACAGACAGGAAATATCATCATCCCCTAGATATTAGCAGCAGTCTCCGCAGACTTCTCTTGCTTATAAAGACTTTGAGACTTATTTCTCCAAGCACTTGCCTCGATAAAACTTTTTGATATTAAAAAGGTCAGTAGGATCCCTGGACATGAGAAATAATTGTATTTCTCTCATCATTCATAGTTTATAATACAAAGAAAACAACTGAAATTTTCTCTTATGTATAGACACCTGTACACAAACTCAATCTGACCTTCTCTGTTTCCAAAAAAGGTGAACACTGAATTGCTTGTTTATAGACATTTACTCCAGTGCACGATGTTAATTTTATGTATTTCTCCAGAAGGCCACACCACCATCCTTATAACAGCACATCATGCCCATGCCGTTGACATGTGCATAAAACTGACAAGGTGTTCATGCCATCTAAGGTTAGGCGTTTAACAGCTATCTGAATTAGAAGCTGACACTATAAAGTCACCGAAGCCTCACAAGGGCAAATTGGAGAACTCAGGAACAATGACTCATCTTGCGAAGTATCCAGGGATGGCCAGGATGCCTATATACCCAATTCAGGAACTGCTTGATGGGAACTGGATGATAGGTATCTTTGTAACTTGGATCTATTTTTGTCACAACAAAACCGAAGCTTTTCCATTTAAATTGCTATTTCAACATTTGATTTTGTATACTGTACATAATAAAATAAGCTACTTAGGTGAATGACAGTCAATACAGAAGCTGTTACACTTTTAGAGAATAAGCATCCATCAGACTTTTCCAATGACAACACACTGCACCAAAGAGAAATACACACTTGGTTTACTGACTCATGCTTGTACCCAGATCAGGGTCTCAGAGGAGCTAACACGGAAGTCCAGAACTCAAATGCTGATGCTCCAAGGTCAAGGGAAGTAGGGACAGTGAGAAAGAAGTCCCATAGGGAAAATCAGTCCCAAGCAGTCAAGTTCAAGAAAAAGATCAAGCTCAGCTTTGAGTTTCACAATCTAAGCTAACAAATACAAGATAAATCAGAAGGGGGTAAGTTTGAACTCTCTCTCCCCTTGTGTTTTTGTGTGTATGTACGTGCTGTATTAAGGAGAAAGCTGGGAATACTAGCTGCTTGAACAGAGTTCCCTGATCATAACTGTTTGTTAACAAAACTTTTGTCCTGTTCATCCAAGATTCTTTCAACTCCACCAATGTGTAGGAGTAACACTAAGAAAGGATGTAAAAAAATTTTATTGCCTGAATGATAAATATTTATGTGCTTCCAATGATTGTGGCCTTTTTAGTCAGCACAAAGAAACCAGAAAATATAATGTACATTGGGGTATGTGTTCCATTAACCATGGGGACCATGAGAATTCAGGGAGTTTTTCACTAAAAATAATGCTTGTCTTTGATCTGCTGTGCAAAGCTTCCAAAATAGTGAAGGAAGTATCTTGTTGGCCATAGTTGTGGAACTGTGTCCAGAACTGGGCTCAGAACTGGCAACCGTCTTGGTTTGAGGGTAACAGTTCTCTGAGGTTTGTGGTGAATTAGTTCAGTATCTGCAGAGCTGGGCAAAGAGAGAAGCATTCTAACAGCTAAGCAAGAGGGATAAAAAAATCAGCAGTCCCAGGAAAGAGCTAACTGGCAAGATGGTAACCGATTAAAGAAAGCTTAACGCTGACTGGCTTTAAGGCATGTTGTCTTCCTCCTTCAACTTAGATGAATGATCAAGCTCAGTCAACAAGCATCCTTTGGACACACATGTGCTAATGCATGCTTGTTTGTGTCGCTTGACTTAAAATGGACTTCCTAACCACAGGATGGCATCCCAAGTTACTTACAGTGCTTCTAATATATAGACTTACAATGCAGAAGTGGTACTGTGGGAACCCAGCACATTGTGAAACAAGAACAAGATTCAACAAGCTCTGTAACGCAGTTTCTCAGTCAACACTAGGAGCAATCATATGGTTAAAGTGATGTAAGGGGGATCAGAGAGAGAAATTAAGAGACAGGAGATTCAGAAAGAGCTTGATCACAGGAATGGAAAGGACTGGAAAATATGATGGACAGATACCACATTTGAAAGCAAGACAGTACATACCAAAATTGATGAGTAAAAAACGGTGTAAATGACATTCATGATGGTTCAGGGTCAAAAAAACATTGGCAATGATAAAGCAGTAAAATTTACAACTGTGGCAGGTAACTCTGGTGTTTATAAGGGTTCACCAAGGGACAGAAAATTGGATGGTGGAGCAAGAGAAGAAACTGGGAACTGATTTGAAATATCAGTATATGGAAAGCTAAACTCCGCTTGGCTGAATGCAGATAGACCTGCCCAACTACTTTTTAAGATAACTCAGCTGTAATCTAACAAGCCCACGTGTCAGGGGAAGCTCGTTAAGCCTACCTATCTAGAAAGAAGTTTCAATGAAACGTTACCTCTTTTTCAGAATCATCAGCTGAATGTAGTGTCACAGAAGAGATGAACACAGATTGATACTGCAGTATGTGGGCCTCCAGATAGCTCAAACATTAGCTCGCAATTAAAGAGCACTACTATTGATTGATTACTTTACTCTGACTATTCTGCAGCTTAGAAATAAGCATTTAAGAGAAGCACATAGCATGTTTCCAACGTGTTAAAGGTTTCGATGACCTCTTTCTCATGCTTCCTTCTACAGTTCTGTTTCTGTATGAGTAATGATAGGTGTGACATTCACTCCTCTCTGTGTGGCGAGCACTCCTTATTCCCTCAAGTTCAGAGGTGCCTACATTTTTCCAAACTGTTTGGCACATCACTCCTAGGTTAATTTTACTTATGAATCACATTGCATGGTTTGGCATACACAGCTATCCTGGAAGTGTCATGAGGATTTGATGTTCTAAAAACAGGTTGTATGTCATAAGGTTTCCATGAAATCATTCTTTAACATAGGCCTACAAAGCTTAAAAGTGTGTTTTAGTGCTGCTTTGTTTAAGGAGACTAGATCTGCAACTAATCATAGATTTTTAGAGACTGAAGTCACGTAAGATTGATTAGGATTTTTTTTTCTTGGCTGCCAAATTAAAAACATTTATCTGTTTTAGCGCTCAAAGCCTAGAGAGCCAAACTTCTCTTACATGCAACTCCAGTCAAGTCAATGGATTAAGACCGAGGATGTATTTGGCACAGCGGATGGCACCGCTTGTGCTTAATGTGAACCTGCCTTGTATGACTGCAATTCATGGCAGGAATGAAATGTCAGCGACAGCGAGTACTGCTACTTCAGTCATGCCACGTATCTCAATGTCAGAACTCCCCTTGGAACTGACATTTCATTAGTACCACATACAACATTTCGATGGTAAGAATAAAATAAAATGTTAATAAGCAAGGAGTAGGTATGGCCATACCAAAGATTCATGTAAAACTTAATTTCACTGGAGAGGATTGTTTTTCATTTACAAGCATTGTGAAGAGATAACATGCATGTAACATGGTCTTTTTCTTCGCTTCATCTCAAAATGCTTTAACATTATGGTTAAAATAGTAACTAAAGAACACACTGCATAGGGGAACTAAACACAGGTTTGAAACAGAAGTTTATTCCTAAAGTTTTAGATCACTTATGCTGCAAATTTTGGACTATCAAAGGAAAAAATAACTGCAAAGAAAAGAATTAACTCAATCCTGCTTCATTGTCTGTTTGAGTCTACTAAAGGAATATACCACTCATATACTACCAAAGTAACTGGACGAAGTAGCTTACACGGTGTATTTTATTTTGCTTATAGGAAATTAGAATTGTGCCTCACACAGGCATGCAATACAGACTTATCTCTACACAAACACAACAGGTTAATTGGAAAAGCTGATCAGTAGGAACACAAAGAGTTCTTATATCTGACTGGTGATTATATTGCAGTATTTTGTGTAATGTATTTTGCTTTATGTGTCACATAAAGCAGTGAGGAGCCAGATTTGAGTGGCTAAATACAATATACTATCACGGTACTGAAAAAAGTTGCTGAAAATTAGATCAGATTCTAGAACTTGGGTATTCTCTTCAATAGTTTTTCATATCTGCTAAAGCTAAATGCTAAAACAAGACTACATTATAAGGAAGAGGTATGAGGTAGGTATATAAAAAGACATGAGTAAGTGCCATGACTCATCTCCCAAAGTACACAGATGCCTACATGAATTACACACCTAAAACGCGACTTGCACATTCATATACCCAATTTGTGCTTGTAGTCATATATCTATGCATGAATCTTAGGTCTTCTCTCCTGAAAATATGACATTGTCAATTATCACCAATTGCAAATCTTGAAAACAGCAGAAGAATAATCCATGTTGTACACAGAATTTAAAAACTCCCTTGATCACAGGAATCCTATATATTTTCCTGGTCTGGAACTTCAAAAGGGCACAAATCAATTTCAAAGGACCTTTTCAATCAACCCTATAATGCAAGTCACCATACTTCTCCCTTGGGACTGCAAAACGTTTCCTCTGTGTACTTGTGGCAGAGTTGTTCCTTTATCCTAGGCACTAGATGTTTGTGTTCCAGATACCAAGGACACCACTACTAGCTATGGTTTCTGTATCTACATGTTTATAAGGACATTACTGAAAAGAAAAGCAAATGGAATACGCATTTTTGGGAAGCCAGTCAAAAAACTAGGCACATGTCTAGTGTCCTACTGCAAACCCATTTTAATGAGACCAGAACTGGGGCAGCTGGACCTAGGAACACACTTCAACCTGCCATTCTTGCTTCAGGGAGAGAAACCTCCAGTAAAGAAGTCAGCATCAGGATTTTAACATTTTAAAGCACTGCTGACAGATCTGCAAGAGCTTGTCTGTCAGAGCCCTGTGCTCAAATGGAAGAGAAATTACTTGGGTTGAAGTCCTCTCCATGAAGTAGTGCCAGTTTCTCATTTGTAAAACGCTGCAAGATGGGTATGGATGTATTTTACCGAAGCAAAGCTGTACTTCAGCTGTGAAATGTAAGGGCAGAGAGCTGGGACATTTTACATCCTACTGGCATCCTCTTTTAACGTGATGATATTTACTACATGACTGTTCATTGCAATCAGAAATGTTAAATTCATAGAAGTAATTTTCTTAGGCCCATTTTCAATTCTTGTTACAATGCAGGCTTGTAAAAGAGGATAGGCAAGCAGACATAGACACGAACCAAGTTCTAGCTCTCTAGCTACAAAGGTTTGCCTTTCTAAAAGGGGAAATTGTGTTAAGCGGTATGATTCATTCTACAGTGCAGGAGCTTCCCCCAGTAACAGGCAGACCTGTACACTTTCCAAGCCGTACATTTGAGTCAGTTGACTGTAGAGCTACAGATTACACTAATGTGCGACCCAGAGTGGGCTGGGGAATACCCTGTCTACTTTAAGAAAGCCATGTTGGACGGCTAGTTGGACGGTGCACAAATAGTACATGGTTTACTTCTTAGCTATGTAATCAGCATTTAAGTTCCAGATCTGTACTCCTTCATACCTTGTAGTCCCTTTGAGGCTCCTTTTTCAATTCTACATTATACTTCTATTAAATTCTGGGGTTTTGTTGGTGTGGACAGTCTTATAATGTGGGGGGGGTTTCCAAGATATTAATCTGGGGTTTCCTTTGTGCTCAATTTGCAGCACAAACTGTTGCAAAAAGCTGTTCTTCCAAGAGGTGAATACAACTGAATGGTTAAACAAATGTATTTATTAATGTTTTTCTGAATTATGTGAGATGGAAATGTATCAAAGTATGTTATAATATGACCCAGGAAATACTAATTATTACAATTTATTACTTAAAACCCTATCCTTATCCTTTCCACAACTAATCTTATTTGCTGTAATATATAATAGGAAATACATTTGCCATTGCTTTGATAGCATTTGTATGCACTCAAAAGCTAGCAGGTACTTTTACAAGATTACCATATAACAACAGACAAAACAATTAGTAATTTTAAAAAATCCATTAAATAAAAAATGTTATCAGTTATCAGTTCAATGTTATCAGTTACCAGTTAAACAGGTTATCAATATGACAGCCCCCACCCACACATGCACAAGACTCATTAATCAACCATTAAGAAAGCAGCAGTAAACAGAAAATACAAATATTTTTGTGGAGTTTTATATTAGTCTATATTTACGAGAAAAATTAATGGTGAAGATGAACGCACCTTAGTTTGGCTTTTCAAATTTAGCTAGTCATCTAAAAATGCAGGTATTTCTGAGGATTACCCCAACACCTTCTCCACAAAACCCAGACTGCCTTATTAAATTTGAATCCAGTTCTGCAAACTCACCTGCTTATTCTCTTTCTGGTCTGTCTTTTCCTTATTAACAAGCAATAGCAATCAGGCCTGCTCTCCCCTCCTACTGGCTCTCCGGTTGAGCTGATGGTTGCTGTCATTAACACGTCGCATGGAGCTGTCTTTTTAGGCGGGTACTCCTCAAAAGCAGATTGTCTTAAATATAGGGCAAAACAAAGAGTAACATTAGAGTAAATTTCAGTCACATTCTGAATCAACATGAACTTGGAATCACAAGTTTGAGGGAAATTTGTTTACTTTGGGTGTAGGGTTTACTGCTGCAGTTTAAGCTGCAACGCAGCTCTGAAGGTACCTCAAGAGAAATTTGGAGCTGGATTGATAGTGTTCCAAATTCAGAGCTCTTCTACTCTACTATTAAAATCTGTGTATCAAGAAAAATATGTGCTAGAGTCACTTACACAAACTAGTTTGTTAGTATGTTTAAATACTGCAAAGAAAGGAGCTCTATTATTTGCTGCAATTGAATATGATGGAAATCATAAATATTTTATTCCTATGACTGTTGATTCAACACTCGCCTGCAGTACTCTGCAATCTTCAGGCTAAAGCCCACACATTTCATCATCAGAAACGCTTCGAACGTTGTCATTCTATTTGTCAAGTTTTTTGCACTGATAAACAATATTTTTTGTCTCGCAGGTGGTACTGTGAAGGAAAGGAGCTTGAAAACTCACCAGACATTCAAATTATCCAGACAGGTGATCAACACTCATTAGTTATTGTTGAAGCTTTTGAGGAGGATACAGGACGTTACTCGTGCTTTGCTTCAAACATCTATGGAACAGACTCCACCTCTGCAGAGATTTACATAGAAGGTAATGTTAGAATTGTTGCGGAAATTGGTTGTTGAAATTGGTCATATGGGATTAAGATACTAGTATGTATTTTGTGTGTTAACTGTGGAATAGATTTGTCACAAAAAATACGTAACAGGGAGTCAACACTTTTCATCATTATGAACCTATTTAGTGTTTCTCTGTAAAATACTCTTTAGATTAAGTGACTACCCTTTACATACAATTTTATTGTGCTGCTTCCCAGAGATTTTATATATCTCACTGCAAGATCGAAGTCTAGAAATATTCAGATTCTGATGGCACCTTGTATTTTTTGTCTGTGATACTCTAAAGAAATATAAGAACCTAAACTGTGTGTCTAATTCTTATTAATCCCTTTCTTACGATCATTCTTACAAAGTGAATACAGGATAGCTTCATCCTAACCTGTTATTGGGACCTTATAACCAAAACAAAAATGCCAGCAATTTGATATTTTGCTTGCACAATAGATGCTGTATATAAACCAGAATATATATCTGCAGATTTAGATCTCTTTTATTTCTCATTATGCTTTTTAGTATATCCTACTTGTCTTAAGAGAGGTTATATTTCTTTGTAACAGTTTTTTGGGAAAGGTTTTAGATTGCATCCATCACTGTGCTAGCACAATTACAAATTTAGAATAAACACATAGAATTTTTTTCCCCCTTTTTGTCTTTTTTGCATTTCTCAGGCAGAGAAATACACTATGACCACCATCACTGACAACAGTGGGACCATTCATAAATTACAGCGCCCACCTTCCTTAATACAAGGTTAATTTTGCTCTACTGTTCTCTTTCATGTCTCTAATCTGACAGTGAAAGGACGAATCCTTTTTTAGTATCTGCACTGCCCCTGACATTAATGGGAGATGTTTGTGCTTGGCAAGGACTTACTATTTCTCGAGACTGGGGCCAAGGCCTGCTTTTACCGAACTCAGTGGATGTTGGATGGAAGCCCTGGCTGATGGAGGTGCTCACTGGCAGGAACTGCAGAGAAAATGCAAATTCCAAATGCAGTGAAGGGTGAATCAGAAGTGTAAAATGTCTCAGTAAGACAGCTGTTAGTAAATTGAGCTAGTATCTTCTCCAAACTGTGCTACAAGGCATTAGTTTAAGAATAAAAGCTATGATTCCAGGTCTTTCTCTTTTTTTACCCTTTTTTAAAAAGAAAAAAAAGGTAGTATCAAGTGTCTGAGAAAAAAAAGCTCTTGAATCACAACAGCAATTACAGACTAAATCATACTAGTCGTATTTTAAAGAGAACCTGAGGAAGTCCCAGGGATACATTCACTCTTGGATGCTGTTTTCCTAATTTCAGTCGTACCTTGTCCCAAACCTGCCTTATGTCAATAGCAGTTCTGCATCTTGCACAGTGTGCAACGTTGGTTCATTTCCACTGCAATGTGATCTTTTGTTTTGTCATAGCTTTATAATACATATCCTTAGAATGCTTTAGAGGAAATTTGAATCAAGGTTTGTATCATCCAGAGATAAACTTCTCCAAAAACACCTCTGCTAAGTGATTTTTTTTCTTTTTCATAGGAGTCTCTTCTTCGGACTCTGAAGGTGAAATCATCAAAAACGAAATGGATCAGTAAGTTTAAAATCAATTATATCTTCCATATTTCTTACAGTTAAAAAAAATACCTCACAAGTGTAGAGATTTCAGTTTCCATTAATATTTTGCAAATTCCAACACATTAGGCTTTTGGGGATTTGTTTGGGTTATTTGGGTTGGGTTTTGTTTGTGTGTCTCTTTGTTTGCTTTACAAATAGCATGGATCAAATACACATTTGCTTGTGCATCTTCAACTTTAGCTTGAGAAGTGAAACTTTATTATTGATTATAAACATAAGAAGAAATATGTTCCCTTAAAGATTAAGCTGCTAAAATTAATTTACTAAACCAGCCATTTGACTAGACCTAACTTAAACACTGATTTAAGCATGTGATTTGGAAAAACAGTGTAGTACAATTCCTCACGTGAAAATATGGTATGTCGTGAAGTTTTTTGGCAGAAGATGGCTATACTTGGATTATTTAGATTTAAGATAAGGAAATTAATACATATGAACCAGAGTAACTGAAATGATGGGTATAAAAGACTACTTAATTATAAAAAGAAATAAAAGGTGTCGGATGTAATCTAAAACACATCTATAGTCTTTCAGAATCAAACACTTTCTATTAATTGGAAAGGGAGTCAGACCACTTGAAAACTAAACCAATCAATCTTTTATTTTGAAATCCTTTGTGTGCATTAATTCATCCTCAAAAGCAACCTATGCTTTATAAAGAGGAAGTTCTAATCAGGTACACTTATGCACCCCCTTTTTTTCTCCATTATTTGTTACGGAGGCTTATAGTCATTACAAATGTCATTTTCTTTTAAAATGCAAAAAACACTGCTGTGTCTTTGACTGAAGACCTCAGGCTGACAGCAAATCCTGTCTTAGGTGATTTTTACTTCAAAATCATAAAATACTCCAGATTGGATGGGTTTATGGACTTTGATAAATGTCAGAGTTCAATATAAAACTTAAGATCAAGAAGATCTCAAAAGTTTTGGGACGAATTGATATTTTTTTCATAGTTCTAGCTCAGACTTTTCCATATGTCTCAAGCATAATGTTTTTTCTTAATCATCTGATTCGTTGTTAATGTAGCGTCAACCATGATCCAGATCACCTGATGGGACCTCTGAGTTGCTTACCTCATTAAATTGTGAAGTAATGAATTGCATTTCTCAGGAAAAAAGAATGCTGCTCTGACATTGCAGTGGGATGTCCTCAAACGACAGAACCATGAAAGATCAGTTTTGGATATAATGAGAGTGTCTTTATTTTTGCTTAGCTTCCAGCTGTCGTCACATGAATCTGCACACCTGCAATTAAAGAGAATTAATGTGAGAACAGGTGCAAAAAAGAGTTCACAATTTCAAAAGAGAAATTAGTGATCACAACAACTATATGTTCACTCTGAGTAAGGCTTCTTCCGGTTTGATGGATGGTTTTCCTGGGGGGACCTGTAGTACATTCCAGAGCAGCCAGTGCATACCTCAAACTGAAAAAAAAATATCATCTCTTCACTGCCTGCATTATTTTACTTGTTGATAAAAATAAACAGGGACAACTCTTTTACTTCCATATAGAAACAACCTAGAAGAAGTGAAGAGGTGCCAACTTGTACACTACTAACATTGCATGATATGATGGTCAGAAAGCATACGTCTCTCTTTTTATTTTTCAGCAGTAAATTACTGAATCTGTATCCAAGCAGACCATGGTATTCTCATTACTTTATAGACCC
Organism: Rhinoptilus africanus; assembly: GCA_013400135.1. Taxonomy (NCBI): domain Eukaryota; kingdom Metazoa; phylum Chordata; class Aves; order Charadriiformes; family Glareolidae; genus Rhinoptilus; species Rhinoptilus africanus. Next base: position 148,246 of record VXBO01011678.1, on the reverse strand, counting down.
AAATCTTCATACCAGCTCAGGGAGCAGTGCAAGAGAAACTAGCACTGTCCTCTGAGAAACTGGCATTGCCCTCTCATGCTGCCCAAAGCTGGTAACAGCAGCTTTCAAGCCACAGTTGGGTTAATCCAGGCCATTTGACTGCATTTAGTGTATCTGAACTAAGTATGAGAGATTAGGATGGCAAAGTATGCAGCCTGATTCTTATAAAACGCAGTTTACCCAGGAGAACGCATCAGTTTGGATCAATCGGTATTCACTCCCAAAAGCGAGGCTGGGGTTGACATGTAACTGGGACAGACGTAACTAAGGGACACGCACGTAGCTCCAGATTCTAATTGGGGAACTTGTTTTTGTTAATATTTCACAGCAAACCAAAGCCAGCTGACACGTCCTTGAATGCAGCATCTCCTCCTGTCAGAACTGCAACCAAGCACCAAGACGCCTCCAAGGCACCCCCTGACATGGTTCAGCCTGTGTCTGTACCTGTCCAGCCTGTGTCAGCACCAGTTAATCAGGTAGGGGAGACAATACGGTGAATTTCAAGGACCAAATGCAAGCTCTTAAAAAGGTGTTTCTTCTACAGTTTGTGACTCAGGACCCCCACATTTTCTAGTTTTTGCTTTGTTGTTGAACTTCAGCTTTGAATCTCACAGCCATGTAGTAGCTGCATACCCAGGAGAGATGTCCTGCCTATCAGCTAACCTTTACCAGCCGGCAAAGGGAGGGGAATCTTTCACAGCCAGGTTTTGGGCACATCTGCGGTGGTGAGCAGAAGGAGCAGCTGCCAGTAGCTCAGCCAGTGGCAGGAACCTGCGTGTACCCCCCCAGACCGGGGGCTGCATGCTGAGAGGGGCACCTGGATGTGTGAGGCAACTCACCGGCCCCTTTGCATGGCAAACTGACCATTCACTTCCAATAGTGGCAGCCTCTAACTTTTTCATCTCCCTCTCTGCAGAATCATTTTCTTTCAATGAAACTTATTTCAAGCTAAATCATTTCACTACTATGTTTACTTTGTATGTAGATATGCTTATTTACCACAAAACATTTTAATACCTACATCAAAGAGTTTCTAATTAATGTTAGCATGCAAACTCTTTGCTGCAAGCTATCAGAATATTTATAGCTGTGAATTCCTTCCCAATAGGAAAGAAGAGCCACAGTTACTGAAAAATAAAACTGAAAAGTTAATGAGAAACTCACTTTACAGCGCCTTTTCAGTGCTTACAGCCTAGCATTAGGTGGTAAACAATAAACAGATACTGAATAGGTGAAGTAATGCGCCTTTTGACTACAAAAAGAATAGAACATTTTGACAACTTTTTGACATTTTGACAGAGGTTGCCTAAGTCAAGAGTGATAGTTCTCCCAAAAATTACCACTTTTAATCTTGTTGGCTTGCAAGACACCATCTGTAAAATCTGGCTATGTTTCCTGAGATACTGAATCACTAATTCTGCTGCTCTGGGGCAGCTTCTATTTCACTAAAATGAAAAACTCTACTAATCAAGTTCTATGAGGAAGTTTTCCAGAAGGAGAGTAATATCATTCTGATTTCACTGAGTAGTATCAATAGGGTGATATTCTGCCTCTGTAAATTTTTTTGGTTTGGGCAAAAGAGAAGAACTACAGTAGCAGGCACACACATGACTAAACTTTTCCGTATTAACATCCATAAGTATTTCGTAAAATTTTTAAAAGGAGACTACCACCAAGCAGCCTACATTGATTTACCTTAATGACGAGCTAATGAAAGATACTATAATACACTGCAGTGAAGTTTTCCTTCCCATGATTAATTCAGTAAGGTAATGAGGCCTCATTTATATCAAATTCCTTGCTGTGAGGGTGGTGAGGCACTGGAACAGGTTGCCCAGAGAAGCTGTGGCTGCCCCATCCCTGGAGGGGTTCAAGGCCAGGCTGGGTGGGGCTTTGAGCAGCCTGGTCTCGTTGGAGGTGTCCCTGCCCAGGGCAGGGGGTGGAACTAGATGATCTTTAAGGTCCCTTCCAACCCAAACCATTCTGTGACTCTATGAGTCTATGAAGGCAATTCATAGAATGTCACAGCATTTTTGCTACTCAGGCAGGAACCCATCCAGGAAGGTGATCTTGTCTACAAGCGTTGTCTACAATAGAGCAACTTTTATTCACTGTATTAAGTATTTTGCTTTGGACTTCACCCACCAAAATCTCTTTTGTGTCATTCCAAAAACATGTTTCTCCTGTATATGGAAAAATAACCTCTGTACAACTAAACAACATCATTCGATGTTTTGCAATCTACAGGCTCAAAGCCCCACTAACTATTTGCAAGGACTGGATGGAAGACCTATAATTGCTGCTCCTGTATTTACAAAGGTAATTCATTCTATGACATGCTTGAAAACTAGAGAGGTCAATTAATTGTATGGAGAGATAATTAAAATTTTCTAGCTATCAAAGATAAAAATGGAATTATGCATTTCTTAAGCCATTCAAGGATTTAAGGGGCTTTATGAAATCCTACTGAAATCAGTATTACTTCCAGACCAATAAGACATTTACTGACTGTCTATTCATTTTCTCTATTAGATGTTACAGGATATTTCAGCTTCTGAGGGGCAGCTTGTTGTCTTTGAATGTCGGGTGAAAGGAGCTCCTTCCCCAAAGGTTGAATGGTATAGAGAAGGAACACTGATAGAAGATTCTCCAGATTTTAGGATATTACAGAAAAGTATGTTTCTTGTGTGGAAATATTGTGTCTAATAAAATATAGGCAAGCAACAAAACTGCTAACAGAGTGACACTTTGAATTTCTTATTACGATGGTAAGAACTATATCAGCCATGTCTATGGCAATAAATCTGGGTTCCAGAAGCCAAAACTGTGGATGAATTGAACAGCATACTCACAGGTAGTATTTGTATGAGATTCCCCAAACTATTGAATTGTTTTGCCTTCTGCTTTGACCCCTTTGCCACTTTAATGTCCTTTTATAATTCAGCCTTAGTTCTGATGTTTGTTTTTGGTTTTGCAACATTTATGTAGAGTTCCATTGCCTGTAAATCCCTCATCTTTTAGTTAAGTGTATTATAATAGTGCTTATGGGTAGTCGATTGCTTATTTATCCACAAAAGTAAACTGATGTACATGTTAGCATGCTTGGACATACATGTGTGTGCACATGATATATGACAGGTTGTAAATATATACTTCTACTTTAATTTTCAAATGCAGCTGAAACATCTGCAGTTTCCTCATAAACCAACGGAATGCTAAAATTGCTAAAACTCAACACAAATTCCTTAAATACCACATGAAACCAAAAATAAATGAAACAACATTTTATCATAACTTGATTTCATGATGTAATAGTTTCAGAAATTCTCTTCAAGACACAATAAAGCAGTGTAAGATTGAGAAAAATACTTCTTGCCAAATTTATTTCCTAATCCTAAATTCTTAAAAGCATTCGTAGATGTTCATATTGTTCATTGGATTTGACATAACATTGAGTACAAGGCCTGGCTGTCTCCAACACCCCTTAAACAGAAAATTGGATCAAAAAGAGTATTTTGTCCTATTGAGAAAAGCAAGCTTCATATTTAGTGCTTAAGAAAAAAAAAATACTGGCAAAAGTAAGTATATTCAATCTACTAATTCTGCTCTTCTTCCCTTTAGAACCACGATCTATGGCTGAACCAGGTGAGGATCATCAAAAGGCTCATTCTTTTTGCTTATACAAATATGGCGGTCTAACCTCATAAAATATTAATTATTTAAACTTCATAATTTAATTAACATAATTTCTCCTTTCCCCCACATTTTATAGCTACCAGTGAGATGCATTTCACTCTATATTGTTCTATAAACATATAATTTGAATTAATTCTATCACTTTTGAAGTAAATATTGTTCTCATTCTGCTTCGACCCAGTTCTAACTTAGGACCTAAATGTTAACAGCTTTGAGCTAAAGGTTAATAAAATTCATGTACGAGGGGTCCCCGTCTATCTGAGGTTCAGAAGTATACCAGATGATGTAGGACTGAGCTATTTTTATCTAGTTTACCAGTTAGGGAACATTGCATCAGATGTTTAGCCATGTCAGCCATTCCCTTTGCTCCCTACTAGCGTAATATGAGAGTATCACATCAGGTGTTCCACCCCTGATATCAGCAAATCTTATAAAAGTGGCTGGATTTGCTAAATTCAAGGGTCAGAGCAGAATGTAGGCTATTCTGCAGGATGTGAGCAAAGCAGCCTTATAGATTTTGATTACTTCTCCATGAGACAATCACTCACTCCGTTATGCTTTTCAGTATTAAAAATATAAAGCTGCCCCTCTTAAGACAGAAAATCACCAAAAGAGTATTAATTCTTATGGAATATAAACTTCTGTAACTCCTCTCCTTGCCCTATTAAAAGTTTTTTATGCCAAAAAGTGTCTTGAAAGAGACTCCCTCTCTCTGCGATGTCTCTTCGCTGAGGCTGAGGAATGAATAAATGGAGCTTCTACCAGAAGCCACCGATGCTGTTCCTTTACTGTCCAGTGGCATCACTGCTGAGCAATGTGAAGCAGTTTTCAGAGGGCAATCAGTTGGGTGCAGTTGTCACTGCCTCATCACCTGCTGCTCATTCAGAAGGAATCTGGATTTCCATGCATGCAGTGGTTGGCAAATCCAAGTACCATAAACTAGATACTATAATGCCTTAAACTAGCTCTATAATCCTAGGACTATAATAAACTATTATTCTCCTATGGTTGTTAGCAAATAAGCTCTTTGTTGTTCCTAGATTTTCCTCAGTGATGACATGAAACAATCAAGTTTAAGGGTGGTATGGTCTTCTACAGAAATACTCATAACATACTAATCCCGTAGGGTTTTAAAAAAGTTTCTTGCGAAATGGTAGCAAAGCAGTCACCGGCTAGTTGAAGAACTGCTATCAGCCTACATTTCAATACCCTTTCGATTTTACTCTCCCTCGCCACCCCAGCTGCCCAGACAAATGAAAGATTTAAAATCCCATCACATTAACTGGTACTGCTGCCTGGACATGCCAGATACTGGTCAGACAGGAATCAGATACAGGTCAGACAGGTCAGAACCCCAGGTGGACTTTTCAAGACAGAATTTAAATTTTGCTAGCACATTTTTGGTGCCCACTAGTGTTCTTCACAAAGAAGTGAAAAGACCACTTTCTATAAGCATAACTAGCACAATCCCCTCTATCTGCAAATCTACACTGGTACTTTTGGAAAATGCCAGCCCACATGTATGCGTTTTGTATTTCTTCATCTTACAGAGTGACTCCATTTGAATTGTTCCCAGTTAATTATACCTAATCTTTCAATCTGCAAAGAGATAATAATGCATCTATTCTAGTGAGCTGCCAGTACAGAGTACATTCTATTTCTCCAAATCAATCTTTAAGTTCTTCAAAGAGAAAGTCTGTACTTCATGTATTTAGGAAAACATTTTCTAATGTTTTCCAAACACTGCTGACACCTGTTCTTCACTTTGGTTGGGCACGCTGGAGCACAGAGGATACCAGTTGCTGCAGACAATGCTGGTAACAGCTGCTGCACACAAAGCCTGCCAAAATTGATAATACTTGTGAAACTAAAATCAAACTAAGCAAGGTGGAAAACCTCAAGGAAATGTCCCCGAGGGTAGCCAAGGCTTTGTGTGTTTGTTCAATGCGTGTTCACTTCAAGTAATAATACTGCTCTGATGCTTTGCAGAGGAAATTTGTACTCTCGTTATTGCTGAAGTATTTTCAGAAGACTCTGGCAGTTTCACCTGTACTGCAAGCAATAAATATGGCACAGTATCTAGTATAGCTCGTCTAACTGTCAAAGGTAAGAGTTTGTTCTAGTCCTGTGCTTGCGAGTGAAAACAAGCTGAGCAGGCTGCTGCACTGTGCGGTCCAGGCTGCTTATGGAACATATGGATTGCGATGTCTTTTCAGAGTGTCCTTCCCCAATTAGAAATGTGAAGAAACAAGGAGCATTAGGGAATTAATCCCACATAGCCATTCCAAAAACATAACTCTTGCTGACCTCAAGATTTGGGCAATAGCCATTTTTAGAATCTCTATGGACAGTCTAGTTTGCTGTTTCAATAACCCTTTGGTGCAGAGCCCAAAGGAGGAAACCTCAAACCAGATTCTTTCATGCTGCCTGCAGGGTTTGGGCTGCCAAGGCACTAAGCAGTTAGGTGAGCAAAGCACAGTACACAAAATCATAATGCGCTGTTGCCTCCAATTCAGCTCATGTTCTGGCAGTGCTCTTCATAACTAAAGTCAGAGAATTCTCTAAAAAGAAACTTCGTATTTCAAAGATGCTGGTGGAATTCATGGGGGACATGGCTGAAGATCACTGCTGGATCTTCCAAACTGTGTCTCTTTTTCCCTCACCTTTACAATATGCCTTTATTATGGGAATTTGTTAAACAAAAGAGGTAAAGCAACTCAGTCCAACAGCTGGAAGGACATCAGAGTGAATTCTTCCAACTGTAACTTTTGTGATTTCATTTCACTACAATTTATGGCATTTACATATCACTAAAAGTTTGACGTTTGCTATTTCAGCATCTGAAGACAGCAATAATGCTGCTACCCTTCACACAATGAGCTCAATCAACTTAATTGCTGCTGAACATCAACCTTCCCCCCACACTCATTCCCATCGTGTAGTAAATCAAACCCCCAAACCTAAACTTGAAGGTGTTCTTGTGAACCACAACGAACCCAGATCGAGTTCCAAGATAGGTCTCCGTGTGCACTTCAAGCTGCCTGAAGATGATAAAAGAAGTGAATCATCATCAGAGGATGGACCTGGCGCTACAAACCAAATCAGACCCAACTATTCCCAAGAGAGGATAAACGGACAGCCAATGAAAATACCAGAGCCCACATCACCATCCAAGGAACCCCCGCCAGTCCTGGCTAAACCAAAGCTGTAAGTAAAAGTGATTCCAAGTCTCAGGAGCACCACTGATATTATTTAGTATTCATAGACCAGGACACTATTGCACTAGAGCAAAAAACTCAAAGGCAGAACAAAAAGAGAGGCAGTATCACATCGTGCTGGCCTAATTAACCATACTCTTAGAAAACATGTTCTACAGAATTAGATATTTTATTCTGTATGTCCCTCTTGGGAAAAGTGTTCTCCAAATTTATAAGGAAAATGTTTTCCCTTTGAAATTTTATTTAATTCCACAATCTTTTCTGCTGTTGTTCACAAAAGGTGAACAACATTGCTTTTATGCAGGCAAAATAAAAGCAGGTTCTTCAAACATTTCTCACTCACTTCTGAGTATGCAATTCTGCCAAAACCAGACATACTCAGTCTTATACATAGTATGGGCTGGCAACTAGCTAGCAGCTCTAGTCCCAGAGGCCATGCTCCATGACTTTTATGTCTCACAAATGTAATCACCTAAAAGAGATGCTTGGAAATGTTTGATAATGTGAAACCACTTGAACCACAAAGCACCCGCATGATCAGCGTACTGTGAACTCAAGGGGAAATTTTAAGAAGTAGTGTGTAGTTTTCGTAAAGGACAATTTATGGACTTCACACTGGAGTTTACTAAGAAACATCTTCTTAGCAGTTTTGAATCCTCCCAAATCTAGTTTAACAAAAAGCATGCAGAGTCCTTAATTTCATTTCTTAAATAGGCATAAGCTTTAACTAAAAGCTCAGGGAGGACTTTATATAGGAATTCATTGGTAGTCTTAAGCAGGGAGGTAATTTCACAGCATAAACATTACAAGTGAGAAGACAGAACTTACATACCATGTAGCACAGGAAGATCTTGGAGCAGTGTTTTTTTAATTTTTTAAGCCCATATTCACAGCCCTCATTACTTTCAGAGCTACTGTGTGCTTAAGAGGGGAGTAGAAGCAGTATTTAAGTTGTCCAATGCTCGTGTAAAGCAGAATTTCTCTCAACCACCCTGTAGGGAAACAAAGGAGTGCATTATTATGCAAATGTATATATGAAGGACACAAAATCAGGATTGCAAAACTTTTAACTCTCTAGGATTCTATTTTTGAAAGCTTGAAATTGCTATCTTTATCTACCTTGAATGTGATTTTGGTTTAGTACGTTATAGAAGCAATAATTCTTTTAAATAAAAAGAAGTTCTGTTGACTTCATGTATTCAGTTTGCCAGTATCAGTTGTGGTTAGTCTCTACTTCTACATTTTCACTTTTTGACAGTAGTTATTTAATACACAACAAATTATTATATGATCATTATTCATATCCTCTATGTCCCTTTTGTTTTGGAAGGGGAAAAGTTAGCCTGTTTTCCATATGCTGTATTTCCATATACATAATAACTAAATAAACCACTTCACAAGGCAAAATAATTTTCCTTAATTGCAAAGTAAAAAAGCCCTGAAGACATATACAGAAGATAGATAGCATCTAGGAAACAACAATTGCATGAAACGCAAGTCCTCTCTGAATGATGCACTCCCGCCTGTCACCGAATATCAACACCATCTAATCTATGTTGGTAGGATGTCTTTTGGTCGATTATTACAAAGCTTTATTAGCCAAAATGCTGGTTTCAGGACTCATTTCAACAGGAGCTAAGTAACTGTGATCTGGCTTACAAATGCTCATTTAAAATACAATAAACCAAATCCTGCTTTTATTTACACAGGCAGAGAGGTACTAAGTTGACATAGAGCAGAATTTGACAATGCTACACCTTAAATATCTTCAAGTAAGATTTATATATATATTTCAGTCAAATAATTTTCAGACAAAAAGCTTTTATGCCTCTGGCAGAGAAGAGGAGAGGAAGGAAAAGTTTATTTTAGTAGAAAACTAATATTATGCTCTTCTCATAATGTTAGAGAATATGTCATGTAGCAATTTCCCCTACCTCTTACTGTATCACAGGACATAGAATTTTTCTCTCGCAATCCACATGTGGAAATGTAGTCAGCCAGCACATTCAGGGCTTGTGACCAATTTTGCTCATCTTTGTTTTATATGCAGCGATCAGACCCAGTTAAAACAGCTCCAGAACCAGGTCTTGCTTGAACAACAGCAGCTGTATCAGACATCTACAAGAGAGCTGTCATTCAACACAGCATTATTGAATTCTGCTACTTCACTCCATCAACAGTCCACCTCAATTATGTACAAACAAAGCAAAGCCTCTGCTTCCCAAGCATTCAGCTATACCCGACCTAAGCAGTTCCTACCACCACAAACAACCCCACCTACCAGCTCCTCTCCAAGCTCCTCAGCTACAACGTTCAGCAACGTCCCTCAAGGAACTCAAAGAACAAATAACAAAGAAAATTTCCCAGGAAATCCTCCATCTGCCCAGTCAAGGTCTTCAGGAGGGTTTACAGGCAAAAGTGAACAGTCTCTACCAAGCCCTAAAGAATCCATGGTGCCTCCATTAACGCTTTCTACATCTAGTGTAAAACAGTTTCAGCCGCAGAGTGTGACTCCTGCTCCTCTCTCCCCAACGGGCCGAATTCAGAATCCTGTAGCTTTCCTTAGTGCTGTTCTTCCTTCACTTCCTACTATGCCATCAACCAACGCTATGGGACTGCCCAGAAGTACACCCACCACGTAAGTAGCATAAACCATATGTGCAGAAGCAGGGACCAGAAATACTCATAAAGGAAACTAAGATCTATTCCTATTTAAGGGTTTGGTGCGGAGCTTACTGAAACGCAAGTAATTTATAAAATAGAAAAGCGAGCTATTCATAGATTCTGGTCATTTCACCTAACCTTTACATTCAGCTGTAAGAAAGGATGGGATAGCAGCTTCTACAACAAGATACATCAAGGATAAGACAAATCCAAGATAGAGAAATGCGAGTTTATAAACAGATATATACAAAAATTGGGGGGCACAGAGGTTCATAAGAGTGTACTAGTGGGAGAAAAGAGATTTCATAAGTTTGCAGGATAAGTCACTCTAAGACCATTTGCTTATATGAGCTATGAAAACATTCTTACCTATTGTAAGCAACAAGTGAAGTTTTGAAAGATACCTCATAATGTAAAGTTATTTCTTAGTCCGGGTAAATCTAAAAAATAACTTAGGTAAATGTATTTTTCTGGTTGCAATACTTTCTATATTTAAAGTCCTACAGAAAACCACAGGAGAGTTAATAGTTTGCATATAAATATTTTAATTGACAGCCAGCATCATTTCTGTGACAAAATGGCTACCACCATACAAGCAAATAAGGATGATGATGTACGGGAAAGGTTGTGGCCTGAAGAGTTCTTTCTTTACCTAGTAGAGCTGAAATTAATGTGGACGATGTAGACCCTGTGTTAGCATGGCTAGCAGCAGTAGATTAACACAACTTTTTATCCATAGAACTCCAAAGTAAGGAATATTTCCCCCTTTCACCAGTGGTACATTTCAAGATAGTGATAGCCACCAGTAAGTCACAATCTCCTAATTACTCTGCTGATACTACATCAACCATTCTGTAGTTACAACAGAAAAAGCGTCCCTGTATACATACCATCTACCACTCTGTGTGCCAAGAAATCCTGCCTTCAAACCATTATTACAGACTTCCTAGCTGCCCAGGACCGTGCACCATCGCCCTGTGGCACATGACTGGAGGCCTTCACAGCGCTGGTATCACGGGCAGGTGAACATAATAAAGTCACAAGCTTCACAGTGAAGGTCTTAACTACACCCAGCTCAAGCCTTCAGCCTGCTTTCACAACATCGCACCAGCAAGCAAAAATCAGCTGCAAACCACTCCCCTTCAGAGCTGGTGCACAAGTGCTCGAGCGCTATTCTCTTTGCATTAAGGACTCTTAAACCTTTGCAAAGAGCTTTATTTCTTCTAACTGCTGTACAGGCATTACAAATAAATCCTTACAATATGCCTACCAGGTAGAGCAGTTAATTAGTGTCTTCTTCATGTTTCCTAGGGCCCAGCCCAGAGCTGAATTCCCACATAACTAGAGCTCATCACGCTGAGGTTCAAATCTAGATCGCTACATGGGAGTCAAAGTCGGGGCACAAGAGGTCAGGAAGGAACGTGAACAACATCTGTGCTAATCTGCAAAAGGAAAGCAATCGTCAGTTCTGCCTTTTACCTAAACCCCCTGTTATTGAGATCCCAACTCCTGGCGAGTTACTAGAACATGGCACGCTCTCAAGTAGCGTGCTGCTTCTGCGCTTCAGTGCTGCACTCCCACAGTCTCCCAACAGTCTTACTTAGTTAAGAACTTAACTATTTTCAAACCTTACAAAAATAAAACAGACTCCCTCTATAAAATAAAAATAAGAACTGCTGATGTTAGGTGTCATAAAAGGGTGAGAGAAATGAAAGAAGAAAAAGTTCATGGAAAAAGTAAATGATCAATGAAGATGTGAGATAAAGGTCAATAAGAAATTGTATTAACTTTTACATTATTGCCTGATACAGTAAAACATATAAATTGTAACCTGTGGTAACACCTATACAAATTTTTTTAGCATTGTGACGTCATTATTCCAGGGTAAATATAAATGGAACATAGATGCTTATTATAGTATTATAATGTTTATTCTCTTTAAGATGCGTGTCCTTAATTCCTAGCAGAATGGGATGCATCTTTAAAATAGTTCCAAAAAACAAAAATCCCATATTGTGCTTTAGCTTCTACATAAATAAATAATAGGTTCCTCCAGACAACTGAAGTGTACCATATATCACAGAGGTGACAAAAATATATAGATATACTGGTTGCTGTGTGTTAGTATCACAATTTTCTTTTAATAGTCCGACCCAGGGATTAACAAAGAAAAAACTGAAGCCTCTGCCGCTAGCAACAGATGATTCTATTAGAGAAAATAGAGCTGCACTTGTAAAGGACCTGGAAAGAAAACTGCATTTCAGAGAGGATATTAACCAAGAAAGTAGCCAGCAGGTAAGAAAATCGTGTGTTCTTAAAATAAATTTCACTCATGAACATGTATTACGATTTGTGGAACAAAAGGTGTCTGTGCGGTTGAGCTTCCATGCGACTTTGCAGAGTGAGCTTTTCTGGTAAGTACCAGTTTGGATTAGCAAACTGGAGCTTTAAATAGGAAATATGAGGGAATCCAGCTGTAGAAGGTTTACTTTATGACTGAGTAGCATTTTTAATTTCTGATCATCTCTAATAGAGACTGATAGGAAAGGAAAACTTTTTTCTTTTCATGAAAGCTTCTGTACTTTGGATTTCATTTTTTCACTTTACAATTTGCTCAACTCATTGCACACAGACACATTCACACACTATATATTTTTAATACAAATTAAGGAGTAAAGTAATCAAAATGTTTAAGAAAAACTTTCCGTTTTTACTTTGGTTGAACTAAAATGTGGTATTCAATTTTTAGCATTAAACCTATTTTTCCAAGTCTTCCAACTTATATGAATTGACAGGGACTTGATGGAAGTTAATAAAGTTTTTGGCAGCTGTTACTGGCATACAGTGAACTTTAGGCCTAGCATTATTAGAGTTTAGCAAAATAACAAGCCTTTTACAAAGGTCAAGAAACTAAGTATCAGTTTATTCTTAACTGGAGTCAATAAATTCACTGGATCTGGGCAGTGTCTATGACAGTAAAGAAGAAACAAAAAATGAAGTAATATTCTGAGGTTGAAATCACTGTAAATTAGGTTCAACCACCCTCGAATGAGAGTAGGACACAGTAAGGACTGCTCGATAGCTGTTCTGTCGGTAGATGATGAAGCTACTCTCAGCTTGGCCACAGAGCCCTCCATATCTGTCCCGCCAGCTCATGCTTAACGCACCAAAAAATGGTTTACCCTGATCTGTCTTCAACAAGGGAACTTTTCACAAAGTCTGTTAGCCCTTCTGACAGAGAACATGCAAAGATAAGCAAAAAGCCATGGAGTCCCTGGAGCAAATTACCCTCTGTGGACAACTGCAGTGTAATCCCTGTTTTTTTTAATATTGCTGTTGACCTTCTTTCTGACAGATCACGCTGCCAAAGCACTTTGAGTAAAACAACTGGCAAGCGGTATGTTTTGCAGATGGATCACAAGTGTCACAATTTGTACTTGCTATGGTAGTAAGACAAATTATTTAGAGAGCTACTGTGAAATACCAATCAGTCTTTCGAGTTAACTGCATGATAACCTCTTGAGAAGCAGTGACCACTTCTAGTGTCAAAGTTATCTGCTGACAACAAAGATTATTTATACACTTATTTGCTATTCTGTATGACACCAAACTAAAATCTTGATTCCCAAATCCCTCAAACACTGAAAACCTTCAAAGCTGGCACTTCTCTAATTGTTATGGTAATTAGAATGCCAATGATAATGAAGTAGAAAATAATCTTAGGATTGCAAAAAAAAAGTTCCCTCATTTGCCACTCAATTCCCACCTTTAATCACTTCTGATTTTATTCTTCCACATCCAGGAAAAACAGTGCTCAGACTGAGTCCAGCAAATTCAAGTCTGAATTTTCTCCGCAGTGAAAGTAGTGATTATTTAAAGAGAGGAGAAGATGCAGAGTATTTTCCAAAACTCCTATTGCTTTGCCATTTAGAGAACAATCAACATCATGCGAATAATATGTTGGAGTGCTGAATTCACGCCCATACATTTTGTCCTGTTTTTTCCTCTTGTAGTTAACACGGAATTTAAAAGGAGACATTTTCATCCCATACATAGCATATCTGCATTAAATTGGTTATTATAATGGTAGGGAAGGGCTTCTTATTCATTTTCTCATAAATACGAATGCAACTCTCCTCTCTGTGAGAGATCACTGCATAACGCATGGAGTACAGCACCCAGTAAGAATCTCAAAGTGTTGGCTTCCTTGCATTTTCTACATGCTATTTTAAAAAACTCCTTCTCATAAAAAGTATCCTATGGAGTATTCTTATTTAGAGAATTGTATTGTAACCCCATATTTCAACAGCAGCATTTGGACTTGTTTACAGTATCTGCAGAGCATGTAGGGATCATCCAGAATGAAAGCTGCAGATGACAAGTCTGTGCGTCAAAGTCCTGGTATTGTCTGATATTACTGTATAAAGTGCAGTAAAGAACATGAGTGATTTACATCCTGGTGCTCTATTTATCTATCATTTATTTCCATATGAAAAGTGTTTAGCATACAAGTCAAGATTTTCCTAAGTGTCAGCATTATGCACTCAGCATGGTATCTAATAATCCAGATGTACTCCTCTTGTTTCATCCAGTACATCATTCATCACCAACAATAAAGAAATCCAAAATCGGAATGGAGTCGGTAATTTTGCTGATGTTGCATGAGACAGAAGAGATTAGTCTCTGGTCTCCTAGGATAATCATGCAGTGCTAACAGAAATACAAATACAATTTTGCTAGCTGTAAATATGATCAAGTATATGTGATAATAAGCCGTAATTTTTACCAGAAAAAACACCCACCATACCTGTCATTTATGCAGATGGTAGTATGCTATATTGCCAGGTGAAATTTCATCACAATTAGGAGTGATGAAAAAAATATGGTTCGGTTATACCAAACGTCTTCAGTCAGATTTGCTCAGTTCTTTCAAACAGAAGATATACTAAATGAGGATTAGCTTTACGCAATTGCAGGAAGAGGTTAGGACTAATTCCAGGATCTATCCCAGTTTCTTCCATGTCCTGAAGACAGTTGAATTCATAACTCTTACCTCCCATAAGGACAGCCTAACTCCTTGCCAGTGGGTTCGTGAACTGTTGATGCTGTCCCACGTTGCACAAATAACTAAGCATTCTTTATCAGCAGGATGAAAATCCAGAAATTCCACCTTTCCAAACAGAGCCCTTAACAGGAGACCTGAGCCTTTGTCCCACCTTCTCCAGCCTAATGAACAAAACACAGGACTTTTAGGCAGTGTGGAAGAGGCCTTCCTTTAGCAGGACATTTCAGAGAGCATCACAGCTTAACGGTTAGGGTTGCTTGAGGAAGCTGCTAGTTTGTGTTGGAGAAAAGAAACAGACTGAGAGAGAGAAAAAAAAAATCACTCTCCTGCCTAGCAACTAGGACAAACACCCGGAGTCTCGTCGTTGCTGTAGTGGATGTGTCAGTATTTCTGCAAAGTGAAAAAGGACAAGAAGGACAAAGAAATTCCCTGTCCACTCATCTCCACCCCCATCATGTTTTATTAGCATGGAGCTCAGAGCTTCCTCTTGGAGACTGAGGTTGAAATCCTGTGAGACAAAGCATCCAAGTCTTACAACCTCAATGAGCATCTGGGCTACTGCACCACTTGATGAAAGGAGAGCACAGCCAGTGTTATCTCCACTTCCCAAAATCTGTCAGTCTAGTCCACTGGGCCTTTTTTATCTTCCTTACAAGTAAAATATCTTGGTAATGTTCAGTTAGAAAACATCATGTAAAATCAAAAAGACATGTGGGGAGAAAAGGGCAGACGGAGAATTTGAGGGGAATCTGGCAAATGGAAAAAATAGAAATGTGTAATGCAAACTGATTCTTTTACCCTGGTGTTTGAAAACAGGCTTCACCAATGGGACTATAAATAGAGGAAATTCAGCTTTACAGGCAAAACTTAGAAATTAATGATATTACTGCCTCAAAACTGCTATACAAATAATATTAAAAAAAAGAAATATGAGGCAATTAAACCTCAAAGTCCTGTACAGTAATAAAAATAAAGGAATTAACAGTGCAATAATAAAGGAAAGTTAAGTACCTAGGCCTGGTTTCTATCTTTTGGTTATAAGACGGACAAACTGTGCTCACATATCTGATTCATCTACTATGAAGAATATCATGTGGCAATGCTGGTTGGTTGCGTTTATGTAAGACCCAGATAGCAGCATGGTCACTGCCTTTTTTTTAGGACAAAGAGTAAACCTACAGCTGTTTAGAAACTTACTCACAGCTCTCACATGAATATTCTTTACTTTTGCTAGGGAATACTTTATAAGAAAATTCAGAGCAGAAGAGATGCAAGGTTTGTCCAAAATTGAAAACCACAGTTTTTAAAGCCATATGCGGAACTCAGCTCATCCCACAGGCCACATCACCGCTAACAGCTCAACACTGATCAAACAGAGTCATCTCCTCCCAGCTCCCACACTAAGCAGTCATCCTCAGAAAGGTCCCGAGAATCACCAAGAACTCTGTTCTCCCCAGCACAAGAATTACACTTAATTCAATTGCTAAAAAAAATTCGCTCAAAAACAAGCTTCACATCATCTCTCAAAGGCCAGCAAATGTAGGTAATTTTGGACTAAGGATGGGAATTAAACCAAAAGGAGTCCTCGCGGAAGCTTGTTTGCTCTGTACTGGAAATAAGAAAAGATTTAAGAACCTGACCAAGACAAATTATCATATTAATTGGTATAAAATCCCAATAATCATGGGAATTAATAGTTAACAACCACTTGTAGCTGTCTTCTCAAGACTTAGATCTAATCAACAACAAAGTACAGACAGGTTTTCCTGGTAAGGATCCTGGCATGCACAACTTGCCACCTAGGAAAGGGAACCTGAGTTCCTCATGCTTTCACACACACTCCTCCAGCTGAGAAGTCTGTGTGAGTTGGAGATGCAAACCTCATTTGCTTTCTTTTTTGTTTTCCTCTTGCTCAATCACTTTGAATTGAACGGTATTTAGGATATTGTCTAGCTGTGTACCACAAACGACTTGCTAGACTCCTCAAGGGTTTGTGTGTACATTTGGATAGCAGGATATTCCTGCCCTGTGCCATGTAAGATGGCCCAACACAATTCATCTGCAAGAAATAAGTTGCTTCAGTGACCTCTTCATGGGCATGATAAGAGCACATACATTGCATCTGTTGGTTTTTGATTCCCACTGCTGAGAGGGGAGGAGGGGTGGGAAGAAGGGAAGGAGAGAGAATCCAAACTAAATGGAAGATTTCAGTCATAGTAGCCTAGATGAAACTTTGAAGCCAAGGAGTCTTACAGCTTGGAAACAGACACTGAGATGCAATGTATGCCAGTTTCTTAGATAAACTGTTAACTGGATTTAGAATAATTCTGCCAAAAAGCCCATCTAGTAAAAGTTACAAAACTGGGATCAAATTGGGAAATTTGTCTGGAGCTGGCAATGGAGTCTGGCAAACAGAATTATGTTTTTATACACTTTATGAGAATCAACATTCAAATACAGTTCCTCTAGCCTTTCTATTTGTGGTAATTTCCATGGGCTACTATGCTAACGTCAGATTATTTTGATGCTACAAGCTTCTTCAAACTGTTAGCATGTATTTTCACTAAGATCTGAATCCTGATAAAGTAAACAGCAAGATAGATTTTAACTTCAACAGATTCAGGATTTTAGAATTCATATTCACACACAGAGGTGCTTAGAAACTTAAAGGAATTCCTTCAGTCTACGTAATTCCCCTTTTTGATATAAAGGTTCACAGGTAGCAGAACGGCCCAGGAGCGAGATTACTTGACTCAAGATCCAGAAGACCATGATCCAACTCTCTTCTCTGTGACAGAGTTTCTATGTTACCTTAAAAGGTCACTTAGCTGTGTAAGGCCTCAATTTCTCCTATGTAAAATGCAAGTGATAGCCCTGAAGAGTGGGTGCCTTGCTGTCAGGTGCTCAAAAAATGATGGTGATGGGGCCAAAAAGATCGATCACAGAGACAAAATGATGTGAATCTGTACCTTCAACAAGACTTGTATTGGAAGAGATTATTTTTTTTCCATACTGGTCAAATTACAACCATCCAGCAGGACCCGACAACAATATTGCCAAGGCAGCGCAAAGGCTACCAACTCCCCAGAAGAGAAGTTGCATTTCATTTCTCCGTTTGACTCAAATTTCAACTAGAACTTGTCTGACTTTTTTTTCCCCCCCTTTTGAGTTAACTTTCGTCTAGCTCACTCCTGCAGGGTAGCTCACTGTGGGATCAGATGACCGCCCAGGGACGTGTGGGAACACATGAATTCAAGCAGGGAGGGAAGCGGGGGAATGCTGCTGCTAGCACAGGCTGGCAACTAAACTCGTTCGGCTACGTTGTCAAATCATGCACTGAATACATTGCACCTCTGTGGCAGTAGTGCCGTGCAGCTCACTTACAAGGTGCTATTAATGACTAGAGGAAAATGGTACAGAACTGCTTAAGACATATATTCACCAGCGGTTTGCTCTGGCCAGTTTTACGTCTTTTACCCTTCTGGCTATAGATTATACCTTAGTATAGTTTAATAATTAAAATACATATATAAAATAAGATAATATATAGTATAATATATAGAGAGTATATAGTATAATATATATATATATATGGAAGATTAAACAAGTGTGGAAATTCCTGTCAGTAAAAATTTCATGTTTCAGGAAAGTTGCCAGAAAGCAGCTGTAACTCTACATTTTTGACCAAAACCCAGGGCCTGAACCTTTGTACTCTTTTGCTTAGTCTCCTGAGTGTGCTGAACTGCAGCCTAGTTCTAACATTGTACACCGTGATTGCATTGACTTGTTCTTTGTGTGACGCTTTACGAAATACTTGTCTGACCCACAACCGCAAACACTTTGCTCTACTCCACTTACATAATCATATTCAGAAATAGTTTTGTGGCTTATGTGATAAAAAAAGTTCTTCAGAAAGCCATATTAACAACTATTTTCTGTTCTAGCTAATCCTAGAAGAAAATCTAACAAGCAAAAAATGTCCAAGATTATAGTCTCTATACAACTGTGTATTTCCACTTACTTCAGAGATTCCTGTTCTTTGTAAGAAGCCTGGTATAACACCTTCAGTTCATACACGTTGGTGTTAAAAAATTCACAGTGATGTTAACTTAGTCTTGTTGGTTTGTATGTAAATTTATATAAACATATATATATGCACACTAAACACACCGAGAAAGACAAAGACTGAAGTATGAGCACAACACACAGGCAACACCTTGGGGCTGTGGGAACCCTAACTTCAGTATTTTCTAATTTAAAATGTATTTTTGAATATAACTCCTTAAAATGATGAAACACAGGCAGTCAGCCTGCACAGTTCCAAGCCAGAGACCGTTGCGTTTGCATGGAAACACAACATCTCTTGTGGCTTCCCTGGGCACAGAAGCAGCTGCCAGTAATGACACTCCATGGTTGATAGTGCAGCAATATGCATTTGCTATGACAAACCGCTATTTTTATTTTACACCTTTTTCTGGGTGTGCACATAGATCCAGAGTCACTTGCACTCAAGAAAGGTGAAAGAAAACCTGTCCATGATTAACTTCAAAGTGGCCCCATCAAATGCATTCCTTCCTCTATCGTACTTTCTTCTGCAAGCAGATACAGGAAAAGGTAGAACTGCCTTTATTTCTTAATGAAGTAAAGTTTACTTACTTCATTTCTTAATGAAGTAAGAAGTTAGTATCTTCAGCACATCAGTCAGGAAAAAAATGATACACCGTGTTCACAGAAAACTTTTTCAGATCTAAAAGAGAGGAAAGAAATGTTAGAGTAGTTACAGTTTGAAAATAATTCCTCCAAGTTCAATTTATGTTGGTTGGTTAGACAACTTAAGACAAACTTGTACCTTTGGAGTAGAGGAAAGAAAAGATGTTAATTGCCTCTATGAGCATTGTTTGGTTTCTTCTGTAGGCCATCATGGCTTCAGCAACCCTAGACTATTAATTTTTTATTACATAGCACAACTTCCTTTGGATAGTAATTAATCTGGAGAAAAAAAATCAGCACGAAAAACTGCTGACCAAACTCAACTATCTATAAACAATACTGGCCTCTCCCATTAGCTTGCATTATTTCATTGCCTGTTAACTCCACTCTGTAGCATTTTGTTCTCAAGTCAGCACCTTACTTGTTACCATGATGCCTTGAAAGGGTAATGATAATGCCTTCCTAGCCCCACTACTTCTCTCTGCTAGACAACACCACATGATGAAAAACTCACCTCAGGGACCAAGAAATGTTTCCCCAATCTTCAACTAAACATTTGAGGATGTATTAAAATTACAATACTGCCTTTTTAAATTTGCAACATTATTCTCGTCATTAGCAATTTTCATTTCCAAAACCTGCTTTTGACACAATTACCAGAAAATTGAACTAAAGAAAAATTTGATCTAGAGATTAGTTACATCATTCTGAAAAAAGTCATCATGCTCACGCTTTGTAGGTCTAATGAAACATGCATATAGCTCAATAAAGTTGAAGACTGTGTACAACTAAGATAGTCTAGTGGCAGATTCATGTACTGCCATAAAAGAATGACGTTATCTGTTGGTAAGGTTCACAGGGCAGTAAATGACCGGTCTGCTGACTCCCAGATTACAGATTGAACAGGTTTGTATGCAGCCTCTCTACTTTTTCTTCCTTTGTTCTTTATTATCTTGCACTTAAAAACTAAAAGGTGTTGGCTTTTGCAAAAGCCCTTTTCCAATTTGGAGTCTCCTAGACTACTGCTTTCAGATTGCTCTCTGATGCTGAGAAGTCTTAATGCTTTTCGTCCCCACTCATTTTATTCTCATCCAAGTTGCGCTCTCTGAGTTAGAATTCTTCACAGATTTACCGTGTCTAGCTTCTGAGATAACCAGTTTGTGAGTCACTTTGCCTACTCTGTCCATCAGCCCTGTTGCCCTCTACACACACATAACACTTGACAAAGGGTTTATCTTGGCAAAGGGAATAACAGTGCTCAAAAGTGCTCAAATATGATAAAGGAGAAACAGGTATCCAAAACAGTGAATTTAGCTTTACAATTATGCTGTCATATAATCAATATCCAAAAATAATGACATAATTTTGTAGAGGTTTATTACACAATAAACAGTAATATGTTTAAACGGGCAAAAAAGGTACTCTCTGTACCATAGTTGCTGTGTTGCCCTGACCTTTATTCATGTGACGAGTCATTAGAGGTTGGAAAGGGAGGAGGGAAAGAGATTACCTCTACCTTAATTAATCCTTAATTAGCCTTCATATTTCCAAAGGCCACACAGCATGTGAAATCCCTGAAAACAATTTCATTCTTAGAAGAATAAAGTATAGTATCTTCAGGTCCTACTGGAAAATTCACTCAAAGTGACCTTTTCTCAGTAGGTCAATTTTTTTTGCCACGGATTTTGCTCCCTGCTGCCAAGAACTACCTAAATAACATGAAGGAAACTATTGAAAGCGCTCAAAGATGTGGAAGGAAAACAAAACTCCAGATATGTTCTTCAGTACTTTACTTGCAGCAAAGTATTTAGGTTTGAATGTCTTAATTTATAGGAAACTCTGGAAACAAAATATAACTGTAGGACATTTTGGTGGCATGGCTGCTGCTTAGAACATAGTAGTAACTCCCTGATTTTTACTTTATTCTTCCTTCCTAAAAACACACGGGCCTTTTCTCAGTATCAAGGGTCAAAGACTGTTTAACTTTGCCCTGGAACACTACAACTAGCTCTTGCCATCTAAATGGAAAAATGACAGCTTCAGTTGGTCAGAAATAGAGAAATCTCTGGTTTTACACTGGCTTAACTGAGATTAGAATTCGATCTATTAAAGTGATTTGCTGAGACATGCTGCACGAAAGAAAAAACGCTCAACAAGATGAAACTTTATAAGGCTGTTTGCTGACCACCAGCTGTTCGCCAGCCCACAGAGCAAACAAAGCCAACTAAGAAAGTGGATGGTACCATCTAGTGGCTGGCTCCCACCTTTTGGCACATCTCGCAGGCTTCTGCAGGCCTGCATGCTCAAAACCTCCTACTTGTCAAAGCTGTGCTCGCGGTGGTACATTTGAAGAGAGTATCAGAGAGCAGACTGTCCCTGTCAGAGCGGAGGGGGAGTGTTGCAGGTAAGGAAGGTATCTTGAAGGGGGGACCCAGCAACCTGAGCTCCCTCTGAGCATTTCTGTTACCTCGTAATTACGGGCACTGCTCCAAAGCTGCGTGGAACATCAGCACCAGAGAAGCAGGGAGGAGTGGAAGGAAGACTTAATTTCCAGTAAAGAAAGTTCATTCATGGAAGTCCTCTCCTTCCGACTCTGAGCTGTCTGCCTTTTCCCACCACAGCTAATCTTTACTAGATCTGACCTTACAGCAACCCCTCAAAAAAAGATTTTAGATTAAAAGACCAACATAAAACATTGACCATTACAGTACCAAAATCAGATATTAACAGGGCATTTATTCCATCATGGCAATTTCCAATTTTTTTTACTCGAGCTTCGTGGCTGCCATATTTTCCTCCTCTCACTCCCAAGTTTCAGACCCCTGTCTCCTCAAAACTCCCTTGTAACATCTCAACCTCGGGCTACTTCTTTTCCCTTGGTCACCTGAAGAAATCAGAAGACTTTGTCACCTAAAATTTTGTGCTGCCTCTCCACCTTTGCTCCTTACTATTTGGGAGCTACTGGTCAATAGCATAATCAGCAGTATGATGGAAGAGGTAATTGATCAGGGATGTAAATCACAGCAGTTTGGGGTTCTGTAATTAATCAGTTTGCCAGTTCTGTAAATAACTTTCTAGAAGATTTCAGACAAGATGCATTTTCTGAAACTTATTTTTTCACCAAATTGAATATATCTAAGGATAGGCTATACATCCTTATTTACTATTCACTAGTTTCTAATATTCTATTTTAAAAATGAGACTTTCACTTTTGGAATTGCTCGAGTACTTCCCATTCAAGTCACAGATCATTTCCTTCCTAGAACAAAGCAACAAAAACACTGTAATAGCACTATCTGACAAATTCAAGTGAAATTTTGAAGATCCCTGCTTGCCAAAGAAGTAGAATAAAACATAAGCCTGCTCTCAGAAATGTTAGTGCCCTTCAACAGAAGCAGGAATGCAAGTTCTGGACTTACAAACTGGAGAAATCCAGCTCTGAGCAAACTGATTTAGTTACTGCTACAGGCCTACAGACAAGCTTCCCCACAAGATATAGTTTGTAATGACTTAAGCAAGATACTCTTCTGCTGTCTCTGTTAGTTAATTGACTTCATGGGATTAGGAGGAGGCTCATAATCACATCAAACTATCTGGAAATGGTCATTTTTGTAGGAATATACTGGTTTTCTCGCATCATCTGTTTAATCTTCTAAGGATTTAAATGTTTTGCTTACACCTGCTAGAAATCTGGTCAAGTTTTAACCTGAAGGTAAATTACTCTGAAAATATTTCACTTTCTTCCTAGCTTTCTCTTTTAGTAGGTATAGTTTTCCTTTTTTAATTATGAATTGATATATATAGCAGTATTAATTTCTATAGTTAGCAGGTGGCTAACATTTCAACACAAAATCCTCAAAAACCTGGTAGAGTTTAAAGATCTTTTTTGATCAACAGTGTGCAAGAGTAGTTTTTTCATAGGGACTTAGAGGAATTGCGTGTTTGATTTTTTACCTGCCTTTGAAAAAACTCATTTTCATGAGTCACATTCTGCTAACTTAAGATGCAGGAAGAATCTGTGTCTGCAGACCAATTCAAACTGGTTTAATAGGTCCTAGTTTATATAGGCTTTTTTATTTTCACTCATTTGAGACTTAGTCTAAAAGCACAAATGACTGCAAATACCACAGAACACAACTCGTCTTGTTCAGAACTGTGCCTCTCTCACTCTGCAGGAATACAGGATTTCAAGCTTTGAGCAGAGGCTGATGAACGAAATAGAGTTTCGCCTCGAACGTACCCCGGTGGATGAATCAGATGATGAAGTCCAACACGAGGAAATCCCTACAGGCAAATACATAGCACCCATCTTTGATAAGAGACTCAAGCACTTCCGGGTAATGGAAGGATCTCCTATTACATTCACTTGCAAAATAGTTGGAATACCTGTTCCCAAGGTAGGTCATTCTCAATGTTAGCGGTAAAGGAATAAAAATCAGCTCCTTGCTATTTTCTACAGACCCCTCTGGAATGTCTCACTCTTAAGAACATGGCTCTGTGGAGAGAGCTTTAGAACGAATTATTTCCCTCCCGCTTCCTAAAATAACAGTATCTTCTCCTGAGCTTGTATCGGGCCTTGATGTACTGTATCCCTGACCCCAAAAGAAACAGAACTTCATAACCCCCCAAAAAATTAACCTATCAGAAAGAAGAGAACTGATCTGAGATCACCAGTTATGTGTCTGTAGCCGCGAAGAGAAGCTGACAGGCCCAGCTATGTATAGGAGATAGTCGGCTTTCTGAGTTCAACCTGGAACCATTCTATTTCACATTGTAACTGATCTGCAAATTTTATAATGTTCTAAAGTTTTTACTAGCAATTGGTCAACTTACCTCATGTTCTCATCTACATTTTTTCTAGTCATTATTCCACCACAGAGCAAGTGTTAAGTCACTGGGGGGGTGTGTGTGTGATCACTACAGGTGTACTGGTTCAAGGATGGCAAGCAGATTTCAAAGAAAAACACGCATTTCAAAATGAACAGAGAAGAAGACGGAACATGTTCTTTACATATTGAAGCTTCTACTAATGATGATGATGGCAACTATACGATTATGGCTGCAAACCCACAAGTAAGGTGTTCTGTTTTCCTCTATGAAATAGCTTGTCTCATCTTTTTCTAAAATTTGTTAATAGGAACACAGACTAGGCCACCTAGTCTGACACCGAGTGGTGACTGTATCAAAAAATCAGATGCTTCAGAGGACCAGAGAAGAAACTATATAATGAAAAATGATGAAACTACTCCCCTATTTTAACACATACCAGTCACAATCATTAAGGACATTTTTTCACATTAATAACTCATGCCCTATCTTCTGTCCCCATCTCTGTTGCTGACAGACACCTTTTGAGATGTGGTGACAAGACAGACGTGCAGAAAGAATACAGCAAGGGGAAACAAAAAGTTACGTCAAATTTGGAAGTGTTACCAAACACAATTATTCTTCATCTAGGATGCAAAGATGTGGATCTGCAAATAGTCTCATCCCCTAATACCATTCTCCTTCACTCTATGTGCTAGCTTAGCTGTTTATTTAGCAGTACACTCAATTAGATCAGGCAACTTTTTTCAGTTTAAATTTTTCCTTTTTTCTGAATTCTGTTTCAGCCCAGCTAACAACAATGCTAGACAAAGGTACTAGCAGGCAGCACCTGTGGAGACACAGAGACAGGAATGAACAAGCAGGGACAGACGCTGCTTGAGCTGGTTTACATAGCACCACTGCTAAATGCCCTGCCACAGCCTTGAAGAGTCTGAGAAACACAGACACAAACCCCTGCCTCAACTCCACCCCACCGCATGCTAATAGCATTTGCTTTGAAAAACTAATATTTACACGATACTTCAGTTACTTTATTAAAAAAACCCCAAACTGATGCATTGTAAATGTTAAGTATTTATACTTTAAAATGAAATGAACTATCAACCAACTATTAATTCTGTTTCCATTGTGATTTGCAGGGGAGAATCAGTTGTTCAGGCCACCTGATGGTTCAGAGTATCCCTGTTCGGGGCCGAATATCAACAATTCAGCCTCACAGGTAAAAGGGAAGATGAGTCCTTCAGACTCTCTTTATGCTTCTTACTGAAGGCATTCAAACTAGCTGCTGTACTTCAATGCACTCTGTACTTCGGTTCTCAGCCATAGAATAGAAATAACAGCAGCAGTTCCCTCACAACAGCTCACTTCTAGAATGTAGTATTTATGAAGGTCATCTTCAAATAGAGGAAAGTTTAAGTGTAAAGTATTATTTCATTTACCTGTTCCAACAGAATTAAAGGCAAGGGATGGATTAGCAAGTCGAAATTCAGCCAAAAAAAGCAAAAAGTAGCAAAGGACAGCTTGGGAATCCAACGATACTACACAATATAGTTAATTTGATAATCTTTCTAAATGGAAAATATGCAAATATTAAATTACAATCAGTCCATTTATTTCTGCCCTTTTATTTAACTCAAGCTATCTGTTCACCCTTTCCCACAAGTTCTTCCTTTTTTAAAGCATTAGGGAAAAAAAAGTTTGGCTTCTAAACATATACATGCAATTTTCGTGTTGCAGAACAAGACCCCGGGTGCCAGAAGGAGACAAAGAGGCAGTTCAAGAACGTTTTTTCAGGCCATACTTTCTACAGGCTCCAGGTGACATGGTAGCACACGAAGGGCGACTTTGTAGGTTGGATTGTAAGGTATTAACTGTTTCCTCACTCTCACTTTCATTCTCACTTTCCCTACCTCTGTACATGTATTGCTAGGTGTGTTCATGTTCTTTATTGCATGCATCAACACCTTCTGTTGAAGTTTTAACGCTTCCTTTTTTAAAAGTATTTCTTACTGCCATTGTCTCTGAGCTGATTCAGGGGATTTCTTTTCAACGCATGCTATATGGAATGAAGAACACCCAAAACACAACCCCAGAAACAGAAGGCTCACTTACAAGGTCGTTCAAATTACTAGATATGTCCTTTCACCATGTCCTTTACCAGTCTGAACTCCAGAAGTTCATCTGGGAATGACAGGTCCTTCTGCTCCATTATCAGATTCTTGAACATAATCCAGGACAGCACAAAACCATGAGAAAGAGAGGATTCAGCACAAACACTGTTCAAACAAATGTTCCCATTGTATTGGGATGAATTACTGCAGATTAATACTCCCTGAAAAGAGGGAACAGAGCCCAGTTCATTTTATGCTTCCCCAGCATGCATAGATGCAGAAACGTCCCCATTCACAGACTCAAATCCCGACATGAGAGAGCTGTTAGAGATTAGAGTACAGCCGTGAACATCCTGTTATTGAACAGCTTTAAGAAGATCATCTGCTCCAACATATTTTGGTAGTCCCTCTACGTCACAGTAGCACAGCAAATGTGGTAGTGCTGACACTGACCTCTTCTACGCTCCAGAACGTTTCCTACCCTGAAGAGGGTAGAAGCTCTGAAGCAGAAGTTAATGCCCTGAAGATGAACAAGATTCATTACTACTTAATTTACAAAGTAAAGTTTACTAGGGAGCATGCCAAAGAATTTGGTTATTCTTAGCTCTGCTATCCTGGCAGAGCTTGGGAAGCCTTAAAGCATGTCTGGTATTGCACAAAACTGGAAGACAGCAGTCCTCGTTCAGGCAAGTTCCACTTCCCTCTTTCTCTGGTTTGTAGAATATTGTTTGGAAAGCAGTATTTTAGACACGAGTAAGTACTTTTATCTGTTGGAAAGATCTTTAAGAGTAAAATGAAGTCTAATAATCCTCTATAAAATACTTAGTCTATAGTGTTCTAAAGCATGTAAGTTTAATAGCTACAAAGAACTACATAATTCTTCATCAAATTTTACAAAATACAGTCATTTGTATAGAACTCTCTTTCATCTCTTTAGTGTTTTGGATCCAGGGTTTTGATTTATACTCAGCACTAAAAAAAAAAAAAAAAGAAAAAAGCAGATCTGCTAATTAGAAGTCTTCTGTGAATCTGATACATAGCCAAGTTTCTTCCTTTCTGACTAAGAAAAATGTAGGCATTTCATGTATTTGTTTCTCCAGGGATTTTTTTGTTTCTTTGTTTTCTGGTTTTCTCCCTTTTGGAACCAATCAGCAGAAAAACAGAAGCCAAGAAATAAAAAAATTTTAAAAATCTTTCTGTTCTAGATTCTGACATCATTCTGACATCTGAAAAAAAGGCTTACCTATGAATTTACTAAAAACTATTTGTCAGGTTGATGCTTGTCTCTAGCTGTTTCACTGTCTGTTAGGTGAGTGGGTTACCAACTCCAGACCTGACGTGGCTTCTGAACGGCAAACCTGTGCTACCAGATGGCACCCACAAGATGCTGGTCAGAGAGACCGGAGTTCACTCTCTGCTTATCGATCCTCTCTCACAAAATGATGCTGGAACTTACACTTGCCTTGCCACTAATAAAACAGGACAAAATTCATTTAGTCTGGAGCTCACTGTTGTAGGTAAGAATCATTGAAAAACTAGTCACATTGCTGTAGTTATTTGTATGCGCTTCTTCAATAGTGCCTTAGTTTCCCTAGAGATAATCACAGAATCATAGGGTTGGAAGGGCCCTCTGGAGATCACCCAGTCCCACCCCCTGCCAGAGCAGGGTCACCCAGAGCAGGGGGCACAGGAACGCCTCCAGGCGGGTTTGGGATGTCTCCAGAGACGGAGACTCCACCACCTCCCTGGGCAGCCTGGGCCAGGGCTCTGCCACCCTCAAGGGAAAGAAGTTCCTCCTCATGTTTAGGTGGAACTTCCTGTGCTCAAGTTTGTGCCCGTTCCCTCTTGTCCTGTCCCTGGGCACCACTGAAAAGAGCCTGGCCCCATCCTCCTGACACCCACCCTGTCAGTATTTATAGGCATTGATAAGATCCCCCCTCAGCCATTTTTTTTCTAGACTCAAGAGACCCAATTCCCTCAGCCTTTCTTCATGAGAGAGGTGTTCCAGTCCCCATCATCTTGGTAGCCCTTTGCTGTCCCCTCTCCAGCAGTTCCCTGTCCTTCTTGACCCGGGGAGCCCAGCACTGGACCCAGCACTCCAGATGTGCCCTCCCCAGGGCAGAGCAGAGGGGGAGGATGACCTCCCCCCACCCGCTGGCCACACTCTGCTTGATGCCCCCCAGGATGCCATTGGCCTTCTTGGCCACCAGGGCCCATCGCTGGCTCATGGCCATCCTGTTGTCCCCCAGGACTCCCAGGTCCCTTTCCCCAGAGCTGCTCTCCAGCAGGTCACCCCCACCCTGTCCTGGTGCAGGGGGTTATTCCTCCCCAGGGGCAGCACCCGACACTTGCCCTTATTGAATTTCATAAGGTTCCTCTCCGCCCAGCTCTCCAGCCTGTCCAGGTCTCTCTGGATGGCGGCACAGCCTTCCGGGGTGTCAGCCACCCCTCCCAGCTTTGTGTCGTCAGCAAACTTGCTGAGGGTGCACTCTATCCCCTCATCCAGGTCATTGATGAATATATTGAAGAGCACTGGGCCCAGTACTGACCCCTGGGGAACACCGCTCATCACTGACCTCCAGCTAGACTCCACGCCCCTAATCACAACCCTCTGGGCTCTGTCCTTCAACCAGTTTTCTATCCACCTCACTGTCCATTCATCTAACCCACTCTTCCTAAGCTTCCCTAGGAGGATGCTGTGGGAGACCGTGTCAAACGCCTTGCTGAAGTCAAGGTAGACCACATCGACCGCTCTCCCCTCATCCATCCATCCAGTCACACCATCATAGAAGGCGATCAGATTAGTCAGGCATGATTTCCCCTTGGTGAATCCATGCTGAGTACTTCTGATGGCCTTCTTTTCCTCCATATGCTTTGAGATGACGCCCAGAACGAGCTGTTCCATCATCTTTCCAGGGATGGAGGTGAGGCTGACCGGCCTGTAGTTCCCCGGGTCCTCCTTCTTGCCGTTTTTGAAGACTGGAGTGACATTGGCTTTCCTCCAGTCCTCAGGCACCTCGCCCGTTCTCCAGGACCTTTCAAAGATGATGGACAGCGGCCCAGCAATGACTTCCGCCAGTATAAATAAACAGTTAATAAATATAAATAAATAGTTAATCCAGTGATAGCAGGAAAGTTCAACAGATAGAAAACTCCTTTGTTGGAGGGAAATGGACCTGGTGCTCAGTCAGTAGGTGCACTCCTGTTATTAAAAGAGGGCTGTAAGAATTCTCTCTCATCATTACTGTCCCCCACTTGTCTTGGCAAAGTGACATTCTTAATTTTCTCCCAGAAAATGGTTAGTGTTTGAATTTATAATATATGTTGAGGTCTCCTAGATGTTACTCACAATTTTATTGGCTTAAATAAAAAAGATAGAAATCTGAGTACTGTTCGTTATCAAAGCCTTACAAGATGTGAGCTATTGAAATCCATGGATCTGGCATTGATTTCCTGCAATGGTAGTATGTTTAGACCCATCAGATATGCATACATTCTTTGATGAATACCAGGTCAGCCTATTATTTTCTTTAGGCTCCCTTTCAGAGGCCATGTCATGGCATTTCACTTTCCTTCCAATATCCCATTAAAAATTCACAACCTGTTTTGATATCACAAGAATAATTTCTGGTCATGTTCTTCCATATTGTTCAAAGCAAAACAAAGAATAAAATCTCTGTTGTTCAAGAATTCTTTTTTCTTTTTCCAGCAAAGGAAGTAAAAAAAGCCCCCATGTTTTTGGAGAAGCTTCAGAACTGCGGTGTTCCTGAAGGGTACCCCGTCAGATTAGAGTGCAGAGTTGTGGGAATGCCACCCCCCATATTTTACTGGAAGAAAGACAACGAGACCATCCCATCAAACAGAGAGAGAATGAGGTACTCTGCCATCATACCCATGCTTGGAGCTTTTGGTGGCTGGGCCAATTGTTTCCATGAAAACCTGTGTGATAAGTCCAGGTGGTGTTCTTTTTAAAACAACTTCTTTCACCCATGTGAAGGTTTAAAAAGCTTGCTTCGCTGTGAGGTGAACAATTGCTATTTCCTTGGTTCAGAATAAGGGCATGGAGTGGCCCTTGCCACTGCTTCAGAGAGAGGGGATAGACCTTTCGGACCATAGGCCTGATACAGCATATGCATCTTCTTACCAAAGATACTATGATATGGTATTTTTAATACATTTTAGCACCTTAGTCTCCTTCTAAATTATTTTTTCTCAGTTTAGTTCTAACTATGGATGAATTCAAACTCAGAATAGATAGAACATGGTTTTGAATGCCCAAGAGCAGGGGATAATAGAGAGTTTAGCATATCAGAGACAGAGGATGATAAAGTTTGGTCACAAACATACACAAAGACTTTGCTTACAAAATACAACAATGTTTGGGTTCAGCTCTTGCATTCAAATGCATCACAATTCTTTAGGTTTTGCAAAAGAAAAGCTGATGAAATAATGTGCCTGGCTGTAATTTATGAGAAATTAATTCCTTTCATTCATTTCTGAAAGATTTCTACTTCAGCATAAATCTGATTTTTTAATATTTCATTTCACTTGGCTCCAACACTTTCTCATGCGCACCCTGCAGGCTATCTGTAGTGAAAACTGGCTCCACAGCAGTCCTAAGGGAAACCTCCCACACCTCAGAATGCCAGGAGCTAATCTCAGCCTTGTAACCCCTCTGCTATTTCAGCCACTCAGAACCAGACTGCCTGCCCCCAAGGCTTCGAGCACTGATCCCTGTGAGCCATGGGCAGCGTTGTCCTTGTTTGTCCCCACCTTGCCTCACTATTATCTTCCTGTCTGAAGCCAACAGACCTTTTCTGTATCATGATATGGACATGCACGAGCTTCTATACTACCCCACCCCAGCATAAAGCAAATTCTGCAGTGCAGGGAACAAAGGGTGAATGTTCCCTTTTTTTATTAGAGCTGTTGGAAGCACAAAACGTCCTCTTGACCTGAAATTCTGTGGTTTGACATTTCATTCCAGTTCATAAGGAAACAAAAACTCAAATTTCAGAACTTCCTGCTACTCCAAGTATTACGATGTGCTCATCTCCCACCTCTTCCTTTATAATGAGGGAAACACTTGGGTTGATAAAAAGGACCGGCCACTGCCTAGAGAGCAGAGGAGCCTCAGTTCTCTGATATACTATTGAATAGCTTTTCCTGGAAGCTGCAGCCAGAAAGTCTTGGATCACTGAAGAGGAAGGGAAGAGGAGGGAATAATGAAGCACATTTCTTTCAGTCTGTTGGCCAAACAAATCTTTAAGGCATTTTCTCATGGAAAGGGTGCCCTAAGAAAGTTTCTGACTGGCTCTAGTTACTGTTGTGAAAAATATCACAACTTAGTACAAATGTTCTTGGTATTTAGCTATGTTATTCTTTCAGCTTCTGAACTAGGAAAAAATACAGTATGACCAGGCAGGAGCTTTGCATGGGTCTAGTTCATTGGAATTCAATAAACAATTTCAGTATTAACACACACAGAGCAACAATTCAGCTCACACCGCCACAGCATGGCCTTGCACAGCTGAGAGAAGCAAGAATAGATTTCAGCCACTCTGACCATTGGTCGACACCATACTGAAAGCAAATCTATTGACTATATATGTCTTGGGCTGCTACCTCTGAGAATAGAAGTTACTACTTATCTATTTCATAATTAATGTACATACTGTAAAATCTTGACGTTGATAAGCTCTTGAGAAATACTAATTCCAAAACACTTGTTTTCCCAGCATGCACCAAGATACAACAGGGTATGTCTGCCTCCTCATTCAACCTGCCAGGAAAGCAGATGCTGGCTGGTATACCTTATCTGCAAAAAATGAAGCTGGTATTGTCTCTTGTACAGCTAGACTTGACATATACGGTAAGTAATGGCTAGCAAACAAAACAAATTTGAATTTATTTTCTTTGACTGGTCCCAGCCCTCACCTAGTTCTTCGTTCATGAGGCCAGGCTGAGAGAGTTGGGGCTGTTCAGCCTGGAGAAGAGAAGGCTCCACGGAGACCTTACAGCAGCCTTTCAGTACCTAAAGGGGCCCTACAGGAAATATGGGGAGGGACTTTTCAGTAGGGCCTGTTGCAATAAGACAAGGGGTAATGGTTTTAAACTAAAAGAGGGAAGATTCAGGCTAGATATAATGAAGAAGTTTTTTACAATGAGGGTGGTGAAACACTGGCACAGGTTGCCTAGAGGTGGTAGATGCCCCATCCCTGGAAACATTCAAGGTCAGGTTGCACAGGGCTCTGAGCAACCTGATCTAGTGGAAGGTGTCCCTGCTTATTTTAGGGGGTTGGACTAGATGGCCATTAAAGGTGCCTTCCAACCCAAAATATTACATGATTCTACTCCAACTTTCCAACTTTTTTTTCCAACTTTCTAAGTTCCCTAGACACATATAATAAACACGTATTCAAGCTGAACATCAACTCTGTTCCCTCTGACACACACATCTGTGCAACAGCCGTGACCCGAGATGGAACAATAAATTGCACACAAGACAGTAGACCCTTTCTTCTATGGAGCACATATGATGCAAACAATGCCTAAACTAATGGAGGAGAGTTTGCATCTAATATGTTTGTCTAGGACTCAGAAAGCCCCAGCCCAGTTCAAGAAACACAGCACTCTGTAACTACGCAAGATGTAAATTAAGACAGTTTATCTAAAGCAAGTACTCATATTTTGATCACTTAAGCAGCGTGATAAAGCAGAAAACACAGTCCACAAATTATTGGATTATATCCATAACCTCAAAGCGAAAAAAAAAAAAACCACCACGTTTTCAACCTTGCATTTCTCACTTTTCAAAAAACCACTTAATAATCAGGGATAACCACAAGTCAACAGTGCATCTCTGTTAGTGTTCTGCCACCTTGTGGTGATACAGACAATGGTAACATCATGTTCAAGTGGGGGCTGGTGACAGGGATTCAAAAAAGGTCAGATAAAATGAAAAAAACCCTGAGGTATTTAAATGTTGCAAGACATAAATCACATTTTCGAATGGAAGATTCGAGGTACAAGCAGGAAAAAGATGGAAAGTAAGAAATGCTTCCTGATTCCAACCATATTTTCTAAAGACTCTGCACATCTTATATACCAAAGGCAGTGACAGAAATAATTTTTCTTAGTGCGGTTTTGAATGGATGGGGCTGGGAGATTGAACGTGTGGTCTGATATCTGCAATCCCATATGCAAAGGAAAAAGTACAGTAAATAATGAGTGTATTGTTCAAACAGAAACAAATTGGGGGCTGCAAGAAAAAAGAGGCTCTTTTTCAAGTATTTCCAGATAGACAGGGTCAAAATTCAGCATGGAGAGATAATTAACATTTCCTATCAGTGCTTCGTGTAGACTGTAGGTCTCCCACACTAAGCTATTCTCAGAGGACTGTAGCATGAACTTCTACCCTTTCATTTTAATTGCTGACAGATACGTTTGTCCAGTTTGGTACAGACTTGGGGATTTTGTATGGATAAATACCAGCAAAGACAGTATCAATTTCCCCTTTCTGAAGTGTTTTAAGAATGACAACTGTTAAGTATTACATAGTAACTAAATATTCTTACAAACTTGTAATGGTATTTGTTTATACGGGAACATGTTGAATGCTACTTTTAAATTACGGAATATGTGTCTTGGAATTACATTTCTTTCAATATCTTTAAAGAAATCTAGGAAACGTGTTACTAGATGCAGGTAGTTGAGGGAAATAAAAATTGTAATCACTTCTTTGAAAGTGATTATAACTTTGAAAATAAATACCACCAAAAAAAATACCAGGAAGAAAAGCTCCCTAGAGGACGGAGTAGTACAAAATCAAAGCCACGTCCAGCGTCTTCATCTCTGTTCATGTTACGGTATTGATTGCAAGAGCTTTGGAGAAGGCTTCAAAGATTAAATTATGACATTTTGGAATTAGTGAAATCCATGTCAACCTTGCCATTGAATTGAACAGGTATGGAATTCCATCTGTAGACTTCAATAAAAATAGCCAACATATAAACAATGTAAATGATAATAATGGAAGGAATAGACCCTAAAACAGGGAACAACAATGCTGTGGTCTCTTCAAGGATGATGGATGCAACTTTTCAGTTGAGTGCATTGGTTTCTGTTGTTTCATTGCTAACTTACTTAGAGGTTTATACAGCCTGTTTTATTTCTGTTGCTTCAGCTCAGTGGCACCGTCAAATTCCACAACCAATAAAGCTTCGGCCTGGTGGCAGCCGGTACGCAAACCTTACCAGTCAAGGACTCGACATTTTTTCCACCTTCCCAACTACTGAAAGCCCCATGCTGTTTTCATCCCCGAGCCCAAAGGTGGTGGAGAGTGAAGAACTTTGAAAAACAAACAACAGTTACACCTGCAGAGATACTAGAACTGTGAAAGGAAAAAAAAAAAAAGGAAAAAAAAAGAGGTACAAGTCAAGATGCTCAAGGTTTACAAGGAACTTGTTTGTAATTGTACTGCTGCTGCAAATGTTGCGAGTAACTTATCATACAAGACTTTTTGCATATTATTTTACTGCGGAATAATTGTGGTATGGAGTGTTGTGCAATAAATGCAGTACTGTGTAGTTTGCTAAGAATTACATAGTCAACATAGTTTTCACCACTTAAAAGCCGATACCACTTTTACTGCTTGAATTAAAGCTACTGTGCCCTAGCAAGCCACCTTAAGGATTGATAATGTTTAGCTGGAATGCTGCCAGTGAAAACATTGACATTACATTAACAACAGTCCTGAATGAGGGTAAACAACAAGACTTTGAATGTAATTATAAAAAACATGCCAGATAATCACAAAGCACAAGTTAAAGAGCAAAGATGTAACTCATTTTTATATATTATTATGCCAGATAATCTTAGAATTTTTGAACTCAAGACTAGACAAATATAGCGTTTCATGTAGGTACAGCTGTATACCCTATATATTTATATCTGTGTGTGTGTGTACTCCATGAACTGTGTACTCATGGTGTAAGGATTCATAAAGTAAGGTACAGGGTATGTGTAGAGGATGTTAACGTAGGAAACTAAAATTCCTGCCGTCTGAAGCACGTTCTCTAGAGCCCATAGCTGAAACTATTTTCCAGATGCGCTTCATAGTTTTTCCTTTACAATGATAGAAATTCTCTGCCTTTAAGCACAGATGATATCAAGCTTGTAACTTCACCACTTTAAAATACCAGTCTCTTCTTCCTAATTTTTAACTTGACTAAAAGAAAAGTGCATCTACCATCTAGTTCATTTTTTAACTAGCTGGAAAGAAACTGTAATCTGGTGGAACTTAAATTTTCATCATCATTTTGGAAATAATTGCAAATGTGATGTCTACTATAAAGACAGAAAAAGTTCTCTCAATATACAAAAGTTATGAAGTTAAGCAACAGTTATGTGCAAAAAACCTACTGTAATAACTAATAGTAATAAATAAGGGAGTTTAACGAAAGTGCAACAGAAGGTGTTAAGTGACATCACTTAATGATTGATTTCAATATATTTACAATCTAATCTACACAGTTGTATTAATAACTCCCAGCACTTCTAATCTGTGAATATTGAAGGTGATTTCCTGCATCTTTAAATTAGTGCTATCCCTCTTCTTGGGACATTGTTTTCAAGGAGTTCTTACTGCTTTCAACGTGGCTGGTGAATGCAACAAAGTCCTGATCAAAGTCACAGAGATGAAAAGAAAAATAAACAGATACTTTATTTTAGACCTTATTCGGATTTTTTCAAATCTAAAAATGTAACTTAAAAAAATTAAACATGCAAAGAAAACAATGAGGAGTTATCTTAAGGGCAAAAGGATACTGCATGTAGACAGAGACTGAGAAAGTGATAGCCTTTCACCTGGGTCTCCCCCAAATACTGCCTATGTTGTCTCGAACTGCTGGTTCCCTAAGGGTTTAGAGGAAGTGATTTTCTTGTACTGTTCCACTTCCCAGCTGAGTGAAGACCATAAACGAAAAGCACCACTATAACAATCTCAGGCAATTTGCCCCAGACTGAACTGATGAGGAAGCTAAAATACATCCTTATCCTGAGAGACAAAACAAGGCCCAGGTATTTCAGTTGGAAAGCAAAATACCAGTTGTTGCCCACATTGTACTTCTTCCCTGGCAAACAAAATAAAACTATTTAACGTGATGCACTGATTCAAGTTAAATTCAATTATGGGGTGCCCAACTTAAGCCATGTTGTGGGCCTGATTTTCCAGGATAGGGAACCTAGTGCTCCTCTTATCTTCACTTGTTTTCAGGATGGCTTAGGGATTCCAAAACTAAACCTAGACTGAGTCAGAGTAGGGCAATACAAAATTTAAAGTTTCCCATGTTAGTAACTACTCTTGGGAAAATAATCCATGGAAAGTTATGGGATTTTTCTTATTTAATCCAGTGCTGTTGGGAAGTAGGAAGAGAGGAAATTAAGACACAAAAGATTAAATTCTACTCCCATGTACAGCCCTGGTCTTCCCATTATTTCATGCCAGAACTGAAGGGTAAATTTTGATCCAAAGTATTCCAAGCTGTATATCGGTCACCAGGCTTTATAACTAGCACAGGCTTAGTCAAGCGATTGTCTGTGTGCCCCTTGCCTGGCTTTGAGGGAGAGGTTGGACCAGATGACCTCCTGAGGTTCCTTCAGACCTAAATCATTCTATACTTCCTAAATTACTTTACCTTCCACTGCCTGTCTGAATACTCTATGTGGATTAAGTTACCTATCGATCGAGTAGAGACTAAGAATTCAAGCAAGCACAAGCTTTAACTTTTTGCCCGAGATACATCCTATTAGGCAATTCTAGCTACAAGAGTGATCACTTTAATCAGAGTTCTTTACATAATTTAGAAGAAAGGAATAGTAGTACTTACTATTAGCAAATACCTGGTTACCAGTGCTGGAATTGTACTTGTTCATATGACTACCAGCAGTAGTGGTTCTCACATTTTACATCAGACAACACACCCAAAAACTCAGTACAAGCGAAAAGACAAAGCGCACAGAGCAAATACGTAAACCACATCTCTTCAACCTTTTCTCAGTGACTTCAGTAGAGTATCTCCAAACTTAAATCATTATAATCTGAACTGACAAGCTGAGGGTTAAGTGGTACAATGCTTTTTTAAAATGTACATTCAGTTCTTTGGAAGTGGGAAGACAAGAAGCTATTGCTGAAAGACTTTTCCCAAATACCTGTGTAACAAGGATTAACACTTAGTCATTCAAGAAGAAGTCCCAGAAGTCTCACTGAGACATAGGCTACAGAGAATGGATCACCAAAATCTGTCAGCTGAACATTCTCTCCTTAACAGTATTTACTGGCAAAAGGATGAACGCTTTACACATCACATCTCCCTCCATAGTGCAGAAGTCAGGAATTTCAATTACTTCCAGAGCACCTAATACAAATAAAATCATGATCTGATCCCAAATGGTCTGTAGTCATTAAATTTTGCCTGTGAACTGCTACAGGACATTTCTCCTCTGCATATACTGAGACCATAAAATGAGTATGCAAAGGAAGCTCACGTGAATGGATGCAAATGCTGTTAATTAGTAGCATTGATGTGCTCATCACAAAGAAGACTCGCCAGAAAAAAACCACAAAGATTATGTTTGTATTGTTAACTGACGGCAAAGCCAAGGGAAAAAAGCTTGTGTAAGCAGCAGAGACAACACTGAGTTGTCACAAAACATGAGATGCTGTTTGAGTTCATGTCCTGTGAAGGATGGCACTATCTAATCACAATGTGTCAAGATGCACTTGAGACTATGCAACTGTGCTCCCTTCCTGAACAGCTTGGCTGCTCATTGTTTTTGTTTAATTGAATAACCAATTTGACTTCACACTAACATGGTATTTCATTCTCTTATTCAGGGCAGGCTACTGCAACAACAAAACTCAATGTTAGAACTTCCGCTGAAGTCATTGTTAGCTATTATCTTCCAAAGGTCCATTAAATCACCACAATGTGGAGCATAACATTGCATCAGAGAGACACAGAAATGCTCGGTTTTGTAACCGCTCAATGTTTTCTGATTCAGAATCTTGTAGGTTTATTTAGTTTCCTGTTTCCTTCTAGTCCTGGCTTTGTACCCAACCAAACAGATGCACGGTATAGGTCACAGAGCAGAGATGACAATTTTTGTATTGCAATTCTAGAAAGCAAAAGTAGTACTTTTGCTTTCAAATTTTTGGCCCAGCTTGGTGCAAACCCAGTCCTCAGCAGCATCACCCAGCAGTATGCATTGATACCGTTGGACTTGCCTTAAACCAGCTGGATTGAGTTTCTTTGCTTCCATATGGAAGGTGGAGCATACCTTCTGAACGCGGAGAAGATGAGAGCATGCACTTCAAATACAAAAATCCAAGTCTCTGGTCTTTATCTTAAATGTAAACAATTGCCAATTCCAACTGTTTAGAGTAATCACAGGTACTTCAAAGCAACAAATCTGGAATAAGAATTCCTTTAAGAACTGTGTCCTTAATGCTACCAGGTTTAAAAGCTTTAGTTTCTGGAAAATGTCTTCATACAAAATGATCAGCAAGACCTAATGAAATATTTTCACTGTTAAATATCGGAGAAGTGATTCCTTGTTAATTGCCTTACTATTTCCAATACAAAGATGTTCACTTTGAGCCTTAAAATTCTATTTTATAATTTTTTCTTGTTTAAAGTTGATATTTTTTATTTTTTGATCCAAAGTCATTCTCACTGGGAAGAAAAACGTTAATATCAGTTTGAAAGTATATTTTGAGTGCATATGAAAGGAAAAAACAAACACTTGCCTGTTCAGTAA
Organism: Rhinoptilus africanus; assembly: GCA_013400135.1. Taxonomy (NCBI): domain Eukaryota; kingdom Metazoa; phylum Chordata; class Aves; order Charadriiformes; family Glareolidae; genus Rhinoptilus; species Rhinoptilus africanus. The sequence goes on along the minus strand of VXBO01011678.1, from coordinate 109,097 downwards.
TGTATTTCCCTTCGTCTGACCTAAACTTAAATAAATGCTTCAGAGTTGCATACAAGAGTGTGTTCTTCACATGTTCAAAGAATTGTGAAAGTGTGCAACAAAACCAGAGGTTTCCTCAGAACTTTGCTGTGACAGATGATTAATGGAACCAGACCTTACATCGTTTAGAAGAAAACAATAATATACTGTCAAGTTATATACAAGCCATGCCTTTAGCAGGTAGTTGTGAAATACAGTTGTTGCTTTTTTAAACAATTCTTAATAGCAATTTGCTTTGGGTTTAAATTATACTTTCTTTTTTTATAATCTCAGCCCCTCCATCAAAGTTTGAAAGAATAAGGTTTCTCAGGGGTACCAGAGCAGAAGCCAAGGAGTCTTTAGGGCAATTTGCCTGTTTTAAAGGTCAACAGATTTCCCAGATTCTCAGCACCTTGGAGAATTAGTCTCCAAAGTCTATGCTTGAGCATATACTTCTGCCTACAGACTGTTACAGCTGAACTCCATCGTGTCTCAAAGATTCATGCAGAATCTGTCTACCACATTGGCCGCCCAGCCCACACACTCCCCTGAAATACCTGTCTGCTGGGTCTAGACCAACGCTCCTAGACCTTTCTCTGTGCAGCCAGGCACTGGAGACCTGTTCCAGGGGACTTGTTTTTTCAACCCTTAGCTGTGTATCCAGCACTTGAACACGGGAAAATTGAATGAGGGTGAATCAAACACAAAAACAATACTGAATTTCAGTTCTCCCTATACAGGTCTGCAACTTGAATGATTTAGCATATTCTTTGTGTACGGGTCCATGAGCACAACCCAACACTTGAAGGAAGCTGGATCTTATACCTCAGATACAGAAGAGAGCAGGGGAAAAAGAAAGATGTGCCCCATTACACTTGCTGGTGCTGATTTTGCTTTCCCGTGTAACCATGTTTCTCCATTCCTATCTGTCACAATTTCTACGTACCTCTGTGCCTGCTGGGTCAGAGACAGTGTTCTTAAGACCATTTTACCTCCACCACAGCTCCATGAGCTAAAGCAGCTCGTACACATTTTATGATTTCCTCTGAGCAGCACAAGCTGCTTTTATTAATGCCTTTGTACTTCAAGTCCACTACAGATATCAAGAACCATTTATTGCATAATACAAAGAACTCTTGTGCCATTTAATTCAAGTGGAGTTTTCCATTTCTACCAGTGGGAAATTCTGTTCAGTAACTGACCATCCTTTAGAATCATACAATTAGTTGCAGGCAACACAGTTTTATAAAGACACGGAAAAATACTGAAGACATTCTGAAATTTTGAAAAAACCTACAACTATGTAACCCAGGCTGCTGGAAGCCATTCAAAAATGAACTTCTTATTCCTTGGAGTTACATATGCAGACATTTTAAGCAAATTCTGTATAAGAAATGTTTTGTGTGCTAATTTCTCTCCAAACGAAAACTGAATTACAAATTAGAAAAAATAAATTAGCAGATACTATTAAAATGCACTCTTTGGTAGAAAATATATTAAAGTATCATACATATGGTTGCTTTGGGTTTTTTAAAGCCACGTTTTCTTGAAATGTAATTAAAGTTAAAAACATAAAGCATTTTTTAAAAAGTGCCCAAATACCAGGTGAAATCAATGTTTGTTACAAGATACCTGTGTAGAGGACACACTGGACTGCTTCTTCAATGAATAAACACCTCTTTATTCCCAGTGCATTTGGATTCCCTGGATTCCACAGGCATTCCCTGGATATTTTGTAGAGATAGAACAGCGGTATATATTGAGCAATAAGAACCTGTTTTGTAAATTCCTATTAAATTTTAAAAATCTAGATAAATTTCACTCCTAAATTACAGAAATCTGCATCCATATTGCTTTGCCTAAATAGCTGGAAACCTAAGTGTAAGGGTACTCATCTTAAGGCAAAAGCTTATTCTGGAAAATCACAAACTTGACTGGAAATCATATTTTTTAAAATTTGTGCCTAGTGAATCCACATCACAGTAGGGATTTCCAGAAAGATTTCACCAAGGAAATTCTACTTAACAAGGTGCAAGAAACTTAGCTAATTATTAAAAATTAGCATGATGCTTCCCTATGTGAAGAAGTTGTAATGTCATTGACTTTACAAGACTATAACTGAGGTTAGCAACATTTTTACTTTTAAGAATTTGCACTGCAGCACCATTCAGGAACTCCAGTCAAGAACTGAGCTGTGCCCTATATGTGTGTATAGTACAAGATGGACTGTGCCCTAAATACCTTATAAATGGTGAAATGGAAAATAGAAGCCTAAAAAACTGTAGTGAATGAAAGTTGCAAGACATGCTAATACATATCTACTGATGACCGCAGTACTCAGACAGAAAGAAACCACTGACTTTTTGTTACTGACATACATTTTGGGGATGTGCTACTCTAGTTCTCCTTTCAGCCACTGAAAAGTCACTGCAGTTAAAAACGTCACTCCAGTTCCCAATTCAAAACTAATTCTGGTTACCTTGTCAAAACAGGGTGACACGATTCAAAGACTCATAGAAGCAGAGTATCTATAGCCACCTCAAAGACACAACCCTGCAGTCTGAACCTTTTAGAAGAATAAAAGTTAATTTCCCACAAATGTTTCATTAGAATTTCACACTGAATTTCATTAGTGAAACATGTAGGTGTATAGCATGCAACAAATATCTAATGAAGCAAGGATTTCTCATCCCTGATGTTTTCACAATAATGTGGTTCTAGAACTCCAGTATACCCATACTAGAAATAGAAGTATTTCATGTTTGCACTGCTGTTCAGTGGGACAAAAATTTATGAGAAGACAAAACTCAGACACTAAGAAAACCCCAAGTTCTGAGCATCTAAGCTTTGGCTTCATTTGGAGGTGCACTGGAAGCAATAATTATTTAAGGGGAAGGGGCTTCAAATGCCCATACCAGTAATGTCCAGTACAGAAGAAGGGTGACAGCCATTATCTGAAAAACATCAAGCAACCAGTGGGGAACAAATATTTGGGAGCAATAATCAAGCCCAAGTTAAATGGTCAAGTGTACATTTCACAACGTGTCTCTGAAGTGTTTGTAAAGGAAAGCTATGAGAAGAAGCCAATGACTTCCTGAATAGTTGTTGAGTTTGGGAAGTCCAAACTAGCATGGATAATACCTATGTTTCAGACTGCCTTCAGAAAGAACTTTTCATGATTAAACTTCCCCCCCACCCCAGTTCACTCCCTAATAAGCTTTGACAGATCATCAATAGTCAGACAGCTGTCGAATCACTACAAAGAAATTACTCTGCTGCCTTCTGTGCTATAGTAAATTGGAAATTTCAGCTTCCAGCTCAACACTGCACTCTCGCAAGAAACAGAAATACTAGAGCATCATATAAAATCCCGGTGTTTCCACTAGTGATATTACTAATTATAATCAATAGATAAAGAGATCAATAAAACATTCACGTCCCACTAGCACAATGAAACCTAAGAGAACAGGGATTATAACCTTATCATACTGTTCAGCAGCAGAGATTGATGCAATGACCTGATTTACAAAGTGTTCACAAGCTATCTACTGCACTAAAGTGCTTTTTAAGACTTTGGTTTCAATTCTTAATAATTTTTAGTAACATGGACACAGATATTTTATGTTTTGTGTTGGGTTATTCCTCTTTATGTGAGTTTACTATCATTTAATCATTCACTGCACACTAATACGTTATTTTTATAATTCTGTCTATCATCATACGCAATAGAAGGTAAATTACAATGCTGCATGGAAGAAAGAAAATTGGAAGAGAAATGGATGTTAAGTACTTCTACATAAATTACATATGAACTGCAATGTACATGTCCCATAAAATCAAATTATTTGTTAATAGTGCAGAAACACATCAGTAGTGCTCCTGCACACTACTCTGGTATTTACACTTCTGTACTGTATTACCCTCCCCACCTAAGGTTTAGAAGGCTATCTTTCATTAAGTCACGTTTTCCACACCATATAATTGCACGATTTATTTGCATCTTATTCCCATTTCAGGATGGAAAACCCACTGCTGTGCTAGCAGTGCAGATGAGGCAATGTCTGCCTAGAGTTCATGGCTAATAAATTAGTGTAAGATGGCACATCATTTAATTATTTAAGGATTGTATTGATTGTTAACACATACATAAACTTGTCACTTAACAATGAGTAATATTCAAACAGTATTAAGTTGGCTATATGATGGACAACTAATTCTATTCTCTCTACATAAACTTCTGCAAAGAAATCAGTGAGTAACGTGACTTTATATCCCCGTAAGGTTGAATCTGCTTTCTGTTCGCTGATAAGGTTCTAATGTAATTCACAAGAAGCAAAAGCCCACATTTTAATAATTAACTCTATTCATTACCTATAGAGAGGCTAGAATATACATTAAAAAACCTTCCTGAATGCCAGTGTTTTATGGAGAGAGTGGCTCAGGATATACAGTGCCTCTTCAATACACATTTAACCTCGCCTGAACATCTGTCCCAGCAGCTTTCTCTCCAGCAATAGTCCAGCTTCCGCCTCAGGAAACGTACTAGTCTGCAGGTCGGTGGCCCAGGGCAAAACGTCAATAAGGGTTCTGAGAGAAGGCAGGCAGTAAGGTCAGGTCTTTGTATGTAACTGCTCCTGCAGCAGAGTCCCTCTCCCCCAAAACAGGGCTTAGTTCCTACTGATGCTTTTGTTTTTCACTGAAAGCTGCTTAATTGTTGAAAACAACTCCTATCAAGGCTATTCATTTGTCATTTGAAATAATTCTAAAATATAAGATATGGCAGCAGCCAGCAGGGAACCCGCCAGCCTTCCCTGCTGGAAACCCACCAACAGCTGTTCTGAGACAGCAGCTCCTCTTCCCCTTCTCCCTCGTGGCTAACGCTAGCTTGTTTCTGAAAACTCCCCACAGCAGCACCAGCAGAAGCACCTTTCAGCTTCATAGTCTTCTGCCATCACAACAGACATCGGCAGTCAAACTTTTGCAGACTCTACATCCTACTACAAGCTCAACTGCTTCTCCAGCTGTCCTGCTCCTACTCACTTTTTGACCTTCCCAACCTTCTTTCTTCTTCTACCTTTTCTGCCCAGGTCCCTCTATCCTCCTCAAGTGAGAGAAGCAAACAAACAAAAGGCAATTCAGGGCATCGCCAGGGCAGAAATGAACTCAACTGCTTTGCAAAGAACGCTCTCTAACATTTTACTAAACTCTTATCTTTAAAGGCTGTTTTTCAGAGAGTACGTAAACCACACTTCTCACTCTACCTGGGAAGCAAGCATCATTTGCTCGTTGATTCTTCTGCAGGTTAAATGCCAGGACTGTGATGGAAGTAGTGTAACATTTGGTATGGGAAAGCCACTAGTAAGTAATTCCTAGAGTAGGAATTTCAGGTAGTTGGTGAGGACATATTATAGAAAACACTTTATTTATGATTTACAAAATCTGTTATTGTTTCCAGATAACTTAAAATTAAAAAATAAAATCCAAACATTTAAAGCCTACAAAACCCTAGAAGCTTAGATTATTTTCACGCAAGCATTCTCATTAACGGTATATAATCACATGTGCTATTGCAGCCATTGAAAATAAAAACATTCCTTCCGTGAGCTGAAACGAGCTCTTTTTCAAGCATACAAGAGACACCATAAACTGGATTAAAGCAAACCTACACAACCTTGGAACCCATACATCAAACTTACAAAGTTTAAGCAAGTTAGTTCTCTGAGGACTAGAACTCCAATACATTATAAAACTTTTTTCCATGGGAGCCATTTATGTGATAACAAACCAAATAACAACTTTAAAGCTGACATAAAAATACAAGCACGGAATAAAGTTAATTTCTGCTGTTACTCTATTCAGTCACACCATGCGTCAACTTGGCCCATGATCTGTAGAAAATACTGTCATGATTCATCACAGTAAGACAAACCACCTAAAAATCATTTAATAAAAGAATCAAACGAACTAGATGAACTAGGAAGCAATTGTCAAAAAGATTTCAAATCAAAAGTATGCTTTCCACCAACATTAAATAAATGAAGTCTTCTTAAATGCATATTGATTTAAAGTTCTCAAAGCAAATTTATCTTGTCAAATTATTATAAGACGCAAACAAGAATGAGCTTATAATGCCACTATTACCTTATTCAAGCAGATTAACTCTTGCTAATTATTAAATTACACATCTGGCCTGGTGCACATTCTGAGTTCGTAAAAAGTTCTAATTAGCTATTTGAAAGTGTTCAGGGTGATAGCTGAATATTCGCTGTGTGTAAGGATCACTGTCCGCTGCCATTTTTTGTCCCGTGTAATGGTGGTAGCTCTCCGGATGGAAGTGCTCACAGTGAAGGCTAATCCATTCTCTTTCAGTACTGTACCTCTCTGCTTCGGCAAGTATTCGAGTGAGAGCCATGATGTAACTCAAAGCCATCTGAAGGGTCTCATACTTGGACAGCTTCTTATCTTGACCCCACTGTGGAACCACCTTTCTCAAGCGATCAAAGGCTGTGTTCAGTCCTTGCATCCGTCTTCTCTCCCTGGCATTGGCAGCCAGTCTTCTCTTTGCAGCATTCTCCATCCTCTCCGAACTGCACTTCACAACACAGCCTGGTCCGCTTCTGCACTGCATGTCCGATTCTACGCCTGAAGCCAAATGACCGGATTTACACGTTTTCATATTTGATGCAGCTTGTTTCACACACGCAAAGACTACTTTTTGAAAAATTAGGTATCTAAAAAGCAGTACGGAAAGCACTCACGTGAGTAGCCTGCGTATCTCTTGACTCTGTTTCCAGATATCAGAGATGGGCTATTTTTCCTAGCGCCTAAAAAAAATAAAAAAATAAAATAAAGTCTTGTTCTTCTGGAAATGTCTGAAAATTGCTTCTTATTGTTTAAAGAAAGAATAAAGAGTTTTTAACGTCTTATGCTTTCATTCTTTGAATTTCTTCAAACTCAGAGAGACGTAAAACTCCATTCTCAAAATGTATGTTACTGACGAAAATGATCCATTTAATCCAAAAAGGATCTTAATGGATTAAACCCACATCAATTCCAAATGACCATTTCAACTGAAAGAAGTTCTGATTCAGTTGAGGAGAGTATTTTGAAAGGAAGAACTGTTGCGATGTGAAGACATAACTTCGGAACAGAAACCTCTCCTTTCTTGACTCCTGCCGGCAAGCAATGACTGTGTCTTACAGACAAGATGAGGCTTTATAGAAACAGCAAAAGCTAAACAGGTGGTAGCAGGTGGGCGGGCGGCACTCTGCTTCCATCCCAGTACCTTCCCACCCTGGGAACTACAGGGGGAAAAAAAAAAACAAAACAGTAAAATCCGAACATTACAGCCTTCATCTGTTGAGAAGTCTTCCAAAGCCATTCTCTCCAGCCCTAACAACTTGCCATCTGGAGTAGTGTCTGGCTGGCCCCACAAGACTCTGGGCAGTTAAGCAAAAGATCCTTTCAATGGATAATCTGTTGCAACTCAGAAGAAAAAAAAAAATCTCTGTGCATTGTAGCGTTTGTACATTAAAACATGTGAAAATTCTGTTTCGATAGTATTAAGGGTAGAAGAAATAACTGTTCTAATGAAACAGAGGAGAATTAGTTTAATAGTATATGTCCGAGAATACTACTGTTTTACACTATAAGGTACCAAAAATAAGGAGACTCAAATCATTAGAAACCCTTCAGGACTCACAGTTTTAATATTGCATAAAGTACAAAACATTGCAGAGACAGTAGTATCTTGAGAAAAGTGGGGATTATGTATTCCCATGTCAGCAAATCCAGTGTCATGAAAATAATTCAGAATATATTTAAACAGTTAAAATGTAGCTATGGACTTATCTAATATTGATTGTAAAAATATTTGGATAGGTGGTGATACAGACATAAACAAAACCGTGTAAGTATATTAATAGTCTGGAAACTGCCCCTTTTAATACAACATTTTAAAGTATATATGTGTATTTTATGTGGGTTTTTTTAGAAGTGTCTTTTTATTAATATCCCTAAATAGGTAAGGAGAACAAAAGAGGATGTGAAAAAAAGGAATCTGCGTGCTGGCAATCCGGGATCATTTCTGCTACCAATTGTAATGACAGCGAAGTCACCGTACATACACCCACACCCCACAATCAAAACATCTTTGTTTTACTGTACTTGTATTATTAAAGCCAGTATCTAAATAAACTTACAAGGAAATATCATATGATCATTTTATGATATACAGAAAAGGTAAAAAAAGAACCCTCCCACACAATGATTTATTATCTGTATTGATTTCAAGCTTAATTAAATTGTTACCAGCATTCATAAATTAGTAACTTTTTTCATTGCAGACTGAATACTGTATATTTATTTAGAACTATAGCTCAATTGTTTTCATTATGACTCCAAAACTTGGTGTAGTTGTAAACAGCTGATTAATCCCTAGCAGAAGCAATGACAATGAAATGAGGTTGAATAATCCAAAAACAATAGGATGCAATTGAACACTAATGGACTCCAGCATGACAGATGTTGAACGTAGGCTGTTACGCCCAGTTGCTCTGCTCTTAATATTCTGAATCCTAATGGTCTTGAGCAGAGATGATAGGTGGGGTAGGGAGGATCCATTATTCCATTATCAAAATGCATGCTACATCTTCAATTTTTAAAGACGTACAACTGCATCACGTTTCGTTATACATGTTCAACATTCCTATCTGTGTGCATTGACCTACTCTCCCAAACATAAAGAACTACTACCATACATTCAAAAAGCTATCTTCTGAATGACAATTTCTCATCATTTGCGTGTGTGAGAGAGTTGACAACAGCGCCTTTCACAAAAACCACAGAACCATATGTCTTTCACAGAAGGATCAGCAATTAGAACTTGTGAGATACTTCTTTTTCTGAAGATGCTTCACGGGAAGTATTTCATGTGCAGCAGAAAAAAACCAACCCTCTGTTCTTTATGCCATTGCTAGAGCGTATCTTAGTGCTACAGCCTTCTATGTCAAAATAAGTTTGTTAGTTAAATCCTTTCTCTCTTAAAATGAATCTCAAGGGATTTTTGACATGAGAGAACACAATAAAATTAAGGTGTTTTGTAAGTTAATAAATATTGTGCATTCTCATGAGATAGCTATTACTCAATTCAGGTAATTAATCACTGTTAGTGTCGCATGCTGTAAACTTCATAACAGAAATACGAAAAGCACACCTTTAAAATATCATAATTATATATACCGTATTTTTTCACTTCTCAGGATTTTTTATTTTCCTATTTTTAACTTAATATGTCCTGCCAGTATGAACTATAATGAAGACTTCAAATATATTGAAAATCACTTTGTATTTTACTCCACTAATGCACAGTAACATAGTACATGACAGTGCTGTTAATTTCCCCCCTCACAATTGATTCACCACCATTATCACGCTTTGACTAATACATTGATATAATCTCAAGAGAGAAGCTGTGATTTATCTCTCTTACTGAAGAAATTGTAACTTTGCCTTAAATGATTTACTATCAAATTACAGGACAAGAGCCCGAATCCATCTGGATTAATAACAAACCTCTAACAGGATTTTATAGCTTATAGGCATGGCTAAAAATTGTTCCTTGGCAGATCAAAATGCCTGCTTTTCACCATTTACAATTTTTTCCAAGCTCCTGCTTTATGAAAGAGAAATAAGAAAGGCAAATATGAAGATCTTATCCACACCAATTAATTTAGTTCATTTACATAGCCTGTCAGCCATACGAAAATATGTCACCTCAAGCTAGAAAATAAACTGCTTTATTGCTCAGTCAATGATAGAAAGGGCATCAGTGAATTTTTCCCAGGTTGCCTTCACCTAGTTTCATTACCTCTCTATTGCAGCTTGTCTCAGGTTTTGCTTTTGTAACTCTACCCTCTCCTCCATTTATTTTTAATCATTTCCCAGAGATCTTATTCTTTGAAACAAATTTTCCAATTATTCTCAAGATTTTTATGCAACAAATTTTCAAAAAGCTATTAATATATTCTGATGTGATATACTGCTACGGCACTATAAACCTTTCTAGATCCAAAAACTTCCATTAGTCTCATCTTTATTGCATGTCAATCGTTTCTCAAGAATCTCCCTTTTATTTATTGTCATAACATAATCTCAAGCTAGAAGAAAATTAAAATCACCAGAAAGAAGTTCTGTGTCTACTCAATTACTCAGATTTAAATCTCTGAATCTCTCACTATGCAGGTAAAAATTTAGTCCTCTTCCATGACCCCAGCAGCATTATTATTGATTCATACTTTAATTCTAAAGCAGTATCATTAATCAAAATACCATGATTTTCTCAAAGAAAAACAAGAGAGACAGGTAAGAAAGCTATTTCAGTCATACATCACATTATTTTATCATCTGTAAGTCACCACTGATACCAGGAAAATAAGGGATAGTTTCAGTCCATTAGAGAAATTAAGTAGTTTCAGGATTTACGACGGCATGGAGAAATACATCAAAAATTGTCTGCTAGATATCCAAGATAATAACTCAGATGTGATTATCACAGCACCCACTAAGAAGAGATGGATATCTTGTACCTGTACTACTGCAGAAAACACAATCTCATCGCTTTTGTTGTGGAATGACCGTGGCCAAATACTTACAAGGAAGTGAAAGGAACATTTCTGATTAAAGTCTAATTCCTCAATCCTTTCTCTTCTCTAGTTGTACTAAAAATAACATACATGAGCAATAGATCAAAGCAAGACTCTTACCTCTTCCTTCTAGCCAGAACTCACTACTTCATCTCAGGTAGATCCTTTCTTAAAGCCTCATCAAGACTACTTTCCACTCTAGTTTATACTGAGCAAAGCTGAAAGACTGGCATGCCGTATGCTGCTTAATTAAGAGCAGGTGGGTAACTACCAAAATCTGACCATCCTTAAGGGCCCAATTTCTAGTAATACTTGACTCAGCTCATGAGACAGGCTAGAAATCCATGGTGTGCAGAATAATGTATTTTCCTTCCTTGGTTATTTATGCTGTTTTCCCTATCATGGTTATATGGCAATCAGAAAACAGAACAATTCACAAGCGAATGTTGTATCCTGAACTGAAAGGAAATTCAGACAGTAACTCACACGGGGAAGTTGAATAGCAATCTACAGCAGTAGGATGAGTTTACAATAATTTCACCTAGGTTTACCAGCCTCATACTGGATGCCCTTTTCTACAGAGTGCTTAGAACATTTCGTTTTCCTTTTAAGTCTCTCTGGGGTGAGATTTTTTATCTAATAGTTCAGTAAGTCAGTCTCTCAACCACACTTAAGGCTCTATTTGCCATACTACAATTGCTTCTTCTCAACTTAGCCATTTCTCCTTGCCAGTCACCCTTTTCTGTTCCACGTTATCTTTCTTAAGTAGCTTTCCCTCTAAAACCATACCTTTCCCCAGTGATCCTCCACAGAACACGCTTTCAATGTATTTTGTTTTAAAGCAAGCTTCTACAATAGGAGGTCTTAAACCTCCTTAAAAAAATGAGAAAGGATTCATTTTACCATGGTATTAGGTGAACATGTTTTGAACTTTAACTGTCTAAAATGTTTCTCACCAAGATTATGTACTGAATGTGATTACTGTTGCATACATATATATACACATATACATATACACAAGACAGCCCATAAAAAGAAAGAAGTCTCCACTTAGAATGATACTGCAACCCACTGTACCGCTACAGCAGCAAAAAATGCTTTAACATATAATTACAAAACTAGCAAATTTTCTGAGTACTTGACGTCATATAGGTTCTCATGTGCTTAAAAACATAGTTATGTACCAAGATCCATTCCACTCGTGCATGCTCAGCAGTCTGCAAAAGCTGGCCTGAGGTCTCACACAAAGGGACCCACAGGCAGCGCACGAGGGGACACACAGTTACCTGGCACAATGTTCACCGCTCCACTAGCATTGTGCAAGGAAGCTTGGATCACGAAGTAGTACAGGAGGGTAAGTTTTGCTCTACAGCTCAACTAACTACCCTGGGCAAGACACTGACCCTCTGCTCAGCTTTCAAGCGCAAATTAACTTGTTCAGCACCAGCTTCAGTAGCGCTGGGCAGTATAAATATGCCCACAGCAATGACTTCAAAGAAATTAAAAATTACTTGTTAGGCATTACATAGGCATTCTGGCACAGGCAGAATCCATCTATTTAAAATATAATTCAGTTTCTTTAACCACCTTTTATTCTCCTATATACCCAATTTCAACGAGGCAAGAATCTTCCAGAGAAGACCTTCCTTTTCTATATAGCTTGAGACCTAGTAAAAGCACTATCTATGCTATGCAGCGAGAAACAGATGAGGGAAGGGATCTAATTTACTCTCCTGACTCCAGACAGGAATTACTGGTTTTATGATCTCTGATAGATGTTTTTCTAACCTGTTCTGGAAAACCTCTAACAAGGTAACGAGTAGCACAAGTGACGAATTATTATCTTTTAATATACCAGCTACATCAAGATCAGAAAGATGAAGTAGGTGGTTGGGCCGTATTTCATATTCATCTTCATATTTAGCAGGAGAGTTGGACTAGATGATATCTAGAGGTCCCTTCCAACTCTGAAATTCTGTGATTCATCAGCTGATTTGAGTGTACCTCCTCACAGCAGAAGGAATTCTGGGGTGCAGCTCCAGAATCTGGAGGGAGCAGTCCCCAAGGGGTTATTTATCTCTTGGTCCCGATTTCCCTCTGTAGCTGCCCCTACACTCTCTCTAACTTTTTCAGATGTCTCTCATCCAAGTGTCATCCTGCCTGTTCCTCACTCCTGTGCATCACAATCACCTCTGTAAATATAAGGGGATCTTTGAGATTACAGGGAGATAAACTCCCATGTTCCACCTCCAGCGCCCAGTGCCCTTCATATAAGATGAGATGGTCCTTTTAACCTTGAACCAGAGCTGTTTGTTCCAAGTGGACTCTGCAGAGATGGTAACAGCCAAAACCCAATAATTTATGAACTGGCATATGTGAACTAGGATTCATGTGCTTTGTAAAAAAAGTTTATAAATGTAAACAAATTTAATGAGATCCCCGACACTGAAGCAACACCAGTGCTACAAGCAACACAAAACTAAAAAATCCTAAGCTTGTTACAAAGAATGGATGAACTAAAACCTCTTAATAGGAAAATCAGTCCAGCGTTCTTCCTTAATCAAAAGATATGGTCGGACAATCTCAAGCAACAAGGGTAATGCAGTTTAGGATGTCATCTCATCTTAGCAGAGGTTGTGATTTGTTATTACATCTTACCTGCTGAAACTTCAGACTTTTGCTTAAACAGGTGGTCTTACTCCTTTCCTGTCCCCAGGTGCTTGCTTCCTTTCAAACACTGGCAAGGTAGGCAACAGTGCAGCCATAGGGTGAGCCAGTTCCCCAAGCTGGCTTTGCGAAAAAACATTCTTTCTTATACTGTACCAAGTAACTCTATGCCATCTGAAGCATAACAAACACATTAATGCTATTGCAAACAATCACCGTTAAAAAAAATCCCATAATTTTAGTCATCCTACATTCAAAAAAACTTTTTCTTTTTTTTTCAATTAGACAAAGATTACCACGCTCATTCACAAGGTAGCCTTTAAAACTGATTTTTTTCTTTGTAATTCAGAACTAAACCCACAAAATTCCTAAACATAGAAACCAACAGGTAACTATGTTGAGAGACAGTTTAGTATTCCATCCTGGAATTAAATTACTTCCCCAGAAGTATCTATACCTTTTTTTCAGCACAAGTACTGCTTTTACCAAAATTCCTCCTAAAAACATGTCTAATCCTATAGCTAAAATGGCAAATACTATAATTTCCAATTCAATTATGCCCATATCCAACCATTCACAAGGCCATGGCCAACAATGCTATCTATATGCAGACGTCTTAGTGTTTATGGGGTCTTACAGTTGGGTGTTAGGGGTCTCCCCAGCTTGCTGTTGAAAACGATGCATTATCAATATCTGAAAAGACAACTCTTATTTTCTCATAAACATTTTTCTCTTAATATGTGGGGATTGTCTTGCTGTTACACAGGAGAAAAAAACCTAAAGCTGTTCACACAGTAGTGCAGACTCTTTGTATTGGCAAGGAACTTATTTTAGAACAGCCTAGGGAAGAGACAGCTGTTACACTACGGAGCTTTGTCTTTATTATTGAGAGGAGAAGGAGGAGTAGAGAAAGGGAGACAGAAAAGGGGCTTCATAGTATCAAAGGAGGGGAATGGAAGAATGTGCTCCCACTGACTTTCACAAATACATCAGTGGAAAAAAATCTTACTTAAAACCAAACAAATAAACTGCTTGCATGTGCAGATTTCGGTCAGGCAAGTAGCTTGACATACTTCAAAAGCAGAACTATAAAAAACCAAAGACACATTTTACCTATTTTATTAAAACTGTTCTGTATAATTTATAACTGTCAAAAAAATTGCACTCTCTAAGCAGAAGCACTGTTCCCTCCTCGGGCACCAACAGCTACTCCACTTCACTTCTAGCCAGTTCTTTTTCATCATACGGCAACATTACACAGGACAGGACCAATAATGGACTCTACCAACATTCAGCTTTCTATTCCTTCAACTGAAGTGCTGGAACATTAATTTTCTTTATTTTTCTCCTGCAGCGAAAAGTCGCTCTGTAAAGTCTATTCTTTTCTCTATGAAAAGGCACGAAGACCCGCAAACTGAAGCCAACACCTTCCCAGCACCTGTAACCACAGAAAACTAAGGAAACATGGAAGTGGGTGCTGCAAAATAGTCAATCTATTATGAAACGCTACTACATGTGTATAATTTCTATACCATAAAGACTTTGCCATCTGCAACCTGCTTCACTTAAAGTACAAAAAGGATTAAGGTGCAGGAAAATACAAGGTAGTTCAAGTATGAAAATGAGTGTTGAAATTGTTGTAAATAGAAATAATTCCTGACAAGTAGACAGAACCCAGCAATCGAAGAGAATGGTCCCTGTTTTGAAAAGCAGAAAAGTGCATAAGAAAGAAGGGACAAAATATGGTGTTTAATCCCATGAACCTGTAAAGACCTGAGTGTGTTTAATACTAAGCCCTGAGCAATCCCACTGAATTCAATGGCAGCCTGCTTACAATATTTAAGATAAACACTAGCACTTGGAATTTCAGGGAAAAGAGAAAGTGCGACAATGGGGAAAAACAAGGGCCACAAGATGAGACATAAGCAGAGATACAGGCAGAAAGTGAGAAGAAGAGGAAGATGAAAAACAGGGAAGGTTTCAAGTGGGCTGAGCTGCAACAGATTACAGAGGCTGGAATCTACAGTCTATAATATTAGGAACTGTCTGGCATTTTTTCTTATCAAACCCTTTGACTCACTGCTGTAACATGAAGAGAATGTAATGCACTTCTGAAATGAATTAGAGTTATACATATGGTTCCTAACCAATTAGGAAGAAGACTCCTCATCTCCTGAAACATAATTAATGCTACAATTAGTGCTCCTTGCCCAAAACAAAAATGTGTATAGATTGTGCCATACAGTTTATTGACTGAAATAAAAATATATGAAGCAACAATGAAGAGGGTGATGCCAAAGGATGCTGCAAGCTTTTTATAAAATAATTTTTCCATTCTGGAGGAGTTATTTTCTTGTGCAAACAGGCATAAAATTACTACCCACTGCCCTGCTTCTCATTGATTTCTACTTGGCACAGTTTGCCAGATGCTGTTTGGTCTAAGTGTTGCTTTGACCTCCGCTGGTGACGCTGGCCCCTTTTTGCTTTGTTGCCCAGTATTTTCCCAGCAGGGAGGTCCCACCCCTCTAATAGTTCAGTTGCAACTTTTGCTAAAGGCTTATAGGTTCCCCATATGTTGTACTGGAGGGGCCAGCCTGACTGGAATTAACTCAGAAGTGGCGTCCAGCATTGTGGCTGGAGCTGGCCCAGAGGAGATTATAAATGCCCCAAAACTAATTAAATATTTTGTCTCCTGCTGGTAAACAAAAGCGAATGAGGGCAAAAATATGAAATGCCTGATTTAACTAGGATCCGTAAGTAGCTTGACAACAGCAACCCTGAAGTCAGTGATGCATGATTTAAAAGCCCCTAATGGGTTAAAGCTGTTACACAAATGAGACTTTTGTCGATTACCCTTCACTTTATATACTTGCAACACTGTTACAGAAACGTCCTTACTATCAGTTTTCAGAGTATTTCCCAACAGTGTTTCTGGGGTAAGAGCCCTGCAGTCCAGCTATTTATTTGTAAGCATTCTTAACTTCCACTTTTGCACTGAAAAAATACAGAAAATAAATATGATCACCCAAAGAAATACGTACAAATAAGAAGTGATAGTATTTTCAGCAACATTTTCAAGGATCTGAACTGTCAAATGGCGCTTCATAAAAATGAGATAGAATTTTCCTATTTAATAACATATTTAGTAACATTTTAAAAAAATTGTTAGCGAAGTGCCTTAAGTCAAGGCACTACTATTTAAAGAAATATATACAGAATACATATAGAAGAATATATATAAAGAAATCAGTTAGATTATTTAAATAAAGAATAATACATATTTAAAGAAATCAGCTAAATTATTTAAATAATGGATCAAATACTCTTGATATATATCATTCAGATTTAATGTATTCAGTTTTGTAACTTAAAAATCCTCTCTCAGAGCATTTTAAATATTGTATGTCCATAAGGGTATACTATATTTTAAAATACACTACTGCAGACTTAACTTCTTTCCTTTTAGTAACGTATAACAGTTATCACATAAATATTCCATTAATATGTTTTAGAAGGTTAAGTGAAGAAATGTCCTACAAAAATCCCGTTAGTAAAGAAAACGAGAATTCTGATTAGATGTTCTATACACTAATTTTACATACATGCTTAACTTCATGTATTTATGTAATCCTACTGCAGTTAATGGGACTAATCGAGTGTCCAAAGTTAAAAATAGCTTTAAGTTTTGGTCATCCAGGACCTCAGTTCATAATGCTGTTAGCGTGAACTAGAAAGTGGTTAATGAAAGCACAGCATTCACCTTTTCTGGGAGGCATGTGTTAAACTTTTATGTTTTCCATAAGCACATTTTTACTTACTTTTTAAAACCCCTTTACAATGAGGTTATCTTTACTTGCTGAAATTTGAAACTCACTGAAAAATGGCAAGGATCAAACACGTGGCCAAAAGAAATGGAAATCTTAAAACAAATTGATAGATACACATATATACAAAATATATATATATACATCTCGCTTTTATAGTACTTTACCATTCCATTTTTACTTTATAATTAAACTGTTATGCAAATTCAGTAATCCACACTCAGTTTAAGTAAAAATTTACACTATTAAGTGTAAGGGCTGATGTTGTAATTAATGCTTTCCAAATTAAGGGGGAACTTTTGTGGCTCTATTGGTGCGCTCACAGACAGATGAGCGCACAGGCACACATGCATATAACACATCTGCTCTTTTGTCCAAATGGACAGCAGGACGCCACAGAGGGTTTTTTTTCATCAAAAGACGTGCAATTCGAAAAGATTAAGATGTTCTAGTTAGGCACATGGTAACATTTGATGTTTCACATTTTCAAATCTCCCAAGTGTCACTTTTCCAAACTATAATGAATTAGATGTGACGGGTATAGTCTAAAAGCTACTAGTTAAAGCTGGTTGTGAATAAAGAAACACTTAATGTAGTGATTGCCGACATATAATGCTGGGTTTAGAACACACAAAGGACAATGTTTCCCACTAAGTACACGAGAATAAAAATTGATAAATCATGACTAGCAAGGCAAAAAGCTCACATCATCCAATGCATATAGAAAAAGGACTGAATACTTTGTATAAAAAAACTTGCTGTTTGCTTTTTCTCCCATGAAGCTAGTTGTTTCTTTTCATTCCTTACTATTTTTGAGGTTTCGAGAATTTCTAATGACGGCATTCTATCAGATTTTAGTGAGATTTCCCTTGAACTATACAAACTTGAGGACGGGTAAGTTTTTGCAGACTTAATTAATATCACAGTGGAAATTTCAAATGAAAAGCTCTTTACAGCAATATATTCAGCCACTTCTGTTAAACGGGTTTCCTTTTAGACACACAATAAATGACACAATCTTGCTCATGTAATTGCATTCACTGTGGTTTATGTCCTCAAGTACTCACAGACGTTAATTCCTAATGCAGAAAATGCAGTAAGGTAGTTTTATTTCTGTTGTAGCTGGTCTTTTTGATGTACAATTGAGAAGCAAAAAGGTAAGTATTACTTTGGGTTTCCTTACAGCTTAAAAAAAAAAGTGTCTGAGCACAGCAATAACTATAGTTCTGTAATTCACACTGCCTGAAAAATACGCATTGAGTAAAAGTGCTGTCAGTTTAAAGAATTAGTGATGCTTTTAGAGTCAAACAGCAGGAAAACTTCCAACCCAAGTTCTACAGCATCAAAAAAGTCAAGAATGTGAGCTTTACAGCAAGGGCTGTTAAATCTAACAGACAAATCCATAAAAAGATTCAATAGCCGGAGGACAAAGTTTGAAAACCATGAACTGGAAACAGAGAATATATTTGCAACAGAAAATTCCCCGATATTTTACCAAGGAATATGATAGACTCTTCATAAGCTTACATTCTTATATTAAATTTCGTTGTCTTTCAACTATACCTAAATTACAAAGTATTAGCTTCAGTGCCCAGATTGCTTCGTGGACCGTTACTGTCTGTGATATGTGTTCGGGTGATCAGATTATATATATGCATCTATGAAATGCAGAAAAGACTACCAAAGTTCATTAATAACCCAAGACAGTGATCCAGTAAGAGCCTGAAACTACAAAGAATTCTGGTAAGCTGCATGCAGATTAATTTCCCTTGCTCTCTAAATCTTTTTCTTTAGGGAAAGCATATACCTTCTTTAAGGTGAGGGGAAGCCATTTAATGTACCTCAGACACTCAGGGAATAAAGAAGCTCTAAAATTCAAAGTGCCCAGGGAAAAGGAAACAAACACAAACATTTAACTGTCGTGAATGAAGCCCAAAATGTATCACCACATCACTCTGTCTTCCTCTGAATTTTGAGGAGTACGGGGTGACAAAACAGGAACACATAAGACTGGGCAAGGAACACAAACTTGTATCTATTTTTCCCAGAAGCGTTGTTTTCCAGAAAGGGTGTTAATGTATTCTTTCACAAAGAAAAAGGATGTACTGATTAGACCGGTCCCAATACATTGTACGAGGCCTTTGCATAGACACACACTGGAAGAAGCACATAAGAAAATTTGTCTTCGTTAAGAAAAGACCAGCTTAATCAATCTCGGGCCTCAATAAAAGAAGAAAGATGCCTGAAAACAGTTGAGGAGGGAAAACAAACATACAGAATTTATGATCTCTCTTCTACGTTTTCTTGGCAGACAGGGAAGGCTACCTGAAGTGAGGAATTCCTATTGTATCATTTTAAGGATCAAGGTTCCACCTTCTTTTTGCGCATCTCAAACTCCTAGGGCATAGCACAACTTAATCCACACTCCTGGTCAGTGGGGAAACCTAGCAAAGATCACACCTCCTGAAGTACAATTCCCTTCGGAGCTCTTCCTGGAACTGTCTGACTGTACCACCTTCCAGTCGGTGCTAGTGCTTGATGAGACAATTGAATCCTTTGTCTTTGTTCCTTGTTAAAAACTTCCAAAATGAAACAAAAGTACTAATTAATTGGTATTCTGACTGGGACTAATTCAAAGGTGTCTGCTAGTACCTTGGGATATGGTGTGTTCTACTTCGGAGAGAATCAATCCGTCAGAGATTGATGAAGGGGTGGGGAGGTCAGGGCTGCAAATACAGAACCATCTGCAGAGTCTCCTGGGTTGGTACCTGCAGCATAGTAATTTACAGGAGCAGGTGTTTCCTTTTAATCTACGGGGGTTTTTCTGCTGAAATTGTAACTTTATTGAGAAAGCGCCTGCAGTTTGCTATTAAGAGGGTACTTTGTTTATTGTTGCTATTAACGGACAAAAGGCTTCTCAAAGTTGTAGTAACCACACTCCTTAAAAACACAGGTAACTACAGAGACTGTAAGGTTAAATAAGTCAATCAGACACATCTTCAGAAAGCTTCCATGCATAAACATATTGAAGTCCAAAAGGCTGGTTTACAACACAATTACTTGCTTCAGAAAGGAGCCATTTCTTTCTGAATGTGGGTGACTGAAATTATCACAGTTGTTAAGATTATAATGTATTTCTGTTTACAGCCATAAATACTTATGGAGAAAGGAGGCTTTCTGAAACAAGAAAAATTCAAGAATTCCAGCTGGAATTTCCCACCTGAACTGATCTTGGTGGGATGGGCACGCTGGTAAGTGCCCTGTGGTTTGAATCCAAAGCACAGCAAAAGGTGAGCAGACAACACATCCGGATTCAAATTCCAGTTTCTGGCTTGGCTGCACCTCCTACTCTGCTCCAGCTCTACTACAATCTACGTGATCTCTTCTCTAGCCCAACACCTCTCAACCCGACTCCCAGATCATGCAAACCGCCTTTGCATCATTAATTTCAACAAGTGGCAAAAACTGAGGACAAGCCCTTAACTGTTTTAACTATCCTCGCTTATTCCAGACCCTCTACACAGGCATTACACCTTCTCCTCTTCCTGCTCCTCACAAACCTACTTCATCTCCTCCAAACTCCTTCCTCTTCACAACTCTAGTAACATTCTCGAGAATTTTTCTCGGGTTTGCCTAATGTATTTTATCTACCCTGTCATTTTTAACAGGACAAAAGCTCCATATGAGAAAGTGGTTTCTTGGTTTGGGTGCAACACCAAAAATGGTCACAGAACACAAGAAAGCAGATAAAATTTAGGCTTATACGATTCATGACATTAAAAAGTCCTCCTTTGACAATCAGCGAGGCAAAAAAACCAAGTCAAAATTAATCTCTCACTAAAGAAACCAACAGAGTTAGAAATAGGGTTTTTTTCATATTCTGCTTTAGACATTAATTCTAAAGGTCTTAGTCTAAAACTGACCTGTAGTGAAAAAAAAAATTCATACTTTTCAATTGTCTGGTCATATATTGGGTTTTGTTATTCCACTTTCCCATTCTTTTGAAAATTTTAAGTTATGGTGTTTACTAAATTTTAGGAAATAAAAGGACAGGGACTCAGCAACTGAAAAAAATCCCTTGTTCTGTTTTTTGCTTAAGTCTGGTAATTACTTTAAAGACAGATTTACTCCTCTGGAAAAATTAAAAAAAAAAAAGTAGGCATCACAATCAAACTGATTAATTGGCAGATTTTTCAGTTTTTAATGGAACTAATTTAATTTTTACCTGATCCGGCATCACCCTCAGTTTTCATTTAGTTTCCTCTTTTCACTTCTGGGAAGGTTCCCTCTGTTCCCGGCATGTTTCCCTGTCACTCTGGTGAATACTGAGACAGAGAAATCTTTCCTTTCCCAGAAGTAACAGCCTCATCTGTTGCTAATTTCCCTTCCTACCCCTTATGGAGCACATGTCTCTGTCCTATGACCTCTTGCTGTGTATGAATTCATTAAATCTTTTATTTCCACCTTTTGCAAAATTTTCCAATTTCGATAAGAACTTTTCAATATATATTTTCTGTCTATTCTTACCCCCCACACACACAAAAAAGGCAAAGCACTTTCATTAATCCTTTAAGCAAATCTGCTAAATGGCTTGTTGAATAAAAACATGGCTTCCCATTTTCTTTTCATTCCTTTTAGCTGTGTATACCTTTCCATAGCAACAAACTTGTACAGTTTCTGTTGCTCAGTATTTTTTTTTCTTACTTTGCTTCGTTCCTCATGGTTCTCCCCGGCCTCTACAAGAGCTATGCCTTTGCAGAGGCACACAACGAAGCAGCAAAATGAGCAAACGTGCATTTCAATTTTCATGTCTTGGCTGTTGGATGTAGCCACGCATTTACTCCAAATGTACAGTGGTCTGCAACTCAATGACCTTCTGTAGGACACTCTCATAATAAATAACTCTCAAGTGCACAGGAATCTTAGAAATTGTGTTTTCCTCCCACATTATTTGCTCTTGGCTCAACAACCCTACGGTACAGTCGTAAGAGAGCAGCACAAAACAATTCTGCAAACCCTCGGCACCAGAAACACTAAACAAAGAGACATTGCCTTTTTCCAACCTTCCACTTACTATCTTCACTTTATCTTTTGATTCAACATTTTAATTTAATCAAAACAATGCAAGTTAACTATTTCCTTAGAGAAACATTCAATTCCAAACTTTTATAACCGTAATATTATACAGGTAGTTCCAGAAAATTTAAACAAAGTTTTATTTAATTAATGAGGAAGGTCTAGCACCTTCTATTAAAAAAAGAGTCCACGAAAAGTATGTGATGGTGAAGTCTGCATGAAATTCTACAGCACTCAAAAGTTCTATTTACTGTTACAAGGACCTAAAAATTGCATAGGTTGAAGATCAAACAGCACTAACAATTATTTAAATTACACAAGCTTTTCACAGAAATCAGCCTATAAGAACTGCTTCCTTTCTGCATTTTCCATGCTAACTTTCTCTCTTGGAAATTAACTTAATTAAACATCACTGTGTTACTCTTTTTCTTAATACAAAACTCATGCAATTTTGAGTCTGAATTCTCATTTCAAGTGCAATCAGACATTTTCCTTGGTGCTAAGGTGACTTCACATTCAGGATCTTGCTCAAAGTTAAGACAGTTAAGTTAGATTAACTACACATAGCTAATAAAACCAACACGTAAATCCTTCACGTGAAAACACAAAACAAGGCCACACAAATTCTAAGTAATTTTATTTGAAGTTCACACAAGGAGAGATGGGCAGAATTTGTCACAACAATCCACTTCCTTTGCTGTTGATTGAAAATGTGCAATGTATTAAAATAAGTCTCAGTGAGTAATTAGGATCAGCAGGTCAACTACACAGTCTTTCATGAGAATAAAGTTGCTACTCAGAAAATGAGTGCTCTTTTTCTTGCCGCTCTCAGCAGCCCTGCTTGTTTTGCATATGGTTGCATGTTTAATTAGCAATCCTTCTGTAAGTGTCTGCAATTAGCACAATGATGATTAATAAAATAACTCCTTTAAAGCTCCATTTAGGCAGCAGAACTGCACAATCAGGTATAATTAATTCATCATTAATAAATCATGGTTGATTAACTAATCTGTTGATTACAAACACATTACTGCATAGTCTCCCACCTGAGCTCTGGTGATTTTTCTATCCTGAACAAAAATAAAGACTAAGTAGTAGTAAACTATTAAAAAAATGCATTAAGCAGCAAAGATATTGGTTTGGTCAGGAAATTCAGATAGCAAGTATATTTAAAATTGACTGGGCTTTGTTCATTATTAGTTCCCTTGAGAAAAAAAAATAATTCTACTGTCTATTTGTTAAATGTGAATGGGTGAACAGTAATTGCTTCTTTAGTTCGTTTATATTCTAAAGGAATTTGGGGTTTTTTTCCAAAACATCTCAAATTATCGACTGGGCTAGATTCACTCTTTGCATAAGCCTGTAGGAAGTAGCAAATGCAGCAAAACAAGATGGCAGTTTTGCTCCTCAAAAAGATCTGGCTCACTGGATCTTTATTCTTGCTTTGTGAGAAGGCAAGGCCAAGGTGGCTGCTAAATATACCATTGCAACGTTGCTATTAAGCTGCCTCCATTGCCGTGTTCTGCATCTGATGATGAGTTCATGTTTATAAACCACATTTCAGGTCCACAAACGTCAGCAAGATTAAATACAGAAGAAGAATATGCATTTTCGGGGGGAGATTCCTTTTTCTTGTCACCTAGCTCTTGAGCTTCGTAGTGCATTTAAATTATATTTTTGATATGTTCCTTGTAGTGGCGGGAGTTACTTGCCTCCAGATACTTGGGTTTAAGTAAGACGTCAGTTACAAGCTATGAAAAAATTCAAAATAACTGGAAACAGGAGAACTCGGCACAACTAAATTCCTCATCATTTATAAAGGGCTGACATCCAGCTGTTCCCACAGTATCAAAATATCTCTGAGTTCAAAATACTTCATCCTGAAATACTGCAAAAAAAAAAAGAACTAAAGCAAAGCTTAGGACAAAAGCAACTTGAAAGGGAAAACAAAGTTTTAGCTAGAGTAAACAAACCAGCCTAATATTGCCAATAAATCCAGAGAAAGATGAGAACACTAAAGGACAAAGTGACAAAAGCTGGAGCAGTACAATTCACGAAGAAAATTCCAGGAGAAACTTTTAATTCAGGAGCAGATCTTCAGTCTTTGAAAAGTAAATGATACGGCTGTAACCAAGAAAGTCTTCTTTCAGATTTTAACCAGTTTTATGTGCATCACTATGTCAATCTTTTAAATCTTTCTTCTAAAACTTTAATTAAAAATATTGACTAAGCAGCAGTACTACAAGCCACTGCAATACCATTCATCTTTGAAAAATACTGTTCATAAAAGTGAACTATAAAGCAGATTTCTAAACCACTTTTTTCATATTATAATTGAAGTAAATTAATGAACATGTGAGCATCACTTCAATATACGTCAGAGAAAAGATTATTATTTTCTTAAAGGACTGTAGTCAGATTTCAAGAAGAATGACAGAATATGGAAAAAGTCTGACTATTTTATCAATCAGAAAAGTTTACAATTCAACACAGGAAGCAGGAATGGCTTTTAATGTAGGATTTGGAAATAGAGAAAAGAATAATTTAAAAGCAGAAAAGCAAAATAGCTGTCCTTGAACAGTTTGAGGTCAGTGTACATATGAAGCGGCAAGATGAAAGTGATGAAAACAATACCAAAGATCCTGAAGATTAGAAGTGAGCATTTTCAAGCAATTTTTTAAAATGGACAATAAGTAGTCAAAGACTTCAGAGGACAGCGGTGATTCATTGCCTAGAGCTAAGATATAATCAGCATAATATGAATAATTTGAAGGTGTGGGAGATGAAATTGTTAGTGTCAATTTCTTCAGAGTGTCAGGTTTCCTTTTAATACAATAGCAATTTGCCCCGCAATGTCAACTCTTCCATCATTACGCAGTGAAATCTTCAACTCTCCTCCACGGCGGGAACATTGAAAAGCTAAATGGAAACAAGAATCCACAGTTAAAAAACGATTATCTGACAGAAATTATTTAGAAATCCATGAAAACTCAGGGAAACGATGCCTTTGTCTCCAGAAAGCAAGCGACACCAGGACAAGCACTGTACCAGGGACATCCTGGATGAATTCTCTTTACGGATGAAGATTAGTTGAGGGTGTATCTCAGACTATAACTTGTCTATTGAGTCTGACAAAGATGCTAATTAATACAAGTAGTGAGGGATAGTTTGCTGTGACGTAGCCAGACAAGTTTCCTTTGTATATCTAAAGAAGTCTTGAATTCCAGCATTCATGGGATAGTTTCTGTAGGTAAGAAGGAAGAACACCGACTACCATCTGCACAAGAATAAAGAATCCCTTTACTGGTATTGAACATCTGAAGTAGATACAGGTTTGAAGAATGTGTTTAGCTAGTGGTAAATAAAACCCAAACAGCCAGTGGAAAAAGTCTACAAAGAAAAATAGATGCTGCCTCCGTTGTCAGAAACTAAGACCAAAATCTTACATAGACAGGAAAATATATTGATTTATGTAAACCTGAATATATTATTTAATACAGCTGGATAATGTTTAAGTAGAAATAGCCTTCCACTTGTAAATAATAACAAAACTAAACTTTTGCCTAATATGTTTAGTTATACACATGTGGGGCGATAATGTTCACTTAACATGTTGAGTCTGTAGACTTGTTTCAGTAGTCCAGCTTTAGTTGCAGGACGACTTGTTTAGAAAATGATCTGGTTCAGATGGCACGCAGCAAAAGTTTGAGTTTCATATTGTGTTGTTTTTGTAAAAGGCTGTAAATTGATGAGGCATTAATGTTTGCAGTCTCCT
>VXBO01011678.1:68708-83071 GCA_013400135.1 Rhinoptilus africanus | reverse complement strand
CAATGGATTTACAGCTACTACAAAAGTTGTTCAAAGCCAAAGGGCATGTTTTTCCTCACAAACCCACAATTTGTAAATTGGGTAGAGATTGTATTCAGATCACAACAGAGCATAGGATCTCTAGCAGATGGCATATGTAAAGTATGCTTTGAAAGAATTTCTCAGCGACAGCTGACAAGAAACCTCTTCCTTATAACTGGGTATTAGATTCTCAGACAAAGCAAATAGTCCAAAACAATGGAAATGGGAGCTATAGAAAAAGTGATACTGATACTTTCTGTTCTTTTTCATTTATAAACTACCACTTAGTGTTTTTAACTTGTCAGAACAACATCTGCCAACGGAATACTGCCTTCAACTGGAATATTTTGGACACTTAAAGATCCAGAACATGCCAAAGTTGATCACTTACTATTGCCAAGTGGTAGGATCTGTTTGGTTTTGGGTTTGTTTTTTTTTTTAATGTGGAACCAGTGCTGTCTGTTGCATGGCAAGATTACCAAGACTGTTTTGATACTGGTCCATTTTATTTTCTTTTTAGGAAACCTCCAAAGTAGAAGAAGAAAAAAACACAAACAACAGAAAATTTTACCCAAGCTTTTATGAATATAATACTTGATCTTTTCTTTCTCTGGTATAGAAGCATTGCCATTTCATACTATGTCTGAAAGTAAACAGACCTGCATGGAACATTTCAATGACTAGAGGATTTCATTTAATAGCTTTATCTCCAGAGACATTTATCTCTGCTGTTCACTCGCCTTTTGGATCACAAAGTTGTTGCATGTCCATTTCATGTCTGTATTTACTAGGAATATCTCATACTACATATACATTTTATATGTTTTGTTTGAAAACAAATATGTACATTCTGATCTGTAGAAATAATATATAACAGCTGAACTCACAGTGCCCTGAATTCCTCTGTGATTAAACCGTCACAGAGGAAAGTTTAAGAGTAGGTACCAGGACTGTGAGACTGAGCATGCTGATGCTACAGAACCAGACACGCATTCACAATGTGGCCAGTGGCCTTGCGCTAATATTAACCTGCTGTTTTGAGGAGGTTCTTAGCAAATTACTTGAGGAGTAATGTATTTTCTTCATGACACTGTAGTGACATCAACTCAGGAACAAGTGCCCTCTTGTAAAAATATTTTTTTTAGAAATCACCATATTTTGGTTGAATTTCTCAACCCTATAAAAGGACTGATAAAAGAAGCACTTGTTCCTTAGCTGAAGTGAAGTGAAGTGAAGATCTCCAATTTTTTTTTTTTTCTAAGAAAGAAGCTGGATAAATCTGGTGATTGATGGAGGGAAATATCTCTCCTTTGGCAGAAATGTTACGCTTGTGTATAAATCTGATGTGGTCAATATATATGTTGAGATTACCTGGGAACAGTGAAAGCTGCAATTACAATTCTGCAAAACTCTTCACTTCATGAGAATTTAAATTAGCAAAAACTTAAATACAAGTAGATTTATTCTACCTGAATAAAGAAAATTCTTCACACACACACACAAAAAAAGCAGCAAGCAAGGAGACTGAAAAGTTAGAAGATGGGACAGACTTCATATTGAAAGAAATCCTGGCAAAATTTGTGAAAGTATGATCTTACAGTCATCAAAGCAAGGTTTGGGTTTTGATTGGTTGGTTGGTGTCCTGTTCCCCCCCATCCCTGAGAAAAACCCCCAAACACACCACCTCAAATGCTATAAACCTGTTCTGTACTGGGAAGGCATCAGAAAAGTTAAAAGCAGTAACAAGAGCCAAAATGTCACCACAAATTAATACAGTTGTCTGAAGTAAATAGGTACAGAAAGATTCCTCTGGCTTCACCTGAGATTAAAAATTGAGTTGGATAAAGCTCCTTCAATAATTTGGGAAGGCCTCTATTATCTTTTTGGTTATATTGAATTCCTTATGCATGCATATAAACGTTATCTTAGAAATGTGAAAACTGTGTGAAGGGTTGGATACAGAGACAGTTGCTAAATATTGCATTCATTATCAATTACGAAAGTCTATACATCTGATATGAAAGATTGTATTTTTTTTAAATATTGCAGAGACTCTTCAAACAAAAAAAGGCAAAGACTGATACTGAACTCTGATTTAACAATCAGCTTAAATTCAAGAATATTTACATAGTTTCAAGAAAGACCATAAAGTATTTCACCTTGTAAAAAGACTGGAAAATTCTCTTTGTAATTGATGGCAGTGGTTACTGTTTGACAATTTGCTCTAGTGAAAGTAGGAAGAGAACCCAAACACAGGAAATTATGTCTGATACTTCAGCATAGATGCAGCTGACCTCCTCCTAGAGGTCACCATACCTAGAGAGATCTGACAATGGATTTAATGTTCCTCATTTTTATATTAACTTCATATCTGATCTATTTTGGAACTAACAGATCTTTCATTTTATGGAAGAAAATCTTCCTTTATTCTTGCAATAAAAGGAATCGGATATTACAGAACCTACTGCAAGGGTTTCTAAAAAGTCAAAAGTTGCTCTTATTTATTAATCTTTGGTGATATGGAATCTTCTTGGTTGCCAGCCATCTTTTCTAAATAATCTCATTAGTAATAGAATTCGCCCCAGTACCAACTGATAACCCTCCGTTACGTGCATGTAAGGAACAGTTATTTCACATAAACACACATAGAGACCACATGCTGATCAGACGTCAAATGAGCTTGTTCTCTTTAAACCTGCTTTGTATGATTTCTACCACAAAAGACGTTTTCATTTAAAAGTAAGACTGTACATAAATTACTAACAAACAAAATTTGCCAGTGCCCGTGTGTCTTGTCCCCATTCTCATATATTTAACATCAGTCACATTCTTTGTGTTCTTGTAATGTAAGTGACTATTCTTTCCTATATTCTTTCTCACTGCCATGTAAAAGATCATCATCCTGAGGAAAACTGATCTCCTTACCTAAACACACAGATATAACAGAAACCAGAAAAAACCCTGTACCATAAAGCACATTCTGTAAGTAGAATCTGAACATCAAAATACATTATCTTCTTCTAATACACCTAGCTATAACAACATTAGTTATTCTAAACCCTAAGTTTCCTAAAGAAGATACTGAAGGGATTAATCCAGTGTAATTCAAAGAAAATTCCAAAATCAGGCAGAAATAATATGACTGTTTTCAATCTCATGTGAATATACACGAGGGGAAAGGAAAACACTGTCCAAATTCTACTGAAAAGTATGCGTCATGAGTGAAAGAAAATATCAGTACCTTTTCACAATACCCAAAGTGCAAACCATAAAGAGC
The DNA here is from genome assembly GCA_013400135.1 of Rhinoptilus africanus. Lineage (NCBI taxonomy): Eukaryota > Metazoa > Chordata > Aves > Charadriiformes > Glareolidae > Rhinoptilus > Rhinoptilus africanus. Next base: position 79,773 of record VXBO01011678.1, on the reverse strand, counting down.
AAGAAGTAAAGTAAAATTCCATCAAAACACAAAACCAACACCATCTGAAGTTCACCAAGCTTCAGTTATGATGAAAGGTCATCAGAACTAAATTACAAAAGCTGAGATCAAAAACTAACTGCAGAGAATTACGATCCAGAAACCCAAGACTTCAAACTCCCTGCAGGCATAATGCATCATGTTGGTGGATAGGAAAGAAAGTAATTTCTTAAAGATTACCTCACCCACAAAATATTACATCATATTATATTAATATTGTGAAAATGTATAGGGAATTATTGCTACAGTTTGGATTGTAATAATAACACAACTTTTTCTTTTTAGCAAGCAGCTTCTATATAAATGGGCAGCCTCGCAAGAAAACAGTTTCTCTTACCGCGCATTTCTTTCTTCCCCAGCTGCTCTGACCAGTAGCTGCTTAAAACAGCATGGGCAGATCCTTAAAAGAAATTGGAGAACAAAGTACAGAATTAAATTATAATCACTACTTTTTTGGGCAAGCACATTCAAAATGTAAATGTCATTAAAAAAATAATCAAGTGACACATGTCTAGGGCAAAAATACGTAAGAGTTTGCAAAGCAGACAGAACTAATGTTTTAACATTTCATTTGTTTATAATAAAGCAGTATTCCTTCCTCATCCTCTGGCTTCAATGGAAACTTTGCATAGGTGAGGGCTTCATGATTAGCCACAACTGGTAGGAATAACAAATACTACCACTTAAAACACTTGAGCCAAAGCACTCATTTGCTCACCAAAAGTGAAGTTTCCTAATAATCTCAAAACATTAAGTTCAAAATATCATTATCTAAACATGATGTTATTCAATGAAACATGAACGGTGACCCATCAAAAATCTGAACAGACTTTTGGGTATTTTTTACGAGTAGGAACAAGTGGATATAAGTCATTGTGAAAAACAAAAGCATTTCCTCTCCTAACAGTTTTCACAACAAAATCTGTTTTTTTCAGTGTTGAATGCTGGTAAGTATCAGGATGTAACTCAAGGAGATCTTTCAGGTCTTACCACAGCTTCTGAAAGCTAAAGTAACAATTTCTTGTTTCCTGCCTGGCAGACAGCTTAAAGACTTTGGATGATTTCTCAGATTCATAGCTAGAAATGCTGCTTCAGTCTACATTAGCAGCTAGGGGCAAAGACACTCCGCTGGAAACCCTACAGTGAAGTAACTATAGTGATCAGGGCTCAAGGACACTAGGACATCTAGCATTATTAAGAAATCATTACAAAACAAATACCACCATACTGTTGAAAGTATACTTCACCAATACAATAAAAAGATTTATTTCTACAAAAGAAAGGACACAAAGATGGAAGACAAGCAACAGTAAGCTATAACAAGCCCAGAAAAATCTCAGATATTCAGGAAACTTTTAGCTTTTCACACATATCAATACAATTCTTCCCAGAAACGTTAAGGAATGCTCTAGGATTAGATATATCTACCAGACTCTGTCCCCAGCTTTGTCAGGAAAGCAGGACTGAAAGCTTAAAAAATAACTGAAATACATGGCTTATATTTCTTTGTAAACCTTTCTTTCTGCTAGGAGTGTTGAATAACTACCATTATTCCAAGAAAGAAAGTTGTCTCTTTATTTAGCAAAACATTTAATCAGCATTTTGGACCAAATTCTCAGATGACTAACTGGTGATTAACTGTTACCTAAGCAAGTAACATGATTCTGCAGCAATCACCATCACACCTGCTGAGAGGAACATCAAAGGAATGGGCAGAGAATTAGCCTTCTTGCCCCAAAATGTACAACTAGCTGAGTTCACATTATTCATAGGTCTGAGAACATCCACAATAAGTGTCATGAAACTAGAAGAGATCTCAGCTGAAGCGCAAAAAAACCCATGGAACACCAACACAAGCAGACATGAACTTCTACTGCAATACTCATGCAATACCAAACTAGTCTCTTGCTTTTCTCTAATTGTAACACTTCAGGGAAAAGATCTGAAAAAGGCACACGAATATCTGGCCTGATGACAGCAAGAAGCTGTTTTTTCCTGAATTAGCTGGCAGCAGTCACGCAAGTTTTCAGTTTAATGAGCACACTCTCGCAGTCCGTATAAAACAGTAATTTTAGGAGAAAGATTCCCAAGTACAAAACCAGATTCATGAAGTTTAATAAGAAAATTTTAATTGAACTGAAACAAGAGTCGCTCATCACACACATACCTGTAACAGGGTCTTCCAGAACTCCATACCAAGGTGCAAAATACCTGGAGTAAAAATCATGGCCTTTAAGTTTTCCACTGGAATTTCCCTTAAGAGTGAGTATGAGTCCTTTCACTTTTCCCGTCTTTTCAGCTGACAAAAAGCGCTGAGGACTCACTTGCAGTTCTTCCAACACAGACCTTGAATATAATTATAGATTGTTAATAGCCCATATTCTTCATTTTACATTAATTTAAGTATTGAAAAGAAACAGAAAGCTACAAAATCATCATATTTACAATCCCAAAACAGCCATGGTAACATGTTAAGAGGAGACAAGATTCCTAGCATTGTCCTCCCAATGTCATTTGACAGAAGACTAGCCCGAATTGAATACAATCCCAGTGAGCAGAGAAAAAAGTTCAACCCATGCAATTCCGATTTATTTCTGAAAACAGAGCATCCTGGAATATTTGCTACAAAAACACACACTTCTGTTTCAAGATTCTAATCACTGAAAGAACTACTCCATCATTACAAAATGCAAAGAGTAAGCATCCCACTTTCTTTCAGAGCAAGCAAACAACTAACACCATTCAGATCTTCATAGGATTCTAAAGCTCTCTACAACAGTCTCAAGTCTGTGAAGTTGCAGATATCTCCCTACAAAGTAAAGTCAGACAGAGTAAAATAATAAGTACGCAGATGAAAATACTTCTATCTCCCCACTAGCCCAATCTTTCAACATTAGTTAGGCCAAACTTCAAGTAAAGTTGTATATAGTAATTTGGCCCAATTGAAGAATTTGTGTTTTGGCAATATATATCCAAATATTGGATATATCATACTTGACTTAACAATGAAATTCAGCTCTCTGGGATTAACAAATGCTTTGAAATAATTTGAATTGGAATTTCCTCAATAAAGCTACTTATGATGCTGTTAAGTATGCATAAGAAGATTACAGTCTAATGGGAACAAGAATCCATGGCTTCTGTCAATGTGCCCTGTCTCACTCAAGCAGACCTCTATAGCTATGCAGCTATTACTTCTTCATTTGAGAAGCAGGACTCATAATTTCCTGCTAGGTTACTAGATCTTTTTTTTTTTTTACTCAGATAGATGAGGAAAATGCACCATCATTAAAACTGTTTCCTACACCGCCTTGATCTTGTGCAGCTTTGCAGGTTCAATAAGCTCACCTGAGAAGATAAAATAACTCTTAAACATACGAGTTTCAATTAGAGTTTTTAGTCTCCACCTTTTTTAAAATCAGACGAAAGAGCACAGTATGTAAGGAATAGAGGCCAAACAAGCAGACTCAGTTTCTGGACATTTGATTTAAAAAAAAAAAGTATTAGACACCTGTCATAAGCATCACTGAGGCGGACTAAGAGTTTCTTTGTGTCAGGAGAATAACGGAGATCTTGAACAATCATGTCACCAACAGCTGCCTGGTGGAAAAGATAAAGGACACAAAGAAAAACATCATCATCTGAATATGAAATATTATTTCCTTAACATTTTTGTTGAACCAATTCCCTGCTAGAACAGGGCTTATACAAGGTCTTTCATGCAGCCCCCAAGTACATGCAATCAAGAAAAGTGCATGAATAGACACAGGTAGGTGCTAAGAGCCCTGTATACACCAACTTGGAAAGAAATTCAGGGACCTAGAAGAGGGCAAGGACACTAGATTGCCCTCACGTGCATGCAATAGGCTAAAAATGCACGGAAATAAACACTGACGCTCCAATAGTAGCAGGAGATAAAAGTTCAACTTCAGCATTTTCTAGAATTCCCTTTCCCGAACTGCATTACTCTGACCTTTAAAGTTTAGTGTTTCAAGTTCAGGAGTACATCAAGCAATGCCATGTTGACACTTTTCAGCCATTTTAATATATAAAAATAAGTATAGCTATTATAAACGTGCTTCTAAGACCACATATAGATTCTTTTTTTACCTTTATTAATTCTTCTACTTCCTGAAGTACCTAAAGAAAAACAAAACATAAAACCACACCGTAAAAAATAAAACATATACATGTATGTATCTATCCAACTACAGATAGACAGATATACTTAGATACACATACAAACATAAAGACATCGTTTCCTTGGAAGCCTTTAATGAATAAAATTTTGACTGACCTGTGGGTGGGTTATGTAAAGTGGTAAATCCAGGACAATATGATCTTCCACTTGTCTGGCTTTTAATTCCCCACTCAGTGTCACAAATGTGAGAACTGAATTTGTATTTTCTAGAGAGAGAACGTCGCAATGTTATCAAAGATAAGAATTTGAGCCTGTATTATTATTATAGCTCTTAGAGTAGCTCAGTATATGCAGAAAAAAGTCAGTTATGCAGATGAAATATAATAAATACAGTAAATCTGTATTCTAAGATCTATTTTGCAACTCACTCAATAAATAATCTGCTGCGGCTAATAAACACAGTAATTGCCAGTGAATCTTTCCTGCATGTTCCTAGAATGAACGGGAATTTCCTTTTAACAGAAAGAGCAATATTCCCTATTTGTCAAATTCTACTGTACCTCTCCCAGATGACATTTGCATATTTAGCACTTTTCTTAAACATGAGTAATAGTAGGGCATCAGAATCCAAGTGTAGGCATCAGACTACAACCTTATAATTAAAGAGCAGTTGTAAAAGACAACACCTAAGGTATCCCCATATGTGTTTTTTAACTGTTCTGAATATTTATCTTTGTTGTAGAAAATAGAGATCTTCTTAATTAGAAGTAAATTTCCTAAAAAATATATAGTAATAAATAGCTTGTAAACATACTTTGTACATGAAACAACACGGCAGCTGATGCAAGTGTAGCATGACCACAGAGAGGAACTTCATTGGCTGGAGTGAACCATCTGAGTCCAAAGCAGGAACCTTAAAAATAAAGTTTATTAATGTTATGAAGTGGAAGAAGTCTATTTTTTCAATTTATCTCAAAACTTTACGCAGAGTGATGACATTTCAGTTAATCAAAATGCATGTTATAATCAGTGTTGGTCTTAAACACTCTTTTAGGAACCTATTTTGTACTGATTTTTGGAATAGTTGTTGTTTTTGAGCCAGGTCAACAACAAGAGTCTACTACTAACGGAGGAAAGCCACTGTTAAAAAAGCAAAGGAGCTGCAGAGTAGAAACGCCTGCTGGCCTGGGAACTAGGCCTGGAAAGCAGAAGCAACTTTGAGAAGCGCAGGTGGCAGCTTTGAAGTGCTGATGGGTAGCTAGAAACCGGAAACATGCCAACACATCATCAGTAAGAACAAACTGTACCAGCAACTTACCACCTGAAAAGGTGAAAAAAAGGCTGGAAGAAGGGGAAAACATCCTGACAAAGTAAGAACCAGTAACTTCCACTGGCTGTTCTAACTGAAAGAACTGGAACAGTCTGCAAAAACAAAAACTGGTCCGGGAGACTAGGAAACATCACCATCTATGGGCTGTTACAGGTAAAAAATAGAAATTAACAGCATTTACTGGCTTCTTGAAGTGGTGGTGTCCTACATTCTCTTGTGTGTCTATGACACAAACATTATTTAATTTTTACTCAAAATGGAGCTTCTCTTTTTGAGAACTTTCTGTGCTGCATATATTTCTCTCTTTCCTAAACAGGTCTGCAGAAACCTTCTATGACATCATGGACCCTTGCCGGGGACACATGGATGACTTCAAACTCCATGACGCAGATCACCTTCGAAGTGAGACTCTGTTATTTTACTGGTCCCCCTCTGGGCCCATTTTTGAGCTTGGTTTGGTTTGTCCTCACATTTCTGGGGTGGCTGGGTCCCCTTCTGGAATCTCTTTGTCCTCCCCCCTAGAATCTACTTAATGTCTTGATACCATATATATGCCTAAAAGTAGCCTATCATAAGTATATATACTGTTATATTATTGGCAAGTTTGATTATTGACTAGCAATACATTTGTAGTAACCTGTAATATTATATATATACTTCTTGCTGCTATTATTGATTCTTGCTATCCTACTGGTCACTGATAATAATTTGTAGTAGCTTGAGAGAGAGACATATATTCACTTTATTAATCATAGGTATACTTGCTAGTGGTGATTTTTGTGGTAATCTACAGAATTTAGAAGATAAAGCTTCCATGTCCTTGTGTATTATGGAATCCTGCAAAAGGCCTGTCATGATCTCTATACACCTGCAGTTTGGATGATCCTTCAGGGGTTACAGATAGTTTTGTTGGTACAACAGAATCTGTATCAGAGCTAGGTCAATTATGAATTATTTTGCTTAAGCCATCAGTCAAGTCTTACTAAAGCCTCTAATGTACACTAACACTTTGTTTCACAAGAAATCATATTTCTATTTGTTGTTTAAAAAAATTGGAACCCAAGTGCACTATATGTGGTTCTGCAGAGTTCTTGCCCCATGACACTTAATGCTTATGAAAATATATTTCAAGTGAATAATTACCATACAAACCTAACTAAAAGGTGCAAAAGAAACAAGCAATATTTAAAAAACAAACAAACAAGTCTTGTCATTTCCTCTGTGAAAAATTAGTGCGCTAAAGTCAGAGTGCCATATCTAATGAAAAGAAATACAATCCCCAAAAACCCTAGTGGATGAAACTAATGGACAAGGCAGAGAAGTGCTCCGAGACAAGGCAGACAGAACTCAGCTGTGAGCCTCCCCTGCGGTGTTAATGCACTCCCCCAAGTGGAAACTGTGGCTGAAAGCAGGAGGAAACAGTCAGCCATGACGGACCAGAGACAGACAAATTCTGTGACCCAGAACACCTGCCGGCCTGCTTGAGACATACAGCTGTACTCAGACTGAGAAGACACTTTGTAGTCTTATAAATCAATGTATCCCTAAAATAATGTATATTTTAAAAATTCAAATTAAATTAAATGCACTGATCACAACCTCAAGACTCCTGCAGAAATGTACTCTTTGTCCAGGAGCCCTTATTACAACAATTAATGTTCCAGAAGCAGATGACAGTCTCATAAATGACATTCTGGTGTTCCCGGTCTCCTTTCGCTCCCACCATCCCTCAATACACACATTCACAGGGGTAGCTCAGTGACTACATTCCTTCAAAAAAATTGTGCACCTCTTCTGCAGCTGTGTGGGTCTGATGCCACAAACTCCAGTCCCATTAATACCAAAAGAACTTTAATGAGAAAGAAGGTGGCATTTTTCTATCTCGTCTAGTGTATCTCCATTTCCCCTCCCATCGTATATATATGCCCTACCAAAGAACACTAGTAAAGTCCCTTCATTCAAACCAATCAAATGAGCAACGTAATGCCTTTGTTTTGAGCAACTTCAGATTTCCCATTTTTATTGGAAACCTGTATTTTCCAGCATTTACTCCACAGACATCTTATGAGACTTTGTGACAGACTCAAATAATAGCTAACAGTTACCGCAGTGATGATTTCCTGAAAAGCCAAGTCAGATTCTGCTCACTTTGCAGTCTTGTGCATATACAATAAGCACGTTCCATCTCTATTCTTCTGCTTGTATAATAAGAAATTATCTCAGGAGATTATTAGTAGTAATGGAAGTATTAACTGAAGGACCTTTCCACAGCATTTTCAGGAGATTTTCTACATACAACTTGCTGCTTTAGTAAAAGGCACTAAAACAAATGGTCTAATTTATGAATAAAAAATGTTTGTATATTATAAAATGAATTTGATATGCAGCACAAATACTTTAAGGAATCCATGTGCAAGAGGCTCATTATTATTATCTTAAGGAAGATCATAACTCCAAGATTTTGCTTTGGCTGTCTTAGCACCATTCCTTGCAAATCCACCCACAATGCCTTCCTATTCCCGTGTAAGAGATTTCGGAGGGTAAACAGAACCGCTCACTTTTGGTAAAGTCATCTCCAGGGTGCAGTTTTCTGATGAAAGCAGTTTCTGAAAGGTTCATTTCTGTTGCAATTTTTTGGTGCAAATCTTCATCCAAGTCCTAATGATGAAACAACAAATCCAATTAAAAGCAGGCCAAAAACCACAGATTCAAACTTCTGACAAATAAATACAGTCATTTGCTATTATAATAAAGCACAGGTTCATTTTTAGTTCGAAATATTTTCTGAGAGTAAAAAAACTTTAAACATAAAATGTGATATCTAGTTCAATCATTGTGATACATGGGCATTTGTAGTATTTGTCCTATTAGTTTAGAAATTCTTGGCATACATGGAAAATAAAATCAACAACAAAATTAAATTCAGCCTTTCTGTAAACATAAATCTTTTTTAAAAGTCATTATTAAAGTCACACTGAGAAGTCATAATCAAGATGATCTAAAAATAACAACACTCTTGTTGTAACTCTGAAATATCCATGCCAGCAAGAAGCTGAGAGGAGATAAACTGAAAAAGCTGGAGGTCACTACATTCTGCTCTAACTGCCTGCAGATCTAACCCAGTGAACATTGACCCCAAGATACACAAGTTGTAGCAATGGTATAAAAATCTACTTCACCCTTGTTCCATTGCTCTCTCCCACAATTATGCTGACTGGCCAGCTTTGAGAACCTGGTCTTTAAAATATTGAAATGCAAACGAGGCAAAGTACTGAGCGGACCCGGTCAGGTTCAACCTCTGATAGATAAAAATTTGCCCTGCTAACTTATTTCCCTTAATAACTATAATCCTTTTCAGCCAATGATCCCATACTACAGATCTGAAACAATTACTGATGCGTATCATAGACCTGTACTTGCACAGTGAATTCTATACAACAGAACAACATTCTAACGTTTTACAGTGAGAAGCGCTTCTCCTTTATTCCAGGAAAATAGTTCTGACTGTCAAATTACTCTAAAGATACTAAACCAGAACAAAGACAAACCAGTATGTTATTAAAAATAATAGAACTTTATTGAAATACTGCCATCCTGTGGCACTTCGAAACAGAAAGGCCTTGTTTTGCCATTCTTGCATTACTCCCAACAGTTTTTGTACAGCATCTGCTGAGACTCTGAAGGGAACAGAGAACAGAAATAGTGCTGCTAGCTGCACCATACTTTCCTGGATCTCAAGAATAAAATTACGCCTTAGAATCTCTGCTTTAACTTTGACAGTAAAGCCTCCCACCCCAGGTACTGCAGAAAAAACTAAAATCTCAGCACTACAAAGGCAACATGCAAGTAAGGCGCCCTCACAATACGTTAGCGCAATAAATTAAAATCAATATAAAAATGTGATTAGAAGCTTACAGCTTTAAAGTAAGTTCATTCTGAGAGAGAGTATTTAGATTTTAGGGGCCAAAATTACCTCTGAAGTGAGATGTTCTTAGTAATACTTCAGTTGGTCTGGCAAGCACAGTATGAGACTTGGATAGGCTTAGGAACATTTAGAAAGGATTCATACTGTCAGTACAAGCTATTACCACTGACCACTCTACATATATTTTTATCCTTAAAATTTTCATCGTTACTATACAAATAATATAAGACCTATAAATTTCTAATCCACTTTTAATAATTAGGTTTTGGTAGAAATTGTCAACGATGTACCAATTAGTACCAGCTGTTCATAACACCTTGATGAGGAGGATGAGTACCGTCAATTGCACTAAAATTACCATGTAACTTCGGACAAAAACTGGCTGTTTAAGCTTGGCAAAAGCTAAACCTGACACATTAACAGTGAAAGACTCAGATCCAAGCCTATACTCCTCCTCTTTCCTTCCATAGGGAAAAAAAAGGGGAGGGTTACCACAAAAAACCCACGCTAAACACTTCATTCAAAAGCTACTGAGTACTGATTCTGTTACTGCATTTCCTTTCAGAGACTTCATTCTGAAATCCATTGGCTTAAGAAATTAGGCCATTTCTTTTTGACCTAACGAGAATAAACACACTATATTCCTTTAAAAATAATAGAAAAACTCACAAAAAATACAAAGCATGTCTTGTATTCTGATGGAAAAAGCGTACCCCTATGCTAATTCCTCTGTATTCTGGAGCAACAGCAAACACCACTCGCAAGCAACTCCTGAGTAAAGGAAGCAAAGTCTAATGCAGTGCTGAGTGCTCAGGTCAAATATAGAATGGCAAATGCCACTGCAGTCCCTCTTAAAATGGTTGTGGGTTTTTTTTAACTTACATTTTCAAGCAGACAAACTGCCGCAGGATTCCCAGAAAATGGCCGGTTTGTAAAGGCATCAACCGTAAAAATGGGAACTTGCATCGTCGTTTGCGCCTATTGAGTCTTGAACTGTTTTCTGCAAGGTACTTTCTAACCTGTTTTACCCCCAAACGACAGCAGAAGCCAGGTTAATGTTTCCCTAACGGCAGGAGGAGCCTGCGGCCCACCCATCCCGTCACTTCCAAGGACGTACAGGGACTGCAGCCCCCTTCCACACCCCCAGAGCCCAGCTTGTTAAGAACTAACCTCCCTTTTGCATCGCTTGCTACCGGCTCCAGAACGCTCTGGAGACCCTTCCACCACAGCGCCCGGCCCATTTTGTCTGAAGGCAGGAGCTGTGCGAGGCCGCCCCCCTCACCATCCCCCGCCTGGGGAGCTGCGGCGAGGCGGGCAGCCACTGCGTGCGCCCACAGCGGCCAAAACCCCCCCATCCTTCCTCCCTTCTAAGCCGAGGCAGCCAAAGAACGACACAATCTAGAGAGCACGACCAGCCGGCGTGAGGGAATGCCAGGCAGCCATCAATGGCCGAGCTCCAACCCCGCTTGGCGCCAAGAGACGGCAAGCTCAGTGCGCATGCTCCGCCCTTCCCGCGCCCCGCCCGCCGGAGTCCTGACAGGAATTGGCGGGAACTCCCCGTCCGCCGCGCTGCGCGTGCGCTATGGCCGCCGCTGGCCGGAGGTGCGCATGCGCGGGAACCGCCCAGCCG
>VXBO01011678.1:11372-68310 GCA_013400135.1 Rhinoptilus africanus | reverse complement strand
AAAAAAAAAAAAAAACCAAAAAATCCAAACGCCCCATAAAAACCCACAAGTGGGAACGTGACCCGTGGGGCTTTGTTTGCAGACAAAGGAAGGCCTTGTGTTTCCACGCGGGAACCGTTGCGTGGTTCCTATTCCTCCTTTAATTGTCACGCGTTAAAAAAAAAAAAAAGAAAATAACGAAAAAAAAAAGCCCGTTTAGGGCGGATGTTGAATGTACTTTGAGTAAATAATGCGCTTTATGTGCTGTGCCGCCCCACGTGCTCTCTGCGCGCTCTGTTCCCTATCAAAGTCGGTGGTTCTAGGTGTATGCGTGCTGTTAGATGTGATAAAGTACAGTTTTAAATATGTAACAGAAATAAAGCTAATTATCTATTACACTAGTTACGTGAAGAAAACCCACCAGGTTTCTTTTGAGGAAAGGGACTTGGGCATACATGGAATCTCAAAATTATTCTTCTTCTTTTTTGTAGGGTTTGATTTGTATAAAAGATGGACTGGAGTGGAAAACACAATGGGCCAAACGATACAACTAATGATGGGACAGTGGTACGACTTCGAGGCCTGCCGTTTGGTTGCAGCAAAGAAGAGATTGTTCAGTTTTTCCAAGGTACCTCTAGTATAGTCGAAGTGTAGTGACTTGAGCTTGTATCTTTTATGCGATGTTTTGCACATTTAAATTTGTAATCGCTGTTAACGGGGTGGATGGGAGGGATTGTGTTAAATTAGCTTATCTTAAGTACGAATTATTCCCTGTAAATGAAATACAAATAACCATTGATGTAGTAAAGCACAGTATGTGTCTAATGTTGTCCAGGTGGTAAACGTAATATGCATATTGGGGTAACCTGAACGTTAGCATTTGGATCAGTTAAATTGCGTAATTGGTAGTTATATTTTCTTCATGTAACTTAGGTGGTTGTATTTTTGCATAGTTTAAATGGGAAAGTAGTATGGCTAAATCCATAAATGTTTAATGAAAGATTACTGGCTTTTATTGTTGGGTGATGGGGGAAACAAGGTGGTTTTCTTTTTCGTTGTTGTTGTTTAGATATGCTTTAAGTATTTGCTACAGATGGGAATGTTTCAGCCTTTAACACTGTTCCCCTTGATGGGGTTATTTGTCCTTGGGTTAAAGGGTTGGAAATCGTGCCAAATGGGATAACATTGACGCTGGACTACCAGGGGAGAAGCACAGGGGAGGCCTTCGTGCAGTTTGCTTCAAAGGAGATAGCAGAAAATGCTCTGGGGAAACACAAGGAAAGAATAGGGCACAGGTGGGGATGGAGAGTTTGGGATGGTGTTAAATCTTTATTTTTGGGGGTTGTGGGTCAGTAATGCTTTTGGGGGGGTTGGGGACCATTATATGGAACTGGGTGTTTTTACGATTTTTTATAACTGATCCTACGTTAACTTGGGAAATACAGTAGATTTGGGGGGTGGGGGAGACAGTATTGCTCTGGGTAGTTTGCTAAACTCAGAAAATTGTTTCAACCGTTCTTGTGTAGGGTAATTTGTGATAAATGCTGCTATAGCTAGACATTGTTTTTCAACAGTATGTTTCTCATACTGGAAAGACATGTTTTATGCTTAATTTGTACAGCTAGAATTTTCACATAGTCATTTTTGCCACTGTAAAGTGTTTTGCTGTGCTCTTTTTATACACTTAAGATTCTTACGGTTTTGAGGAGAAACTTAAGTTGTATGGTATCTCTAGTCACTTCTATTGGATTGTATGTTTAGTTATAGAAAATGTAGTATGGCCTTTTATAATATTCAGACAGCTTATGCGTGTATTCTTACTGGTGCCTCGAAAATCCTCTTTTATTAGATATATTGAAATCTTCAAAAGTAGTAAGAGCGAAATCAGAGGATTCTGTGACATGCCAAGAAGAATGATGGGACAACAACGACCTGGACCATATGATAGACCATTAGGAGGAAGAGGGGGTTATTATGGAGCTGGGCGTGGAAGTATGTATGACAGAATGCGTCGAGGAGGTGGTGGATATGACGGTGGTATGTTTATCTAATGAATGGAGGTTCTGTTGTCAGTTTCATGTTTCTGACGTCTTTGTCAAGAAATAAAGAAATGGCAGTAGCTGCAGTACTCAGTAGGTTTGACACACTTCTCAAAAAAATTGGTACTTGTAATGGATCGGAAAAGGTGGCTTAGTATTGGAGATTAATGGAATTAATAAGGAAACTGTATTTTCAGCAGAGTTTGACCTCACTTGCATGTTTCGGTCCTTTTACTGTATAAAAGGAGACATATTTGTACTCTGTTCAGAAAAACAGGTTTAACAGTCTGTAGAGGCTGTTTGCAAACTTCGGGGTGCCCAAAGACTGAAAAATTGACTCTTGTGCATTGCTCCACGAATTTTGAATAATGATGTAATCATTCCTTTCTTTCTCTCCATGGCACAGGGTATGGTGGCTTTGATGATTATGGTGGCTATAATAACTATGGCTATGGAAATGATGGCTATGATGACAGAATGAGAGATGGCAGAGGTAAAAAACAATTTCTAATAGTTTGTTTAAAAAGATTTTTATATTACTTGAGTTCTAAGACATGGTATTTCCAAGACAGAAATCATGCTCTCTTCGTTAGATTATTTTGTAACGAAAGAAGGTTTTGTTAAAAAGGGTGGATTGGGGAATCTCGGGAAAATGTAAATATATTGCTTAGGTTATCTTCTGGTTAAGTGTTTGGGTTGATAGACAGGAGGCTTAAACGTCACATTCAGTGGCATAAAGTGAGTGCTTTCAGGGGAACGTTAGTGACTTCTCTGGCTTTTCATGGTGATCTTACAGGTGTGTGGGTTTGTTTGGTTTGGGTTTTTTAATAGGCATGGGAGGACATGGCTACGGTGGAGATGCTGGGTCTGGTTTCCATGGTGGTGGTCATTTTGTTCACATGAGAGGACTGCCTTTTCGAGCCACAGAAAATGATATTGCAAATGTAAGTACAATGGGCAAAAAAGCTTTCTAATGCCAAGAGTTTCTGGGTTCTTGTCTTTCCTATTCCAAACTGGGTTGAAGTTCTCAAACAAGCGATTGATAGCTCAAACGCATCTGCTCGCTAAAGTCACAGACGTCTTATGTCTTACAAAGCTTAGTAGTAAATGAGCTTTTATAAAGGTAATGTCTGAGGAAGGATTACTGAAGCAGTCGGACAGACCATATTTAACGTTAACGTCTGTACTCTTTACTCTTTCATTTCCATAAAAGGTGTACTGGGGAGAGAGCAGTTGTTGCAGTCAGTATCCTTGTTTTAAGGCTTTCAGAAGTTTGTTTAAGCTTAACTGATCTGTAATTTTGTAAAAGAGCAATAGCAGATGTAAAACTCCGCTTGTAGTTTGTATGTTGGCCTGACACTTACTTTGGGAGGGACAGGGTGGGAAGAGTGTAGGGAGCTGTGTTCAGCTGGAGGGGACGGTATCACAGTACTTGTAGGAGATCGGGGTGGCAAATAAAAGTCCATCTGCTAGATTTTGGGAATACATTCTTGTGTCAGATAAGAGATGTGGTGGTTGTAGGGGGGAAAGTTTTCCTGGGATATAAGGTCTAGTTTAAACATAGCCTTTCTATGGGAGGGCTCCATCTTTATTGCACCCGTATGTTATACATACAGAACTCCATTCTTAAGCTTGTGCTTTTTGGGGGGTTTGTTTGTTTTCTTTTAAATTGAACTATATTTTCTTCTGTCAGTTTGCTTTCTTCAGTCTAAAGACTCTCCCAAGAAGAAGGGCCACTCTTTAGGCTGTGATTCAGAGTGTGTTACTGCACATTGATGAGTAACACTTCAGTAGCACGCCAAAGGCTCGTTTGCACGTACTGCTTGGTAGAAAGGCTGTTAGTCAGACAGATCACTGTACCTCTGGGTTCTGTAGCAAGGAAGAGCAGTTTGACTGACAGCTTTGCTTGCATTCCATAAATATGTCCTTGCTTTGAGAAATCTATTTGGCTCTGCTTCTTCAGAAAGAAAATAATTACTGTCCTTTTCCAGGATCGTGTCGTGTTAGAACTTGTTGCTTAAAGCAGTGGGTGTGGGCAGGAATTTTTGTTTGTATCTTTGCCTTTAAAAAGAAAGCTGCTCAAACTCTAGCTGCAGCTCTTCAAGTTGGGTAAACAATTATAGATCGCAAGTGTGGATTGGCCCTAATGTTGAAGATCACTCTCACTAAATAATACTTTGGAAATCCGTAATTAAATTTATGTGTCAGGATGGGATGAAGTTAATGTAGTGCTCCACTGACCACGGGGATGGCAGGGAAGAAAGGTACCTGGCTTGAATTCTGCATCAGTGGGATTTGTTTTTTTGTTGTTTTTATTCTTAGTTCTTCTCACCGTTGAATCCTATAAGAGTTCACATTGATATTGGGGCAGATGGCAGAGCCACAGGAGAGGCAGATGTGGAGTTCGTTACACACGAGGACGCAGTCGCTGCCATGTCTAAGGACAAAAATCACATGCGTGAGTGTCATGTTCACCTAAAGCTCTAGCAGGGCACATAAGGGGTTAAACTGCGTTTAACTTACGTTGCTGTGCAGTAAATGCACAAACCGTAAGACGTTTTCCACTACCACAATTCAGAGTCGCTTTTAACCCTTAACTTGGAAGTTGGGTGTTTCCTTTTGCTTTAATACCTCCGCGCTTCTGGTGTCTGAAACAAAATACAAAGTAAGGCTTTTTTTTTTCCTGCAGAGCACCGATATATCGAACTGTTCCTGAATTCAACTGCTGGAGGTGGCTCTGGAATGGGAGGCTATGGCAGGGATGGAATGGGTACGCATCAATTCCAGACTTAGCTGCTGCTTTACCAAGTCTGACGAGTTCCAGGCTTGTAATGATGTCCTTCCTGCTTTTCAGATCAAGGTTACGGCTCTGTTGGTAGAATGGGAATGGGTAGCAATTACAGTGGCGGATACGGAACTCCCGATGGCTTGGGCGGCTATAGTAAGTAACAGTTCTGTTTTAAATGGATTTCACGGAAACGGTGCCGCATCCGTCTTCGGATGGGTGCCTGGGGAGGGCGGTGGGTTTGTGTGCTGTGGAGTATCTTTGGTGGGAGAAAGGGAAGGAGCGTGGGGGGGTTTAATTTAAACTGTTAGTAACTTGTGGGTACGGCATTTGCTGTTGCAGCAAATGCTTGTCTAAGAGAACTAGCGCTGAAGTATTGTTGTTTTAGTGTAAGCTGAGTCATCTTCAACTAACTGTCGTGTATTACCCATCACATTTCTTCTCTTTTTAAGGTATGTATGCGTGACCTTGTGTCAATTGTTTGCAGGTCGTGGCAGTGGAAATAGTGGAGGATACTATGGGCAAGGTAGTATGGGTGGAGGAGGATGGCGTGGAATGTATTGAAGGATAGCCTTGCTTCTGCAAAACATCTGGGAAGAAACAGTCTCTGGTCTACTAGACTTTCTTACAAAATTTAATTTCTTTTGTATTTTAAGAACTTTATAATGACTGAAGGAATGTGTTTTCACAATATTATTTGGTAAGCAACAGATTGTGATGGGGAAATCTGTTTTCTGTAGGTTTTATTTGTTGCATACTCTGACTTTAAATAAATTTTTATATTCAAACCACTGATGTTGATACTTTTTATACTAGTTACTCCTAAGGCCGTATTACGTACTCCAGGCTGCAGTCGGTGTAAGATGTTGTACTGGTTCAATAAAGGTGGTTGTACTGTGACTCCTACGGACACCGACTCAGTTCCATGTAACCTTGGTGTAGTGAATGAGTTTGAAAAAGTCACTTGTTTAAGGGCAGGGGGGGAAAGGTAGACGAATAGATTAGTTTGTTTAGTAACGATCTTTCCTAAACCCTTTTGATAAGTTGTATGTAGTAATTTCTTAAGGCGGTGTAAAAGCTCTGGAGGCTGAAAGTCAGTGTTGGGCTTCCTTCCTCGTACTGGATGTCCTGGGCTCTGCCTCACGCCCCGAGCAGCCTGCGCCCTTCCCGCGCTTTGCTGGAGAACCGGGGTGCTGCCTCTCACACCTGGAACTTGCAAACGAAAACGCTAGCACAGCTTCTACTGACCATGAAATAGGTCAAACAAATAGCCAATCTGCAGCTATCTATCTATCTACTTAGTGGTTTCTTCACAAACACTGCTTTTGGGAAGAGCGGGGGATTTGGAAGCAAGTTAGACTTTTTTTTCTTTCATGAAATTACTGTATTTATACATGATTCAGGTGTTTTGTTTGGTTTTTTTTTTTGCTGCACGGAGCTGATTTGTCTGTATTTGTTCCAAACTGGACAAGCCACTCTGTGGCTGAGCTTCTGAGAAACAAAATATCTCTAAAATAACTATAAGCCCAATATTTGTTAAATAACAGACAACCCAAACAGGTTGATGAAACTTTTTTGCGCATTTGTGACATGTAAGATATGTAAGAAACTATTGTTTGAAGACACGTAACATACCTGATGTGTGATGAAAAAAGGTATTTATTCTTCTGAGCCAGTGTGCTCTCCCACCTCAACTGCTTTGTCCTCGATGCCTCCCTTGGAAATGTCAAATGTGAACTTGGGTATTGAAAGTCTGTCACCTGTTTTGCTAGTACTGTGTTATATATGTAATAAATGTCTTCTTGTGGGAGCCAGGAGAATGGAGTTTATTTCACTAGGGGGTGTGTTCTTGTGTCAAAGGGACTGGAGAGCAGCCGGCAGGGGAAGCTCTCCAAGGATTTTTGGTTAGGAAGGGGAGGGAAGAGGAGGGCCTTTTAACTTGGTGCTCTTCAAACCAGCGAGGCCTTGGCCTGTTGCTGATAAAGCTTGTCTTTCCTAGTCAGTCTGGTTGCAGGAAAAGCCACCTTGATAAGGTAGCAGACAACTGCGCCCAGCGGAGGCACGGTTTTTCCATGGGCAGAGCAGAGACCTGTAAGCTCCACACCCGGGCATCCTTCCTGTCCCATCACGAGAGGGAATGCCAATACCTGCTCCAGACTTACCTTTTGAGTGCCAGCTGCGAGCTCTGCTCCCAGCTGTGGCGCATAACCCAGCCATCCTGCTGGAATGGCACCCAACTCGGGTCTCGGCGAGCCAAATTCATCCCCATGCCCTGGGCAGCGACTCCCCTGGGGCAGCCCTGTCCCAGCAGCACCCAGCCTTTCCGGGCACAGCATGTTCCAAAGAGCTGCCAAGAGCAGGGCTGGTACATAGCTCAGCGCTAAGGGAAATAAAACCACGTAGAAGAGAAGTATCCCCGCTTTGTTCACAGCAGAAGCACATGGGTCAGGGGAAGCAATCCGAACAATTACACGCTACTTCGGTGCCATTTCCCCCCCCACAAGGCAGCGCAGAGGAAAAGACCGCAGTTAAGTAACAGACACTTCATTTACTGCGCGTTATGTCAATTCTTATTTTTAAAAGACAGCCTGTTTTAAAACTGGCTTTGTTCAGCTGCGTACTTTTTGAAAAGCTACTTACTAGATCAGGACAGATTTAGCAGCCTCTATCCCCTGGCTCAAACCCCGCTGAAGCCCACTGGAAAACACTGGGAACACTGCCAGGAGGCAGGTGAGCAGCAGGGGGTTTGCCACCTCGTTAGTGGGGTCACCCCTCACTCAACATACACAAAGGCTTCCTCAGCAATAAAAAATACTCTCAATTGCAAATTTCAACAAACTGACATTATTCCCACAGTGAAGCTGCAGATCAATTAAATTTATTTTCTTTTTCCAAAAGCTATTTACAGATTTACAAGTATTTGCTTTGTGTTTTACAAAAAAAAGTTAATGTCAGGTGATTAAAAAAAACATTTTTCTGTACAAAAGCTACATAAGCAACTACACCGAGGTGTTCCAAAGAATGGCTGTACAAGCTTTTGGAACACAAACGAGACACCTATCCTCCAAGGACAAAGGTAAGGTAAAGGAAGTGCAAGAACCATGGCAAGATCTCTGATTCCAAGCCTCCCTTCTCCAGTTAGCGAGCTCATTCCAGGCCCCCGGCTAGAGGAAGCCCTGGGCCAGCAGCTCTGCCCACCAGCACGTGGAGAGCACGGAGCTGCAGCCCATGGCGTGAGCAGCTACAGGCAAGGGGGAAGCTCGGCTCCAGCGCAGCCACGTGGAAGCGAGGACGACTGATCAGGATATGTATTTGTACTGGCCTAGGGGAAGGGGAAGGGTCGACATCCCAGCAGGAATTATCACGGAACATCAGTGCCAAGAGTGGTCAGACCTAGACGTACTCAAAAGTGCTCGGGGGGTAAAAAGAAGTTTAGGAACCAACTCTGAAAGTTCAAGAAAGATGACAACAAAATAAGGAAGAATGTTCCTGCCCAACCTGGGGTGGACGCAGTCCCTAGGATTTGATCCTGGTCTCTTTACCTGGCAGATTCCCCCTGCTTCTCGAGCTGTACAGTGACTACACCCCCCCAGCTCGAAAGCAGGACTCCCACAAAAATAAGGCAAAGACGCTCATTCAAGGTTACAGACAAGGTGAGGCAAACATTTTGTGATGGCCGTCTCTTTTAACGGAAACACCGATAACGTCAGATTAATAATTAAAGAAAAAAATCATTCAGCAAATTCACCTTCCTTCAATGGAGTGCCTTGAGGCACGGTTCGTTACCCGACACCAGCTCCCCATGCACCCGTGGCTGCAGAGGTGTCAGCGCAATACCCTTGGATTTATCCAATCTTCATCATTGAGGGGAAGTCAACAAATACAGCATTTGGCGACAACTTACCGGATCTCTGCATTAATTGCGTTACTTTTTTAAAATACCATTTTAAACGAGCTGCCGCCCGGTTTTGCTTCACGGCAGCATCTCGCAGGCATGCTGTGCAGCACAGTTGGGCTGGACTTGCTGCAGACTAGTCTGTAAAAGCGAGCAAGCGTGGCACCTTTCAAGATCATCATCACGACCAAGTTACTCCTCAAACACTGGCTAACACCCAGCCTCCTCCACAAACTGCCCCGCTTCCTCCAACAGAGCATCGGGGCCATTTGTTACACTAATATTGTCATCCGTGTTTTTGAACGCGTGCATTCTCTGTCTTTGGGTCCCCTGTTCTCTGTTTCAAGAGAGGGCAAACAAGTAACTCCTCCACGACACCTTGAAAACGCAACTCTCGACCGCTTACCTCAAGTTCTGGAAATAGTGCTATACATTCTTTAGTCTTTTTTTTTTTACAGGATTAGCTAAATACCAAAAGGTGATAAATAGCTTGTAAAACAATCTTATGGCACATTAGAAGAGCACCTCTGTATAAGTATTGCGTGGCAGGAATCACAGACCCGAACGGGCTTTGGCGAAGAAGGCAGAGGCAGTTCGTTGTCAGAACAGGCATTACAGAAGATCTCACCACAGTTTCTACAGTGATGCTAAATAAAGGGGGGGGAAAGGAGACAAAAAAATTTAGAATTGACAATGGAAATATACTTGCTAATTGGATACCAATAAACAATATACATGGAGAAGTCGGAAACACGATTCCTTCCACTTCTTTGGCCGGAGCACGGAATCAGTTTTCAAAAGATCTAAATCCCAGCCTCTGAGGCAATCCTGAGATTGCACTGTAGGCAGATAGAGAGGCTGTCTGGGGCCACATGTTTTGATTTATATGTATGTATGTGCTTTGCAGATTTTGTTCAATCCCTGGATCAAGAACACACTCTGCTATATAAAAATATAACATAAGGAACGATATTCTAGAGACTGGATAATGCTGTGTGAGGCAGCTACCTGAGATTTAACATACAACGGTAAAACAAAAATTCCTGCACACATTAACATCACATTTCACTTAAAGCGTCAATAAACTCCTAATTGCTTTGTCTGTTGTACAAAAAATGCCATAGAAAGACTTGCCACGCGTCAGATTTCACCAGCCCCAGAGCTGACAAGCACGGGAGAAGATGATTTCACAAAGTAGGGTGAATAATTTTAGGTACATTCCTCTGTGGCACTTCACCAAAAGACGGCATTTCTTTTGAAATGACACCCCAGCTGCATTGTACACATCAAAGTACTAGAAAGACATCTTAAAAATAACTACGCGTTCATCTGAGTGTCGACGTTTCACGCCATGCCTCGAAGATAATTAATGTTTTTCTCATAATGCATGTAAAGAAGTTGGGAGAAATTTTGTTAAAGTCTTACCTTCCTTTTGGAAAGAGAAAATTCCTTTTCACATAACTTGCAATGTGTAGCCTCTTTGTCCTTCAACCAAACCTGGCCCTGGGGGGAAAAAAAAAATCATAACTATTATGTGTCTGATGAAGTTAAACTTTGATTTCCAGGGGACAAGACAAATCAAGAGCAGTACATTTATGCTTGAATTGCTCAGTGCCCCGAGACCAGCACAATGCCACAAAGACACTCTAAAGCAGGACAAATCTGCTCCAAAACTCTGCAAAACCTTATGAGACAAGACAGAGCAGGGACAGGTGTAAAGAGAATATGCTTGAGGTAGTAAAGCTGGTCAATGGCTGAGCTGGGAAAAGCAGGAAGGTATCCACGTCTTGGAGCTGGAGCCTGTTTCCCTGCCCATCTCATAGGAACAGTCCCCAAGAGGCAGGGAAGCAAAAAAAAAATAAAAAATAAAACCAGGACAGTGTCAAGAACTGTTCATTTCCTTCTGTCTAAATCAGGAATCTGTTCAACAAAACAGTTTCACACACAGGTAAACAAGGTGGAAGAAATTTTGTTAAAGTTTTACCTTCCTTTTGGAAAGAGAAAATTGCAAATTTACTTGGACTAAAATAATACGCAAGGGGACACACCATGTGGTCGAACATGTGCAGACACAATCTCTGCTCTCAAGTGCTCCCTGCGTAACTCTTAAGAAACTTCCAAACCTCTTGATATTAAAGACTATATTTCATCAAGTTTGGTGCTACAAGTTCATTTAACTCCTAGGACGATTAAATATTTACTGATCACTGAGAAGCAGCACGTAATTTAACATCAGCTGGCAACACATTCTGTCCCAGATAAACTCTGTGGAACACAGAAGGGGGTACCAGTGCAAGAAAAGTTTCAAAACGCACAGCTGTACATCAAACAAGAAAAATCAAAAGCAACGGGGTATCTTTTTCCCCTGAGGCTACAGGGTTCCCTCCCACTGGAGGAAGTCATACAACGAACCTCCTCTGAATAGCTGCTGTTGGAGAGAAGTCTTCTCATTCATGCTTACAAAATATTTCAGAAGGAACAGTCAAAAAAGAAAAAAAAAAGGTTTCATTTCCTCCAACTACTACTAACCTGCAAGGCTTTGTTCGCTTCTTTTATGTCTTCTATTTTCAGCTTTGACCTAAAAAATAAGATAATGCTATTTCAAACTTCTATATCGTCAGTTACAGTCTAATAAGTTTAAAAGTTGTAGATGAACGTTAAGTTGGTATTTTACATTGCAGCAGCATCCAGGAGATGCGGTCAGTATCAAGCCCTGCTGTACTAAGCACTAGACAAAGACAAGTTCTCTCCAAATTGCTCAGAATCCTTTCAACGGCTCTACATTTGGTTGAGGTTCTGCGGATAAGAGAAACTTGTACCCTATACCTAAAGCTCGCACACAGCGCTGGTACAAACCCAGAATTTAAACTTTTAGACGCAAAAAAGACCACATGATGTCATTATGGGGAAACCAGCCTCCCCACAGCCATCCAGTGCCAGCCCAGAACTCAGCATGGGCTGAGTCACAGCGCATGCACAAAGTTACTCTACAGGGCATGGCAATGCACAGGAGTCAGGGCAAACCTACTTAGAAGACCAGAGAGCATTAAGGAAACTTTAACAACATGTAACAACAATGATAAGAGCCGTGCTCCGAGCTCGTTTGCTCATTAGTCTGAAGGGCCTGACATCCTCCACAGACTCTGTAACAGTGGCCTAGGATTGTCCTACATCTCTTCAAAGAAAGGAATCCATGAGCATGCATCCTCGCAAAAAGGTAAGCGCCGTCCTGCTGCAGACAGAGGTGTTACCTTCTACTTGGGTTCTTCTTTGGACATGCCACACCATGCAAGCCAGCCAGCCGTTTTCAACGCAAAACAACTCCTAATTCCCCCAGGCCCTTTTAAACTAAGATTTTCTGTCCTAACTGGACATACTTCTTTTGGATAACTGGCTAGGTAATAACATCATATCCAGTCTACTTCACATGCCCACCATCCTATTATTTTTCTTAATTTAAGTTTATATGAGAAAAATAATCAGTATCACAAATAAAGAAATTACTCGCTCAGCTTGGATGCCAGTTCTTGGAGAGCGGCTTCTTGGTCTTGACATATCCTTTTCAGTTGCTTGTTCTTCTCCTGAAGTTTAAGGAACTCCTTAAAGCAAAAAAAAAAAAAAAAGAAAACAACAATAAACCAAAATTATTCTCAAAATTGTATTTGCCTACCGCCTCCAACACTGCTGCTGCCCAAAGCTGATCCTACTGGGAGAGCC
Source organism: Rhinoptilus africanus (assembly GCA_013400135.1). Lineage (NCBI taxonomy): Eukaryota > Metazoa > Chordata > Aves > Charadriiformes > Glareolidae > Rhinoptilus > Rhinoptilus africanus. Next base: position 55,895 of record VXBO01011678.1, on the reverse strand, counting down.
AAGTGAATAAATGATCCATTACACTCTCTATTAAGATTCCCAAATCCAACATGAGCAGCAGCAGCTCAGGATTACACACTCTTAGACCCCAAGAGATGAAGCATTTTTGCCTCTGCACTCCTCTCCAGAAAGAAAATAAACCCGACTGACTGCAGAGATCAACACCACTATACAGCCACACAGACCAAGCCAGAGAGAAGCTGAAACACTTTCTGGCCTACGATGAGAAGAGGAAGCCTTCAATACAACTGACAACGGGAAATGAGGATTTTGTTCTTCCTTATTCAGACCACTGAGTTCTGATCTGACTAAATGGAGAGTAAAATCCCAGTTTTTTCTTAATCTGTTTGTGAGAATACATTAATCTAATCTTTCCTGTCTACTTGCTGAAATTCTTAAATATACCATGCCTAAGTCCATAATGAACTCTGCAGCCAATTTCTAAATTACTAGTCAAATTTTACTGCAGAATTTACTTTTTTGAGGTTAATTATTTCTTGGGCCTCTATTCTCAGATGAGATACAGTTTCCTTCTCCTTTTGAAGGTCTTCCTCTAAGGTCTGCCGCCACTCTTTTTCTATCTTCAAATCTGTTTCCAGCTGAAGCCTAGAATATGCAAAACAAAAAGAAGCCAACAATCACTGTGCACAACGGTATCAAAAATAAAAATGAGTTTACTTCTGGGTGCAATATACATAATAAACAAATGATGAACTTACACATTTTCTAAAACAGAAATAATGTATCGATATCGTAATATTTTAGACATGGGTGTAACAAATAAAACGAAACACCGTCACTTAGAAAACAGTTTTAAAAAGCAATGTATTTAAAGGACCAAGAATATGGCATCATTTTGAAGAGCTGACCTTTGCAATAAATGAACAAGAGAAGATTAACCACAAAATTCTGAAGTATTTTTAAAACACATGTAAGGGAAATCCCTCTTAGCCTTACAGAGCTTGTTTGTGAAATAAAACCAACCCACCCACCAGCCACCCACACTGCCACCAGTGATGCAGACAATGATTGCGTATCTCTCTGGTGCTCATCAAAGTGATTTAGTATTACACCCTTAGATGTGAATCTTCTGGTTTAGACTAAGGTTTATGGCATTTTGAACAGAATTGAAAATAAAGGAGGAGGAACTTTAAATGACTATTTTTATTGAGCTTCCTACATAAGTGAGGTTCAACTTAAAGAAGGATTTTTTTAGCTTAACTGGAGTCCAGCTAAAGGAATTAGGGCTGCTCTGATGGAAGATCCACTCCAGCTGGAATTTCACTATCAGTTTCATGGAAGAGTTGGTGTTTAGAATGTCACAGAGAAAACAAGATGGAAGCGCACTGCTCAACCTTCTAGATCTAAATTGTGCCAACACAGTAAAAGAGATAAAAATCTGAGAGTAGTCATGCAAGGTTTTTTGATGGAAAACCTGTACCCACATTAATTTTCCTGGTTTAAAATCAAAACCATTTTTAAAGGAAAGACTTACATTTTGGGACACTACCTCAGCATCTGGCTGGAAAAGATCAGAAGTGAACATGACCTTGAGGTTTCAGAATTGCAGAATTCTAAGGCTGGGATCTGAACTGTTCTTTTGCCAAAATCTGCAAAGATGACTGTGGTAGTAAAGTGAACATTTGTCATGAGAGTTAAACAAGTTTACTAACATTCAGAGTTGTAAGAGAGGGTGGGCAGCAGAGTGGGCTAATAACTGGATTGGAAACCATTAAGTTTTAAGCCCCAATCCTTGTTGTGCTGCAGATTTGCACTGCCTTAAATAATTGACTTAACTTTCCAAACAGGGAAAACACCTGCCCTTACAGGGAGCTTTTTACATTACATATTTATTTAAATCAGTACTGAAGCATTTAACAAGAGAAAGGGTAGAAGGTTGGCTTTTATATTACTTTTTAGTATTTATTATTCCAGCGGATCTTTATTTTTTATTTCCTGCACAGTGGTAAGTTAAACCACTTATACCTTATCCATAAGCCTGATTAATTAAACTAGTCTTATGCCATTTCTGTTTAAGTTTATACTACTACATGCTTGTGGGTTTTGTTAAGTGTGTATTACTACTACTACGCTATGTATTTTCCCCCACTTATGACAATTTCCTTGTGAATTAAGCTGGCACATTTAGATGAAAAATAACACTGTTCTTCCCCTCCTTTCAAGCTGCACAGCATTTCAGAGGCACCCAAAGGTAGCTTGACTTTCTTGGAATGGCATATTTCCTTCTACCTTGCCAGTACCTAACATGAAGATCTGGAGTATTTACATTCTGTTCAAAACCATTTATCAACAACCAGCCTGTCCCAAGACACAGGACATACTGCAATGCAGAACGTTTACTGCTGTAGATTTTTCCAAACAGGACTGATATACTTACAGCTGTTTCTCCTTCTGGGAGAATTCTTTCTGCAGACTTTCAGATTTATTCACGTATTCCTGTTTAAGTTTCTCATCCTCGGCCTCAGCCTCCATTTGAGCCTTCTCTGCTTGCTGCAATCTGGTGTAATTCAAATCAACTTTGGGTAAAACTGAAGCTAGAACTAGGGTGCAGAGGGTGAAGAAGACAAATAAAAGAAAAATGGGGAAATAGAAACATTTCTAAATAAAAACAAAGTTTGGGGGGAAACTCACAAACTCAAACGAGAAATCCATACAATGCCTAGAGAACTAGCTCCTGGGGTTTTGTACAGTAAGAGAGTAATCACTGTAAGTAATCACTGTTTTATTTTATGCTCAGGAATAACAGATGCCAAAGCATGATGATACATATTTTAGAATTGAAGCATGTACGTTAATGCTTTTTTTTTTTCCTTTAGCATATGTTCACATGTTATTTTTGTAAGCTTTTTTTTTGTTCATTTGCTTTTAAAATAAATCCTGTAAAAGTTCTTGGCCTATACTAATTACCCATTAAGACAAGGCAGAGCACGTGGTGTGCAAAAGCAGCTCAAAACGATTCAGGCGTAAGGCTGAATACAGACCATTGCAATCAGACAGCAAAAAACTTAACGAGCCTAATACAACAAGACACACCCTGACAGGTCCCACTAGATTTACAGAACTACCTCAACTATATCATATTATGAAATTAATTTAAATAATCTGTATTAAAAATAACGCATTCTTACACTGGTTAAAATAGCTCCATACTATAGACAAAATAAATTAAAGCCATTAATCGAGAAGTGAGTGATTGGAGTTGTTTTTTTTTAATGTAATCTTTCCTTTCTGAACATCGGGTTTTTGTTTCTGCTTCAGCTAGCACTCCCCTTGGAATCCATTAGTTCACTGTGGTTCCTCTCTGCTTGGTCACCTCTTCAGTCCAAAGAAAGATGGAGGGAATGCAACAAAAGCGAAGGTACTAAAATGGAATTGTGCTGTATCATGGCTACACCTGTCTTGACGAAAAGGCAGGAGAGTAAAAGAGCCTGTAAAATACCACTGAACGTCCCCACCTGCTGCGTCGTGTTTAACAAAACCATTTCAAGGGCCTCTCGGGTAAGTGGTGGGAGAAATCTGTGACACTCTCTGTGCTTGATTTCTCACTTCCCAGCAGCTAGCTGAATGCAGAGTAACTCACAACTCCCAGTGTCAGCTAAAAAGAAATTAAGTCAGCAATATGTCTACGTTTGTGCTTCTACTGATGAAGTTGCACCCGCAAGAGTTTTCAAAAGCTGACAGTAAACAAATGAAAAGACTACTGGAATTACACTACCTTATAAAGTATGCACCACCTCATTCAACTATACCAGTTGTTTTAAGAATGCTCCCAGTCGCATTTGAAATGATAGCGCACACAGGGCCAAAACACGTATGGAAAGGAGAACACTGGGAAAAAGCAGGGTCTACTCACCGGGCAAAAGAAGCTGAATGAAGCTAAACAAGACAGTTAACACCAAAAGCAAGTTAAAACCCTCCCTAAATCACAAATTAAACTGCAGTGTAGTTTCCACAACCAAGGCAGACCGGGAGCTTGCTACCCGAGAAACATGCTAGCCAACCCAGGCTACAGCACCATCCTCTAGACTAGCCCCCAGGCGAACTGCACCGTTGTAGTTCAGACAAATGCTGAGCTGGACCGAGTTTGCAGCAGGACTTGTGATTCAGATGATACTGAGACAGATACTTGTTTGCATAGATGACTGTAAGATGCTCCCATTTCTGCTGTGGTCTACTTGTTTTATTCAGTCTTTCTGGTTTGAGTTTCCTTTGAGGATGGGAGATACTTTATTTTTTTTTTTTTAGTAGCCAACCTATGTTAAAGGCTCTTTCTGATTCCAAACCAAGGAATCAGGTAATGTATCATCATGGAGTAGAAACCCTTTCTGTATTACTGCATCCTGCCTCCACTTGCGCAAACTCCCCTTCTGCTGAAAGCCCGCAAGATTCTTCTCCCACCCAACTTCCCCTCCACACCTCAGAGCAAACAGCGGGAAGCACACCAAGGGCAGCCAGCAGCTAAAATTCTCTTATTTGTGCAGTGCAGGCAAGCAGCAACACACGGCAGAAATATGAGTTGTAAAGACTGCCTAATGATGGGTGGAGGGAGGGAAAAGGGGAAAAAAGGGGTTGGGCAAAACCACAGGTTATGATTACAGTGTAGACAAAGCCATAGACAGGCAAAATCCTTAGCTGACAAACGAGTTAGGCAAGTTCAGGATCTAGGCCCTGAATGGAAATCCTATTTATTACTACAACTTCCACCGCAGCCATCATGGTGCTGCTGTTCTAGGCAGGACTCACAGCTATAAAACTTGCTCAAGCGCGCATACTTGCTTAAGCACGCGCTGCCCTCCCTCCCTGTGTGAAGCCCCATCCAGGTCCAGGCTCCAAACACATCTTAACTCCGTGAAAATATTTCACCCCACGTCACATCAGCAAAATGGAATTGTGCTTTAGCTGGTTTATCCCCAAACCCTGTAATTCTTCCACTGTACATACTGAACATATATGCTGACACCACCTTCTTTTTTAAAATATATTGTTCTGATACAGCATTCAACCCCCTTTCCACCAAACTCCCGTCATGCTGCTTAAGAAAACAGTGCTAATTACAAGCAGAAAACTGAACAGAGATCATGCTTTGGGGATAAATTCAGCCTAAAAGTGAAAGAAATAAGCAGGGGAGAAGGGAAATACTAGTCAGAAGGGCTACTTTTTAAATCTATTAGTACCATAAAGAATAGGAAAAAGCCACAAGATCGGAATTGAATGTCATAAAAAAAGTAGTCAAAGTAAAGATAGCTAACCTTTTAAAATAAACTTTGTTTGACAATTAAGAAGTGATTAAATAGCATTAGAAAACTAGCTTACATTTGTGTGATAATAGTGCAACAATTTACTTTTTTCTTTTTTTTTTTTTTTTCTTTTAAGAGGGGTAAAGTGAGATCGGAGATGATGTTCTTTCAGGAAACAAAATAGAACCCAGCTACGATCAGTTACAGTGCAGGATTTCTAATACCACTTTATATTTAAAATTGTAATTTTAAAATTCTTAAGGTGTATTTTATCAGTAATTATTCAAACACAAGAGATCTGAAGGAGCTTTCAGAATGATATATCTTTGACAAGTTTATACTGGTGCTGAGCTTCATTGCTGGCACATTTGACGAATGACATTGCAATAGTCCTAGTTTGAGTTAACAGATCTTTGTCACTTCATGAATGCAGTGGACAAAAATCAAGGACAGATGAAGGCAACAAAATAGTAAAAACAAAAATTGGGATAAAGGATAAAAAGAAAAAGAAAAAAGAGGAAAAAAGGATGTCAATAAAAGAATATTCATGTCACTATTTTTTTAATACATAACCATGTTTTTCATAATCAGATTTAAATGAAAAAAAAAGACATGTCAAACACCAACATGACAGGGCTTATGGATATGTTATATTTTACAATTTAAAAGATCGATGTTGCATATAGGCCACTAACTTAAAACACATGAATCACAGTGTAATATTATGCAATACATGCAGTCTAACCATAATGTAAATTCATGTACTGGAATTTTAGTCTTTCACTTTCCAACCTTTCAGTGTACAAGCTCATTATGTCATGGAAAATAATGGTACTTCCAAAACAACGGGCAACAATTTTAAGAACTTCAGCAAATACAGTGATCCATGAAGGCATTAAATGTTTATATTAAGCACATGCTTAAGTATAAGCAAGATTAATGCTTTGGTTTCTATTGCATTTCATTCATGTGGGGGGAAAAAAAAAAAGAGGCAATAATGAATCAATTTTGAAACAGCTGAAAGAATAACTTTGGGTATTAACACAAAACCCTAGGACCAGAAGAAAGATGGTGGAGGAAGAAAAATGAAAGATTAAGTTTGCATTTAAAAGAAGTGTAAATCAAAGAGTAAAGCACTAGGTAAAGTTTCAGAAAGGTTCTTTTTAAATTTTCTGGTTGAAAGTTAATTTCAGTGGCAAGTGTGTAGGAATGCAGTAAAATGTAATGGGATGGAGAAATGACTGAAGAAAGACAAAGATGGGCCTGTACCTTTGTTCTAGTTGTTTCATAGTTGCATTAATTTGATTGGTCTTATCCTCTAATCGACCAATTATTTCATTCTTTTCCTTCATAGCATCCTCAGAAACCTGTGTTACAAAAAACAGCAAACTGAAGTAGATATACATTACACTGTTACCTCATGGGGTTTTTTTTCTTCAATATCTGAAGGGAAAAATGGCATCAGGTTTTGATTCTTTTTAAACATTCCCCATCTAAAAAACGTAATTGACAGTACTTACACGATTTTATGCCCAGGAAATTTGTAGGTTTGTACTTTGCAAGTGTAGATGCTATTTAATAAGTATATATTTTTAATTTTGTCTTCCTTTCTTAGTTTGCAAGTCAACTTAAATTCACTGATCTTTTCAAGTAGCCCATCAGAACCTTACCAGTAAAGAACTAAGATGCTTGGTCCTAGAAATCCCAAACATTCCTGCAACTCCTAGGAAACTACCATACGCGCCTAAAAATCTTTTATGAATTTTACTAACACATTTCACAATTTTTATTGCTTGCAGAGCTGTTACAATCGCAGCTTTAAGATCTAAATAAAAGGTAGAGCATTATCCTTGCGCTACAGATCAACGCTATCAACCGGTCCCTAAAGAGCAGAGACAGGGCATGACTGAACTGTTTTTGCTGTGCCCAGGAAGCGCCTCTGAAGCTTTAAAAGCACAGCTTTAAAAGGAAAGAGATCCTAACATACTGAAGAACATTCTCTTCTTATTTTTCTTTCCAGTTCTATTCATATTTTTCTTCCTCTGGTCGAGTTTCCTCAAAATTGCAGGGGAAAAAGTAGCATCCTTTGTCTGTCACCTCAATTATCTCTCTGCAGCATTCTAACATTTTTCCGCTTATTTGGCCACAGATTTGACTAGTTTATTGTGCTGTTTTTGATAACTTATTACACAAATCAAATTTATGTTTTGCATAAACAATTCACTGTTAAACTTCCCTGGTGTTTGGTCATTTGTTAACTTCATGCCTGAGACACATATTCTCCCAAAGAAGCATTGCATTGTTACAGATTTTCTTAATTTCTTAACAGATTTTAAAAAAAAAAACAAACCAAACTGTAATTAGCTTTTTCCATTTAACACAACCGTTTTCAAAATGCCTTTCCTTACTTTGAAAGTTCAAATCTCCTCTTTAACCCTTCACTACGTGCCTATGTTCTTGGGGTTTTTTTATACAACACAGGCCAAAAAGTGTCATTATCACTAGATAAACTATTACTCTCTCTCTATTCCACACAGCATGTTATTAGGTCATGATCTTATTCTCATGTTCTTTTCTTCTATAAACCCACTAGGATTAAGTGACTGCCTTAAGAACCGCTTTGTGTGAAATCGTGCTTGCACCAGTGATGTTCCAAAACAACAAGGTGACCTAAGGAGCAGAAAGAAACTAACAATTAAGGAAACAGCAGTATTTAACTAAACAAAATGGTAATGTATCGCTCTCATTCCAGTCAAAGGTGCTTCATCAGTTTCACAGCAGATTGCTTCTTTACCTGCAGCTTTTGGTACATTTCCATGTTAATTGCTTTAACTTCATCAAGCTGCTGTCGAAGGCCTATGAGGGCATCCTGCTTCTCATGGATGTCCTTCTCCAGCAGCTTCATGGCAAGTTCTATCTCATGTTTCATACTAACTTGAACCACCAGCTCATTCTCCATATCCTAGAAAACACAAACACAATACAGCACAGACTCTTTAAATAATCATGCAACATGTTATCTGTTTTGAAAAAGACAAAAGCTAAGTCTAAGAGAGCTGCAGCAGCACCTATTGCACCATTCCAGAAATTGTGTCCCTCCAACTCTGCGAATTATCCTCTACATAAACATTACACTCTCGTGTACTTAGTGATGCTTTTTTGTTCTTTTTTAAACTTTGGGAGAAGACAACTCACATTATACGAAATTACCCTGCCAGTGTTGCACAGAGTTGCCTAAATATTAATTACAAAAATAGAACTAAAGGATATGTATTTTCAAAAGAAAGATTTAACACACACGCAGAGATACAGTATTGCTAACAACTTATATAAAAATTTCTCAAAGAAAATATATTTTCTTTACTATGCTTTAGCAACACTGTTACAGAAATACTGATGTATTGATTGCTCTGCTAAAAAAAAAAAAAAACATTTTTATTACAGGGGTCAGGGAAAAGGCGATTAAAGTCAACTAAAGGCAGCATCTAAGATCACCAAAAGCAAAACTAGAAATACTTATATACTGATTCTTTTCAAGCATAATCTTTTCTAGAAGTGCTGTGTAATTCTAGAAAAGAATACTTACTTGTCGAAGTTGTGATTCTTCTCGAAGCTGTCTACGTGCTTCATTGTACATTTCATCTAAACCCTGCCTGGAGTGCTTGTATGTCTGAAGTTCTGCTTCAACATCCACTTTAGTTGCCTACAAAGAGAGAGAGAGAATCTATCTTTCTTCATCACAAGGTTCAGCAGTTAATAGCATAAATTTAACATTTGTGGGGGAATAAAGAAAAGCTTTCTCCAAAACACATACTCCAAGCAGAGTACGATCAGAGAAAGAGCTGTTTCTGCTATGTGGCCATGAGTTTTATAACGTGAATTGAGTAAATCTAGCAAAAGAAACATCTGTACTGCAGTACAGTCCTCCGTCAATAAGTCACTCTATTACACATCTGTTTCAGTACTGAACAAGCCAAACACCTGCTTAATCTGTGCTTTTACCAATTATCCTGTAAAACACATTCAGGAAGTTACATAAGGAGCTACAGCTCCTTTAAGCTACAGCTTAAACGAAGTTCACCAATTGTATAAGCAATTACTCCAAGTGACAGTCCATATAACAAGGTAAGTCAGAAGAGACAACAGAATTTTGCCAACTAAAGCATGCACTACTCCAACAAGACTTTCAGATAATATTGCTTCAGGTAATTAAGCTTACAATTTAAATAAAAAAGGGAAAAGGGAAGAAAAATAGAATACAAGGAAAAATGCTACAAAACTTGCATATGGTTTAAAACAACCTTGTATCCTATAATTTGATATATTTATGCCATTATAAAGCTTCCCAGGTCCTTTCCCTAATAAAAGCTGGTTTATATTTGGCCCAGCTACTGCTGGCTTCAAGTTGCAATGTAAGAACATTCAAATGACAATGAACTGCATCACATTACTATCTTAAATATAGTAAAAAAAATACCATACCTCTAGGTGATGCTGTGTTTTCATTAAAATAAGGGTATTTTCACTCCTTAATTGATGATTCTCTTCCTGAAGTTTAATTATATTGTTTTTGGCTATAGCTAACTGGGAAAAAAAAAAAAAGAAAAAAAACAGGAAAAGCAGTTTGACCACTGTTGTGAGCAGAAATAAAGAAAAAATGTTCTGATGAATGCAAAACCATGACATTCTCTGCCCTATTCTCGCAGTCTACCAAACAGAAGTTTAATTCTTTTTAAAGAAAACAAAGCTCCTGGTTTTACTAATGAGTCACTTCCATTACACAACAGCATGCCTATTCATGGTACTTCATTATTTTACACCTGGTAAAGAATACGCTTTCTTTTCATTGCTTCATTATGACTTCAAGACCCTCAATTCCCTTTCTTCATCCTAAATTTTTTCTTTCCATTTGGATTCAAATATATCTAGTTCTGCTCTTTTTTGGACACCTTACTATATCCTAAGGAGCAATTTACATAAGAAAACCTCTCCCAGATGAAAAAAAAAACTTATTCACGGAAGAGAAAACATTATAGCCGACCCCTAAACTATATACCTTAATGTCAGAATTAGAAGCCAGCTGATCAAAATAGTGGACAGTTGGGCCAAAGGCTTGTGAAGGAAGCAGAATATTCTGAGAATAAACACTTTAAAAAAATGTTTTCCCTTTATCAGGATACATTAACACACAGAGTTAGCTAGCTATTCCTTCAATAGTTGAATTTAGACATTTCAATTTTCCACTTCATTAACTATTTCTCAAGCAGCTTGGATTAAAAAAAAAATTAATTATGCTTTCCTCTTACATAGCTAAATATATCGGAATTTCGTCAAGCATCAAAGATAAACAGAAATGTAAAATATAAAATATAAATACAAAACCAGAGCTAGCTAAGTCTGAAAACTATATATAAGCACATGGTAATGAAGCAAACAAACAATCCTTTGGCTAAAGCTGAGAACAATAACAAAAACTGCTTGCAGAACTACTTTCTGTCTCTTTGTAGCAACTGGTGTCATCCATTATGGACCAGTCATCTGCACAAAATCAGGCTGACAGCTGGCATTAGGAAAGCCTTCTCTGCTGGTTTTGTCCAAAGTGAGTAATTGCAATGTTCTACAGAATTAATTTACTGATGCTGCATGCTACCCAGCCAAGCTGATTTCAAATCCCTGAAGCTACTGCATCTTTTCTTCAAGCCCAAATAAAGGTATCTGAACATATTATACAGACCTTATATAGAATAAAATAATTTAAGTATATTTATAGAACTAGCATTTGAGAGTAAATAATATCTATTACACGTTACTAAAAAAAAAAATACCTCTTCGATCAGTTTAGTGTTTGATTTCTCTAATGAATCAACTCTTGCATGTAGACTGCTAACTGTGCTACTGAAAGAGAAAAAGAAAAACAATTATTCCAAATTACATGAAAACTTCATCAACCAAGCTCAAATGCTTCAATGTCAGGTACAATGATTATCGGTTAAGTGCTAAAAGGTCTGCTCTCATTATTTGAGGTTCTCCTAAATATAAGAAAATTAGTCTCCTTCACTGAATGTTTATATACTTCTTTCAAACTCCCAGTGTCATCCCTGTCATTTAAGCTCCTGGACAGGAGTGACTTTATATTTCTCCCTTTCCGTTATCCTCACAACTATAATGTATCCAAATGTTTAATCAGTTCACTTAAAAGAGAGTTTGCAATCTTCTTGAGGGGTTTTTTTCCCCACCCCCATATAATGAAAACCATTCTCCAGGTCCTCTTCCTCCAAAATCCATTTGTTTTATAAAATTATTTGCTTCTCTGCATTTTTTGAGATTTAACCTCAGGTTACCCATTTCTTGATGCTTCTTGACTTCATTTGTAAGTCTCATAAGAATTTTATTCCCTTTTATTACTCTGTTTTTTATCTTATCAAACTACACACAGGCCTTCTCCATTACCTGATTGCCCATTTCTGCTGCACTTTACACAAAGAACAACCGTATTTTGCAAAATCATTTATTTTTCCATGTATTTCTACTGTTGTGGCCTCAGAAGTTACCGGTTCAGTAAGAATGACAAGCAAGAGGAGATTAATACATTCTAGGATGTTTGGAAACAAACAGCTGACCTGAAATAAATGGTTTGCAAGTAATTCCATGCATAAACCAGTGTACAAGAACATACTCTATCATCACACAAACACCACTATTCTTAATTGTGATAGTTCTTTTCTTCCTCACAACCTACTTTCATTTTGTTTGTATTTGACACGCTCAGTTACTGTGTCCTGTTGAAGGTTTCTGCTCAGTGACTGACACAATTCCAGAGTATTTTTACCACAACAGTAACCATACAGTAACTAATGATAAAGATGACTAGTGTCAAAAATGAAAAAATGTGATTACATTTCAAAAAGGGATCAAGATGATCAGCTATACTACAGATTCTACAGAGGTAGTTCTTTGCTGATTTGTTGGGGTTTTTTTCCTTTTTTAGCCTCTTGCATTGTTTAATTTTGCACAATACTCCTCAGAGAATTATAATCCCTATTCCTCCATTTGTTCAGCAACACACACAGTGGTGGACTATGTTTGCTCCATCCAGCAAAGTAAGGGGGAAAGGCTGCTTTCCTGAAAACTGTTTTTACAGGAACCACAACCTACACTGTATAATTAGTTTCCAGCAAGCAATGAACCTATTTAGTTTTGATCCTAGGCATTAAAGCTACAATCCAAAATATTACGAAAGGCAAAGAAACAAAACCCCAGAACACTCAATAATATTTCTGAAAACTGTTAACAGTTAAAATCCAGATCCAGCTTTTCATCCCTGTGAAGTTATGAATCGTGAGACCCTTGATCAGTTTTGCCTTGCTGTTTTTTACTTCTTTGAAGAATAAAGGTTCTGACTGTGAAGAATGAACGCATGAAAACTGAGACTTCCTGACTCTCTCCAGAAGAGCGTATCTTTTTCAACTTCACTACATCATCAGTCTAGACATGAAGAATTTGCACTCCTTTCCCTTAAGTTCTCTCTCACAACGCTGTGTTACAAAAGGAATTACGACTGTTTTATCTGTAAGCCTGAACTGTTATGCTTACTTCAAAGGCATACTTACTTCAGTTGTCTGTTTAGTTCTTCAACATAATTCTTTTGGTCCAAAATTGCAGCAATCTGTACATTCCTAAAGCAAGCACATAAAAAAATTAGTTTTAACAAAATGATGTGGTGAACTATGAACTGAAAATATACATATCTAACTAACATATGCAAAAGCCCATCTGTGTTGTGCTTTTTAAAAGAAAGGAAGCAACTTTATCTCACAACCATGAAGTCAATAACTTACACGTTGTGACATCAGTGAGAGACAAAAAAACCTCAATGCTTTAACTGCAAACAATTTCTCCACATGAAACATAATCACATAATCACATATACAGTCTCAAAAGAAAAAGGACTTTTATTTCCTTTGCCGTAACCCTGGTTCTTTGAAATACTGACTAAATCCCAAGATGAGGGCTTAAAGGTTTGCAGCTTCTTCTTCACTGCCGCCTGGCAATCCTCCAATACTGTCCATCAGGTGACGGAAGTAGGTGACATTGCTGAGGCTTGCTTCAGAGTGCAAATATTTGTCCAGCTAACTAGTAATACAGAACAATCTAGCGCACAATTTTTCTCCACGCTGTGAGATCAGAAAACTTCATCTTTAGGGCACCTGACTGACTTCTACAAAGAGAAGGGCGCCGGTCACGAAATCATTTGTTAACATTGAAAATCTGAGGTATCTGGTGAGGACATACCTTTCCTTACCCCCGATGTCATCTTCACTCTTTAAATACATAGAGAAATCGATCACCCCAACCTAGGGAAAAGCAAACGTACACAGTAACATTTCAAACAAGTTGCGTTTTTTTTTTTTTTTAAGGTGTAGTCTCACATATTTGTTAAGAATTACGTTACCTTTGAACAAAATTAACAATGTGTCAGGCACCAAATCCTAAAGAAAAGGTGACTTCTCACAGCTGACTGAGCTTAGCCAAGACCTTACAGGAAGACTTCTATTTGGGGAATTATCAGATACTACTCAGTCCTATCACTGATTGAGCAGACTTGTGATAATTTGTCTGTAGCGTTACACATGATTTCCTTTCACAGCACATCTCCCAGATCGATGTTTCCTCCATGTTTAGCTTTTCAATATTCCTTACCAAACAATGTTACCTCTCCACACCTGCTCATTCCCAGGTATGCCAACTCAACTGCATTNNNNCCAGGTATGCCAACTTAACTGCATTCGGTTTTTTTAAACCTTCTCAATCTGGATCTAATTAATTTATTTTCTATTCCACAGTAATTTAATCATATATACTGTAAATAACATTACCATGAGTTCTGCTTCCAACTCTGCTCATGAACCTCTAACAGAAGTTTTTAATCACATTTGCTTTCCCCAAACCCTTCCTTTTTGGTGTCTAGCAGCCTGCTCACAAAAGTATTTTGATTTCTCTGACCTACAGCTTCCTTCCTGAGCTCTCTTTACCTTTGAATACAAGTAACTTGCTAAGTCTATCATTTCCTTGGTTTGTACAACACTTTCTTGTCAGTTTCCTATGATGGTCTTTTACTCATCTGTTCCATATTTTTTATCAAAAGTCTCTCCTCCAAAAGCTTTTTAAAAATGTATTTTGCTTATTAAAGCAAAACACTACCTCTATAAAAAGGTAAAATGTTATCTTCCATAAAAATTACCTTGTTTTAATTCTCCCTGTGTGCATGCATACATTTCACCATTGAATAGCATTCTTCTAACATACCAAAACTACGCTCCCAGATGCGACTTCTGTCATCCTTCAGAAGTTTCTCTTTCTGCTCAATACAACTTGCTTCTCCCTGGCTTCTCTGAGAAGGTGCCTTATTTACCCTACTCTTCACAAACAGAATTACCTTAAAATGTCATCTGGACAGCCACTACTACCTTCCCAAATCAAGTTTTATGTCCTGTCAAAAATCAAAGCCACCAAGTGACTTCGATGACAAATGTATAGCTAGCAATAGATTTTGTGATTTATAACACACACGTATAACTTTCAATACTAAGAAAAGCATGTTGATAAGTCTTCTATAATTACAGGCCTTTGAATATTATGTCTTCTGGTACAAAAGATCAATACCTAAAACATTAGATAGTAACTACAATAAACAACCGAAGACAAGTTAGGCCTATGATTCATATTCTTTGCAACAGAAATCGCTCTTTTTGACAGATATATGCTGAAATACAGTAGATAATCACTTAAACTATTACGATTTTTTTCCACTAAGAAGCTGGGCAAAGCCAATCAGGACTGAATACAGCCTGTGTTTATTTATAAATGCTTGTGCATCTGCCTTTAAAAAGATTCAGTCAAGATTTTCCTGGAAAAGATCAGAGTTCAAAGTCAAGGCACTTTGCAAAGGAAGAAGAATTCTAAGTGTCATTTTGCAGATTGAAAGCAGTCACCCTCTTAGAAGGTCTTTTATTACACTATGCAAAGCAAGTTTCTGTTTCAGGTCCTTGAAACATTCCTATCGTGTTCCTGAACAACAAGAAATGAATTGAACGAGATAAAGAGATCATGGAAATATACTTTTCCCGCAAAGAAAAAGGCTGAGTTATGCAATTAAGATGGAAAGAACTCTGCATTGCTAATACTGCATCCACTTGATAACAAAGCATAAAACTTTACCCTTGCACTCCGACAATTATCACTATCTAAAGGTCTGACCCAACTGAAACTGAGCTTAATGCAACAGCCCCCGCTGATCCAGGAGCTGGATCACACACTAAACCGTCTCTAGTAAGACATCCAACAAGTCATAACTCTAACAAAATTCACCGTACATAAAAATCTTATGGATTGCACGTACGTTACTTTACCTGTATTGACTTACTTGTGAATCTAAGTCTTCTCCCTTCACACACAGGTTAGCGTCTATCACGTTTAACCCAACTAATAGCCCAACAATAACTGCTCCTTCTTCCTCCATCATTAGTGCATGGTACTCATAAAATTCACTGTTAAAGAAGAAAACTGCATCTTATTGGTATATTCAGTGTAGTTACATCCAATAAATTCATAATAAGTGACATCTAAATCTGAATTGTTCCTCTTATTTTAGCCTTACTCCAACATCTTTAAAGATGAACTGGATCTGCCCATACATTCATAAATATTTAAAAACTGAAAGTGCATGGTTTGTCTCAGAGGCTATTACAAGCAAAGATACTACCCTTGGCTCCAGGAATCTAAGCCACAAGCTGCTGGAGGGCTGGCAAATCTTGGGGACACGACTTATTTTGATAAGACTTTTCACTTGCTATTAGCTACTTTTGAATAGAATACTGCCACAGATGGATGTTTGGCCATGTTGAGTCAAACAATTCTTACGTTGTTCAGAAACACTAGAGAATGCAAAGGCAGAATGGTAAAAAATTTACCTTGTGTGAAAAAAGGTCTGGACTTTAATGAACACGTGCTTGAAATTAAAGCAGCCAAGTAAGAGATTAAATCAGTAAAAGAAGAAAACAGAAAGGGATGAAATGCTAAAAAGATTTTTAAAAGAAAAACACTCCACTAAACAACAGAACACCAACATTTATTTCCTCCTCTTTGCATTTTTTAAATAAAGTTTTAGACTCTATGAAGCATATGGTGCTTTCAATGGAAAAATCCATAGCTATTGAACACCACCGTCAGCCTCCCATACCAGCGTTATCTAGGCATGCAAGAAAAGTCTTACAACCGACTATAGGTTATAGAACTTAAATTAAGACAACAAGGTTTTTCTCCTTTTGCGCTTCAACCACCTCATCAGGAGAAGCTACACTAGAAGAGAGCAATGCCAGTTTTAGAAGGGTGAAAATAAAGTTCAAGGTAATGCAATAGTAGCTCTGTAGGAAACCATGCATGTGGCAGGGGTGAATTGATCCGCTCTCCAGAGGTTTCTAGTCCATATTCTGCATGGAGCAGGGATAGAGCCCTTCCCCATCACCCTCACCTATGAAAGAACAGCTAGGCACATTGTGGAAGGCCCCCCTACATGATGGGGAGGAAAGATCTCTTCGTCCATCAGCTGGCCCTTAAGCTTGATGAGGCAGTGGTGTTTGGTCCCTCTGCCCTGAAGGCTGGAAAAAATCAGCCCAGAGGCCAGAAGCTACACCTTGCTACGTTAAGGATGTATTTAAAAGTAGCAAATAGAAACCTTTTTTTTTTCCCAAAAGACTAAACCTCTAAAAATAAATTATAAACAAAATCAACTTAATTGTTTACCTGAGAAGATCTCTCTGAATGATTAAACAGCGAAGATAGTCAGCCATTTTCTTCTGCATTAGTGCTAACCGTAACCAGGCCCGGGCACGGCCCAGTGGTGTTCTGAAAAAAAGAGCATGAAGACAAATAGTCCCAAGTGACATTGGACTAGATGGCCTTTAAAGGTCCCTTCCAACCCAAACTATTCCATGATTCTATGAAATCAACAACATATCAATTAATTCACTGTCTTAAACATCTTATCAGCCTATTGGTACAGCAATTGGTATTTCTGAAAGGACAGTTTAAACTATTAGTTGAGCAATGTAGTCTGGGAAGCTATAATGTCTAGGCTTTGACTCCAAGCTTTAGGATAATAGCAGAAAAATTTTCATCAACTCAGCTGGGCTTGGGAGCAGAGTCTGTAAAGAACATGAACAGAGAAAGCACAGCAGCCTGACAGCAAAATTAAGTATTTTGCTCAGAGAATGAAAACATGCAAAATTCTACACACGTTGTATTTCAATGTGCTTTGTTTCACAGGGCACACAGCTAGTAGCACGGAAGAATTTTTAATAGTGGTGCTGTTTTCCTATATATATCTTCTTCTTAACCTGGCAGTGGCTGAAAAGATAATCTTGGAAGTCCTGTTTCTAGCTGAAGTAAAACGACTGCAACAATTCAGACTCCCTTCTGCGACTTGCTTATCAAGTCTTCAGAGGAATCATCAGAAAAATAATCAAATGTCCATTACAAATCATCACGCAAGCTTGCCTTTCCAACTGTGTTCTTTGGGTCTACAAAACGCGTGCTGAATTCTAGCTCTGACTCATATTTGTTTACAAATTCATTGGTGTCTTAGAAAGACAATTAAAAAAAGATGAAAAAGTATGTAACTGGCAAACATTAGTATCCATCAAATTAAACCTGGGCCTTTAGATCCTCCTCTTCTGGTGTTTGCACATTTAGAAGTGGTAAGCACATAAATGCAAAAAAACCCAAACATACCCAAAACAAAAGCCCACACAGGATAGGAAGACGGTAACATACTTAGCAAAGGGTACTATTTCATCTGGCTTGATACAAGAGTAAATAATAATTTATATACCTATGTGCTTTAGGTAAGGTCTAAAGCTATAATTTATAAAACCTTTATGCTGCCATATACCAATCACAATGTAACCAAACCCTTTTGGAATTTAACATATGGCCAACGATAAAGCTAAATACAGAGTACAGAGGAATGGGAGGAGATTGTAGTTTGCAGCATAAGTTTACATTTGAGAAGGATGCTACGCACAAGAATCTGAACAGCTGCCTAATACTTTCCTCTTCAGTATGTTACCTTTTGTTTTTATACAGCCTTTGCTGATTAGACTCGCGTTTGCTGTGGTTCTAAACCGCAGGCTGATACACAAACTATTCATTTTTGCACCTTTTTTCTCCCCACCATTCATAAAACTTTTCCCCCAGGAACACCAGAAGAGAACATAAAAATACTACTTTTTGAGCTGTTCTGTGCAGAAGATGAAAAGGTAGCAAGATTCACCTATGCTCTTCCCCAATATCACTTGCTAGCTGATCAAAGGTTGTTTAAGGCCAAAAGAAATCATGAGACATCTGTAGATTCTCAATCAGGTCCTTTATTTTCCTGCTGTATTTCACCAGTAGTACTTACTTAAGGCCAGGCAAATCTCTGACACTTGCTGCTATTTCCTCAGCTTCTGGATATAATTTCTCCACAAGTTCCAGAGGACCCCAGATGGTTTTATTGTAACTTAGAAACGATTTTCTTACTAGGAAAAGAAAAATTAAGTAACTGAATTAATTTAAATTACTGGAGTAGCTTCCTTCAAAATAGCTCGTTACCTGCTGAGCCTAGACTTACAGATAACTGCAACATTGGTCAGTTCACCAGTATCCAAAGTCATTTTCAGAATTATTTTACTTCAGAATTACATAAAACTGCTGTGCTAGAACAAAATATAAAAAGCTAGCTAAAAATATAAACTACATATATACATACAGTTATAGTAATCCCTGGACCACTTACAATACATGGTATACGAAAGAAAAAGTTGGTAAAAGTGGAAACATCCGCTGCAAAGTATTAATAATGACACTATTAATTATGTAAGGTGAAAATTTACATATTTTCTTCACTTCTTAAAGCAACATAACACACTTTGATTTTACCTCGTTCAAGAAAGAATGGAAGACAAGTACCACATTTGTAATAAGAAATAGGCAGCTAGAGCAATTACCACACCTTTAAGGCCATGCTTCAGGCAGTGCTCCATGACAACAAAAAACTGCTGCAAAGGTGGGTAGTCAGAATCCAGAGTGCGGCCAAAGCTCAAAGCAGATTCAATGAGTCCTTTGATACTCAGTTTAGCCATGTTCAATAAATTTGCTCTTTCTACGGCTGTAGGGTCCTTCACAGCTAAGATTAAAAACAAAAAAAGGTTATGGTTTAAGTTTTAGAGGAGACGCAAAATAATGAAATCCTTCATGACCACTTTGCTCAAAGAAAAAATTATCTTAATCTAGATACACTCAAAGGAATAATTTAGTAAATGCTATAAACCACCATGTTATAGAAAAGCATCCACTCCAAACACCCTTACGGATCTTATATTGGCCTCCAAAAAATGAGGCCGGAAAAGCCAGTTCTCAGGCACTGTGTTGTCTCAGTACATCTCAGAAGCAGTCAGTAACTGCAAATTAACACAGGCATCCATGTCACACTCAGAAGCTCAGCAATGACTGCCCTTACCATGGTATCAAAGCAGCATTCCTATTAATTTTAGTATCTATTTGGTGCATTACAGTCTACCTACAGAAACAGACATCATACTTCTTATATATAATCACTTTCCACTGTAGTCTTAATTTCACAGTGACAAAACCACACACTTTCCTTTGCGGGCTCTACATGGTCTCAGCCAGTAAACCTAGAGCAGTTTCCAGAAAATATGACATATTACATCAGTTTCTCATATAGCTAAAAAATGTTTTCTACACAGGAAAGTTTAAGAACTAAAAGTTTTGCTTTAACTTAAAAATGTTTTGGGTAAGTTTTACAAAACACAGACTACAAAAACACATCTGGGGATTAAATCTAGTCGGTAAAAAACACACAGCTTTTTAAAATCATCTTAATCTGATAGAACGGACAAGGTTCATCTTCTTAGAGCTCCTGCTACTGAAACCAGAGTGTTCAGGAGATTCTTAGTTTGTTTTCATTTGTAATTAAGCAGTTCAAACATTCAGGCCACCCTCTGTTATGACAAACTGAAAAAGAGACAAAACAACCCTCTGTTTATTCACCATGATCAAAGTAACTCGGAAAGAAGCAATAAAGTTGATGATTTACTGTTTCCTGCAACCAACTCTAACACTTTAAGTAAAAAACCCCAAAGAACATAGATCGTCTTTTGTAAGACCCTGTGACACAGACACCAAAATATCTATACAGATTTGCATCTGAGAAAAAAAGAAGTCAGCTGCTTCCTTTGCAAATTTGACTATTGGTATATGACCATATCTCTTTGCACATGAGAAAGCATGAAGAACTGTATACATTAAACCCAGAACCTCCACATCATTCTAAGAGATGGATGCTTCCTCAGTTCCGCAAATGGCAATGAAATTACTTGTTTAATTTCTTGCATACCACAGTTTTAGGTGTCTAGGTATTAGAAACTTAGAAAATTACTTTCTCCTTTTCTGTATTCCTAACTGCCTGTCAAATTTCAAATTACCCTACTACCATACAATATAACTATCTCAGTTTTCTAGGTGAAAAAAAAAGGCCTGAGATGATGTGCCCAAGATAACCTTAAAAAGTACTTTCACAGTCTCTCAATTTACCAGTACTTCAACAGAAAACATTAAAAGACAGCAGAAGACACAGCCAGACAATTAGTAACAGCGCTCTGGCAAAAATTTACTCAGTTAGCAGTCACAGCTCACTAGTTTGCCACCAGGCGCTGAACCAACCCTACCGAGAGCAGCCCCAGCCTGGAAGAGATGGGGGCTCGCAACAACGAGCATTTCTGCTGGTGAAACTCACGTCAGACCTCCTGCTTTCGTATTAGGTTTGCTATTGCCAGAACTAAATACTAATGTTATTGTAGAAAAAGACATGTTCAGGTGGCTTCAGGTGGATAGCTCTCCCTCCCCAGGTATTATTTCCCTAAAGGTATCTTACAAATTCCTTTTACAGGTGACCTCATTTTGACTTTTAGAGTCAAAATCCTCCCCACAGACAGAGTTCCTCCTCCACTGTCCTTTTCATTGCCAGCCCTCTTGCCTGGTCCTTCCGAGGCAGACAGGCGTTTTAGGTCTGTTTCAAAGCATGGTCCATCGTCTACCTGCATATAGCCATTTTTCTTTGCCTGCTTCTTAAAAAAAAAAAAAAAAGACTGAGAAATTCACATAGCATGTTTTCTAGTAATTGTAGTAATTGCAGCCCAGGGATAGGAGGGGGTGGACTGTACATTTGTGGGCAAAACGAGCCACGAAGGGCTCTTCTCAACCCAAAGGGACTATTTGCCGGTAGCCCTGATGCCACCAGAGCCTGGCTAGCAGGAAAGCAAGAGACAGTACTCCTCTACCAGCCGAACCCTTACCGCAAACAGTATTTGTGCAAGAAAAAAAAAGAAAACCACCACAAAACCAGGCTGCACAAGGCCTCCCCGTGCCTCCCAGCAGAAAACAAGTCACCAGCACACCCCCCTCCCAGCCTCCCCAAGGCACGGCCCCCGGGCACACCGCCCCGTCTCCGTGACCTCCCTCCCGGCCGCAGGGAAGGGGACCCGCCTGACAGACCGCGGGGCCCGGAGGCCGCCCCCCGCCCCAGCGGACATTTTGCCGGGCTGCTCGCAGCAGCTACTCCCGGCGGCGGAGGGGCAGAGGCCGCTGCCGGGCCCCTTCTCCCCCTCCGCCGTCCCCGGCGCCCCCCGCCCAGCTCGGCCCCGCTCCCCGGGCGCCGCGGCCGCCNTTTCTAAGAATCGCTGCAGTGCTGGGCCTCTCGCTGCATGTTTCCCATCTGTATCAACGACTGCTTCTGCATGAGAAAGCTGTTCTAAAGGCAGGAAAGAGGAAAAACGTTATTCTTTCTACTTCAACATCAAGTACTATCTCATAGATACAATTCAACAGAAGGCAAGAGCATTTTAAAGGTCTCATCTCAATGTTGTTCAAAACTACCTCATCTAAACAGTTTAACCCGAAGATATCTGCTCAATACAGTTTTTAGCACGCAACAAGAAGAAAGGATGCATTTTAGAAGGAAACACAGGATTGTTCTTGTACCTGTTTCTCATGCATTGCCGTAGAGGAGGGCAATACCTCCAATTTATTTATTTAGATAAGCATAATGTGGTGTAAGAAAATAGATAAGGTGCACCTTAACATGTTCGTACATATAGATCCTAAACATAGAAAGAAAAACTTTTCTAAACAAGGGTATTTTATTCTGCAATCACTACTGTAATAAGAATATATTTTACCCTGACTTTTTGATCTTTTGAAAGACCCAGAACACATACAGTTGATGAAGGGTGTATTTCCACCTGAAAAAGAGGACACTATCAACTATTAAATTATTTTTGTACTGTTCAAAATATTTGTATTAAGTATTAATGAAGTATAAACAACTGTAAGAAAACCAACATTAAATTTTTATTATTTCAAACATTACAAACATTAAACAAGTTAAAATGCTCACATTTAACATCTAGAAGCTCGTTTGCAACTACATGCACACAACTACTTGACATCGATCCAAGGGAAAACAAGTACTAGTGATTCTGAAGAATCAAAAAATTTGATGTTTCCCCACCAATGACTTCGGAAAGGAACTTCTCAGTAATGGCCCAGAGTATGAGGTAGTATCAAGAAACTAACCCAGATCTGTCAAGTAAAGGATACTTTGCATTGTACATGCGCTATCATCTGTACAAAAAACAGGACCTGAGCATGTAAATGTCTTAGTCACCAAGCTGCATCTCTCTGCTTTTGCTTCTTGGGATTTTTCTTTTCTTTTTTTTTTTTGAAGACAAGACTACAGGTCAGAAACTGAAACCAGCATTTTACTATGATCTTCAACTGGGCAGCATTTCACTTCAGCAGATTTATCTGCTACATACATTAGTTCGTGACAGGGAATTAGAGTCAATCAACATCGCATTTCTCCCAGCTGTATGCAAAATTAAGAGATTAGAAAAGTCATCAAGGCATCTTCATATGAAAGATTAATTACAAAATGTATACAAATATAAAAGACTTCAGTATTTAAAAAAACCAGAAGCACACTTTGAAGAACATGAGGCTCTAAAGACAACCAAGAAGCTTTTTCTTTTTTTTTCCAAACAGATGAACAACATAACATCTTAATTAGTAATTCTAATCAACAGAATTACTGTATATAACTACATTTTAAAACATTTAAAACCAAACTGAGCCCAGAAAACTATGACTCAATGCAGCATTAGTTTACTCCCCGCCCCCCCCGACTCCTCAAATGTTTCCCCACTCACTTATGCAGATAACCATTTACCAAGATAAAAGTGAATACAGAAGTAGCTATCCAGTATCTGAAAAAAACAGAGTACTTCATACTTCTGGTTTGTTACAAGGACACTGGTACTAAAACGACCAGCCTAATCACTTTAATAAAGAAAGAAATGTGTATTATTATTTTACTAAAAGGAAATTTTTAAAATCTAATGTGATTTCTGGTTTGGCTTCATTAAGATTAAACAGCAGCACACACCAAGACTCACTCCCTGCTAACCAGTTATTTACATAAAGCAAGGCGAGAATATACAAACATCTGTAAAACTCTCCATCTTCACAATCACAAGATGTTACACTTGTGGATAATTTCATGAGCCCCTGCTGGAAGATTGAGGATGTATCAAGTTAAGGAAACATTTTGACAACACAACACTCTCGCAAAACCACAAAACCTGTTTGAATATGAATTGGTGTTTGCAAAGAAAAACAGGAGAGATCCCATTAGCTGCTAAGTGATAGATGGAAACAGCCATAGGTAGAGCAAACTGAGTCTTCTCTCAATGCCAGAGAGAAAGAAAAAAAAACCTAACAAGTCATCTGAAAGTTACGCCATTTTCCATTCAAGCAACACTGTCCATGAACTGTTCTCTCACCAGATGTGCTTAAATGCATGGTACTTCTGAGGAAAAACAATCACACTGACAATCTTAAACCAAGAAACTAGGTTGATTAAAAAATACAGAAGCAATCAACATTAAAAATTCAAAATTAATTATGTCAAAGTTGACTTGCAAATAAGCATGGACTTCTACTTTTGAAGACAGCGAAGGTTTTAAATCCCTGTATTAGCTTGATCTCAAGTGTATTTTTGTCAGATTTAATCAGGACATTTTGTACTGTGTTGCAAATCAGTCTTAAAAGTATAACATAATTAATCAAAGATCTTCCCATCCTTATCTCAGTAAGGCAATCTTACCTTTCTCCTTTCACAAAACAGCGTGGAGAAAAAGGATATCATTGCCTGAGACTGCAAGTGGCAGAGCAGCTTCTCCAACGGGGAATAGCGGCAGAGGGATGGAACACAGCCCACCATGATGAGTTTGTGCTTGGCTCTCGTGATGGCAACATTAAGGCGTCGCCAGTCCTTCAGGAGGGCGCCAAGCTGTTAAACAAACACAATTTGCTTTTATTTTTCCTACTTGCATTTCAGAATTTCATGTAGATTTTCAAAATCCATCTAGTAAAATTGCCTGAAACAAAGTTAATATGACCAACTTACATTTTCATCGTTACTGTTCCTAACAAATGATACAATTATGACACTTTTGTCTCTTCCCTGGTATTTGTCTACTGTGTTGACTTCCACTCTGTTCTCTTTCAATTTTGCCATCAAATCAGTGATTGTTTTTAACTGATGTCTGTATGGTGATATAATGCCAATGTCTGAAGGCTTACAGCCAGCCTGAATGAAGGAGGAAAAGAAGGAAAAAAAATTTTCACTGCCATTAGCTTGGGACACTCTTTACTGTCAGAAGACCCTCAAGGATTTCTTTTTTTTTTTTAAACAGTGCTGCAAGATACTGTATCTATATCAAGTCATCAATGGAACTCTAGGTATAACTGGTATTAACTAAAGAAAACAGAAAATATAGAATCATAGAATCATAGAATCCTAGGGTTGGAAGGGACCTTAGTAGATCATCTAGTCCAACCCCCCTGCCAGAGCAGGGCCACCTTAGAGCAGGTTACACAGGAACGCGTCCAGGCGGGTTTTGAATGTCTCCAGAGACGGAGACTCCACCACCTCCCTGGGCAGCTTGTTCCAGTGCTCTGCCACCCTCAAGGTAAAGAAGTTCCTCCTCATGTTTAGGTGGAACTTCCTATGCTCAAGTTTGTGCCCGTTACCCCTTGATTACCCCTTGATTACCCCTTGATATTAGTTACTGCAAGTTTCCAGGCTTTGTCTTAACCTAGCACAAAGACAGATATCCTTGAAATCCACATTTTTTTCTTCCTCAAGCTGCAAGGAGAACATTTCAGAACTCTTAGTCTGTACCACTCCCAAAGTTGACTGGATGAAATAAGGAAGACAGACAAATTCTCTCCTCTTCCTCCCAAGAAAGTCTTCATCTCTTAAAAGAATTTGGCATCCAGCTTTTTTTTGTACCGCAAATCCAACCAGACAAGGGAATACAGACCTCAAGCTCCTCACTATACTGAGGTGTAGCCAACCTTCAATTTACCCCTCAGGTTATCCCTCAAAGAATAACCCAATACATATAGTCGCCATTACTATAGCCATGTAAAAGCTATTACAAAGCTGTCCCTCTGAATGATGTAATAAAGTAAAAGATACCTTAATAAATAAGGATGTGAGGAAGAGTACTAGTTTAGCTTCTGTCACGTTACTTACACCACCTTTTTCTGCACGTTCTGGTGCTGGGACCTTTAAAAATATAAATAGAAAATAATGACTCTTGCTGTCTACAATGACATACTACATTCAAGATCCCTAACTCACCACATCATATGTGGTTTTATAGTAACTTTTAAAAGAAATTACACACTATAAGAGCCTGTACAGTAGCTTCAGAATACTGCATTTGCAAAACAAGTTGAAACAAACTGCTGAAACTGATAGCACTAACATGTCACCTTAAAGAAACTGATGAAGCTTGATCACCTGACTTTACAGTTAACACAAGATAAGATCATATTAGAAAAAAGAAAAGGACATTTCCCAGCCTGACAAGGTAAGAGAGCAAACTCTATTTCACATGGGACTTTTGTTTTAAGGCTTTCCTATAACAATTTTTATAGCAATTTTTCCCCATTTCTGTGGCAGAAAGGATTTTTTTTTAATGTTCAAAAGCCTACACTTAAAATTACAGGGAGAACTATCCAAAATGGTATCTGCTTGCTAGAGCAGTATTGCTACACACGTGTAGAATCTGGCAGTGTACAGTATGCATCAAAAGCTTCACAAATCCAGGAACTCAACTGAGTAGCTCATTAAGTGTAATCTGTGTTAAATGCCTGGCAGACTAAAGCACTGCAAATGAACAACAACAAAAAAATCTAATAGAGACTGACAAACCCACACGCAACACTGATGCAACTCTACATAGCAGTCTTCTTGAGGCTGTTTAGATGTATACTTATATAGTACACTACTGCATCCGCAAGTTTATTTTAGGATTCCAGCCACGTGCAAAACATGTAGCCTGTACTGTGTTGCTTAAGTAGGATACTACACACTTCAGCAAGAATCCTATTTTTATCCAACATATCCTCCACGTTTCTTTTATACTACATCGTGTGTTTTCAGCTTGTTGCATAGATTATAGAAGCAGAAACTATTTTCCTTTGTATTAGAAGATTCCATTGCCTTTTCCAAAACAGCAGTTTCTCCACAGCTTGTGTCTCAGCAGCTAAACAGCTTAATATTGAGTGTAAGCTAACTTGTTTTTACACTGCCATCACACACTCAGGCTAACTGTTGTTATGACCTGTCATATCACAACTGAGTTAAACTATACTGTTATAGCTGTGCTGTTTTGGGTTTGGTTGGGTGGTTGGGTTTTTTTTCCTTAAATTAATTATCTGAAAACATCACACCTAAGAAGCCTCCAAACTTGCAGGCACTCAAGTCTTCAAGCAGAAAAACACCATTGAACGAATAGCTGACTTCTATCCACACTAGCATCAATTTTTCAAGGTCCAGAGGCAGTGCAGATTGACAGAGTTTGGCAGAAAAGGATAAATAGATTTTCGATTATTGTCACATTATTAAACAGAAAACAATAGAGGCCTTTTTCTTTTTAATAAAGCAAGCATAATAAATGAATGCTTCCTGGTGTTGTCATGTGACATTGCTTATCTCCTTTGTTCCCTTTTGTATCCCTCCAAGTGTGTTTCTTCAGAAGCTTCTCTTGGTTATGCTATGAACAATGACTATAAAGTCAAAGAAAACAAAATAAATGACAGGTTTGTGTTTGGTGGATTTTTGGAGTTGTTGGTTCCACCTCCCCCCTCAGTTGTGCGTGTTTCCCCCCCGACTACCACAACACATGGAGTTTTGAGAAGTCCAAAAAGAGGTATGACATTATAGTCTAATGTCTCAACAAAACCAAGAGTATTTTGGAAAATGAAACTTGCCTGCTGGTTCTATAAAGAGAACAGCTTTCTTTACTTGAGATGGGCTTTCTAGGGAAGAAACCCAAAAAGGATCAGGAACTATATTTTCACATATCAAATTTTGGTCTGATTAACAGATGAACAGTGTATCAGTCAGTTTCCTATTGGGAAAAACCTCTTCCCTGGGACCAACTTTCTTACTTTTCTGTGAAAGGGACAGCAGCTATTGAGGCATTCCAGGAAAAGATACCACTGTTTAGTTTAGGCATTTTTAGAATTTTCTCTAACTCACTAAAGTAAACATTGTGTTTCTTTTTATATCATTGAAGATATTCTATCAGAATCATTATTCAAAAAAAAAAGAATCCTGTAGAATGCCCAGGAGAGCACAGAAAGACTGGGGAGTTCTTTCTGAGCCAGGGTAAGAGATGATCAGTTGACACAATTATTGGCAAAGCACAGTATTATTAGGAATCAACATAAATCCTGCTATAGGAAGATAGACTCAAATCTTCATAATCCAGTCACTAACTGCAGTGACAGCAAGTACTAGAAACTGCAAATACATACTAATTTTTTATCTTTTTCCACATGCGTTTAAACTCTTCCTCATTTTACCTAGAAGTCAATTCCTTTGCATAATTCTTATCTATTCTACAGTTGGTGTTTTTTGGCAAAATTTTTGCATCTTTATAAAAAGGACATACCTAAACAACTTACTCCTCCCTCACACTTCAGTGTCTAGAACATCTGCAAAATTCAATGGAGAACTACACACAGCTTAGACACCGCTGACCCTCAGCCACCAGAAATTAGGTCATTCCATGGTTGCGAGGGCATTCAACGAGGCTACACACTTTGAGCTACATTCTGCACATGAGAACCAAGTTTATAGTGCATTCAATGTTATCTGAATTAAACTTTTCAGCTGCTTTTAGATGCAATGTTTCTAGCAGACACTGTAGCACCCCAATTGATCAGATACACTAACAACATTTTTGCATGTTGCACATTTTACAGATAACTAGAAAACAATTTTTATATATTTTTTCCCTACCTAAGCTGTATGAAGATTTACGTAGTGACTGTATCGAGAAATTACATCAAAATATAATTTTGAAAGGAGAACATAACAAACTTTACCTTCTCTGTGTTCAGAAAACACACAGGCGTGTCTGGATCAAGTACTTCTTTCAACCATGTTTTTGCAGCATCTGCAAGCTCTAGTTTCAATTTTTTTAGGTTGGGTAAGTTAACAGTGGCATTTGACACCTTCTCTGAGCCACATTCCAGTTTGCCTTCATAGACTAACATGTTACTTAGTGACATAATTTTACTACAGATTTAAAAAAAAGAAAAGGCGTCAAATCTTGTGGTTTCAATCCCACATTAAATACCCCAATATAATAAAAGTTTAAAATACCTATTCATTCTGTATTGCACAGTTAATTGGACAACAGCATTTTGGTTTTGTTCCAGCCTTTTAAATAAGCTTTCACTCATGCCAAGGTCTCTGTTACAAAACAAACAAACAAAAAAATGTGTCAGGCAAAATATTTCAGAAGCCTTCCCAAAATTTGTGTTACTAACAGTTGTCCAGCAGCATTTCATCTTACCTCGCTTCCGCATTCAGCACAAGTGGGGGCAGCTGCTGATGATCCCCTACCAGCACAAACCTTTTGGAGCAGAATAGTGGTCCAAGACAGATGAGCTGGCTTATTTGGGAAGCTTCATCAACTATACAGAAATCAAACTGCTTCCGAACAAAGATGGGGTGATTTACTCCCATGCAAGACGTCGCTACCACTGGCTGAAAATGGAGACACAGTTTAAGGATAAGGTACATCTTATATCCTTTAGCACACATTTTCCAGGTTAAAAGAATATATTCTATCTCCCATTAAACAAAACTAAAACATAAAATAAAACAAATTATTAATCCTTGAAATCAGACCAGCACACCTTACATATCTATTGGCCTCACAAATTCTTGCATCAATTGTAAATGACGAATAAAATCAGCTTTAGAGCATACAAGTAAATAACTCATTCCTGCCACCTGCTCAGGGTGGTATCAGGTTCTATGCATATACAATCTCTTGAGTGTGCAGAAATGACTACTGTAGAAAATTATGTGGGTTTGGGTTGGTTTTTTTTTTTAATTCCAAAGAGAAGACAAAACAGCAGCACAGTTCTTCCTGCCACTGTGCTTCCACTGCAATCTGAAATGACAAAAATATGAAACCTTAAGTCACCTCCCTTATGACTTCAATCATTCCACTGCAATGCCTATCAATAAAAAAGTAAATTGCGGCTTTTGCAAAGTTGGGATTTACTCCAACTACCATGAAGCTTCATTCTTTCAATGAATTTAATTTAAAGATGCCACTGACTCAGATTATCCAGCTCCC
This sequence comes from Rhinoptilus africanus, assembly GCA_013400135.1. Taxonomy (NCBI): domain Eukaryota; kingdom Metazoa; phylum Chordata; class Aves; order Charadriiformes; family Glareolidae; genus Rhinoptilus; species Rhinoptilus africanus. The sequence goes on along the minus strand of VXBO01011678.1, from coordinate 25,783 downwards.
ATTATGGTTTGCATTAATATTCACACAGGTAGCACTGATCTTTCAATCAAAAATTAGTGCTTGTCCAGATGACTCCACAGCACACCACTACTTCTTCCCCATCCGTGGATTGTACAAATGGTACAACTAGCACGAGTGGGAGGGAAAGAGGGATAAACAATAGCAATATATGAATACAGAGAGGAGGTTGCAGCAGTTACTCACCACACACCCTCCACAAGACAGATCTCGGATAAAAGCACGGGAGTCTTTGGGAATTATTACTTACAATGATAAGTTACTTTGTGCAGACATAATACTTTTAAACTTTCAGACTGTGAATGTTGGTCATTATTGGCTATAAAGAAATTAAAGCAACACAGAGGATGAGTCTTCTTCAGCTCAGATTTCTTACAGCAGTAAAACACCTCCGAGATGGGTTTCTTCTCTGCAGCACCCAAACAACCAGTAATTTGCATTTAATTTGCAGGGCTAGCAAAACCACTTCTCACCTGACTGTTATAGACCTCTTCCAAATCTGTTACAGATTTAATCGATTTGGACTTGCATATTTCTTCTTCTGTAAATTTCCGTATATCTGGATGAACCTTCTGAGCTCGCCCCAAGCGCAAGAAGCCCACTTTGAATTTGGCTAGCTTTAACAGGATATTGTCTACAGCAGTGTGTGTAAAACTAGTCAGAAGAACACTGAAACCACAAGCAGAAAGAATTCTCACCTAATGAACAACAAAGGGAAAGACAAGAAAGAGTTATTAGTTCATATACAAGAATCAGCAACCCCATGTTTGTAACAAACACAAGTTTTGGAGGGAGTTGATAACAAGTATGACTTTATTTGTATCAGTCTTTCTGGCCAGATGTGCCAGTTAACTATTGTCAAAGCAATATGGGCAATAGACCTGATGGTTCTCATAAACAGCAGGCTTACTACTCATGCTGCAAACAGCAAGAGCTAAGAATGTCCACGCACACTCATAAATTGCGCTGAAAAGAAAGAACTGCGCTCTAAAGATCCCCACTGCAAGACCAAGTCATGCAGCCCGTTCCTACAAACACTGCTCTCCATGAGAATTTAGCCACAACAGATTCAGTGGAAGGAGCTGATCTGATAATAGCAGCAGCTGCTTGCTCTCCAGCCTCCACTTTCCCCACAAGCTGATGACAACTGCAAGTGAGATGACACTGCTATTTCAAGAAAAACTCAGCCCACATCCTGAATCCAGGATGCTCCTGCAGTCAATTCCTAGGGAAAGAGAGCCACCAACTAGAAGAGATGGCTAGCAGGCTGCACATAGCTTCAGCACTGTGGTTTTATACAATTTACAATGGACAAGTGACTAACTTCACCAAGGACTCCTTTGTTTAAGCTCTAATTCGGATTTGAGGACTCACTGACATTTGGGGCCCAAAGTTTTTAACATTAAAATGTCACAGAAGTGATTAAGTATCACTTCGATCTCTTCCCTCCCACAAGCAAAAGAGAATCCTACTCTACAAATTACATTTTTAGTTCTACCAAATGTAAGTCCTTAAGTAAAAAGAAATATGTTTTCTTCTTTGAAAATATGCAGATACCAGTAGACTAAGTAATGATAATTAATTTTGGACAGTATGCTTTACATAGAGTTTGTTTAATGCTGTCCTCTAAATCTCACCAAAAATATTTACACATCAAGGTACATGAACTTACTAGAGCGCATATTGTAGTAGTCTTTCCTGTTCCAGGCATACCCACAATAAGCGTGTAGTCTTTTGAAAGCAGCACTTGTTTCATTGCCTGTTTCTGAGGCTTATTTAGACCTTTGAGAAGAAAAAACAGAATGAAATATCTACATTTCATAATCATTGTAATAATTGCTAAAAGTAATAAAACAAAATTAAAGGTTCTTCCTCCACTTGAGCTCTTTAAAGAATTGAGCTGAGTAAGTTTTAAATAAGGTCCTAATGAAGTAGTGATATGTAACATAATACACAAGACACCTAGTACAGCATCTGCACTACAGTCCTAGAAATAAATCACTGAAGACGTTTTTATTCTTAGACCTTTTGTGACTTGTTTTCTAATATCCTAAATGACTACCTCCACATGATATCGTGTTACGAGCATTTCTATTTTATCATACCCACTTTCACATTCAAACATAGGGCTTACAGCAAAAGGAAACGAGTTGCACATATAGCAGCATCTTGTTTAGAAGAAATGTTACATCAGAGCTTTTTCCCCTCTGATGCAAATAAGCAGCATCTTCCAGCTATCTGGACTAGGCAAAGCTCAAGAAAAAAAAAAGGGTCTTCAGACTGAGTTTTTATAAGAAGTTCTACTAGCTCCAAAAGAATTCAGTTAAATTTCTGTTTTCACAGACAACTCTGTCAGAGAGCAATGAAATACTTTCACCAAATATAAGACGCTGTGACATACCTAAATAAATCTTGTTTTTTAAAAAAAAAAGCAGCGTGACACAAAGCATCACATACTAGAGCTGCCAACAAGTCAGCAAGAGTGATTATACAAGTGAATGCTTACACCAAAGTCCATCTCTTTCCACTCTCTCAAAGTTTGCTTCCTCTATATCAAGAGCTTTCCCTGTTCCTTCCTTTTGTAAAGGTTAGAGAGGTAATCACGTGTCACTCTGTTTGAAACTGCAAGCTGCAGCAACTATCAAAAGTAAAATAAAGTTGTAAACGAATACCTGGTCAGGTCTTCCAACTAGTTTAAGACTAATTTAATCACAGGAAGACATGCAAGGTAAAAACTTGTTTTTAATTTTTACACAGAAAGCTATCGCTGGACCCCAAAGTAGAAAAGTCCTAGTGTGTACCCTTTAAAATATCTGCAACAGTTTCCTTTGCCTCTGGTGGAAGGACAGAGCTCAAATGCTGAATAAAACGTGGTTTGTGGAAGTCAATTATCAAGTTGCGGAGCCTTTCACTGTGGACAGAAAACCAAGAAGAGTTACCGGTTGAGAAACTTTATCTCAAAGTATTGGAAGTGTGAAATTAATTTGATTTTTCATACCTGACTGGGGAATCTTTCATCAATTTAGAAAGGTTTTCAAAAGGGACTCCTACACCATAATCTCCTTCTTCGTGATCCAACCTAAATACAGTGTTCTTGGGGAGCTTTGACAAATTCCTGAAGAATGACAGTAACATGGACAAAATAATTCTGTTTACAAGCAATATGTTGATGATTAAAGACTTATTACTGGGTGTTAACTGATATCTTCTAGAGATCCTAGAGTGAAGCAATAGCTAAAAGAAACACACTATTAACTGATACAAATAAAACACGATCAGAGCCCAATTTAAAGACAACATCAGCTGAATAACAGAAGTTACTATTAACACAGTAATCACTGTATCCATATAGTTTCATGCTGGAGACATAAGTAAATGGAGTTTGCAAGCATGCTTTTATTCAAACACCCTAGTTAAATAGACAGGCATATACACTGACCAAGTATTGACATTTTTGATCAAGATAAGAGAATTTCTGAAGGGTACTTCCCCAAGCCAGAACATGTCAGAGCTTTTTGGACACCTAAAAGTACCCTTCCTGAAGCCAGTATCATAGTGTCTTCAAATATATATTTTTTCTTTTGTTCTATTACCTGCCCAACAAACAGGAGACTTTTGTCACGCTGACTTCTCTAACATAGCCAGTAGCCAAACCAAGTAAACCATTTTCCTCTCCACTCACAACCACTCGATCACCAACCAATAGGTTTGTTCCAGGAATGGCACCATTTCTACGTTGGAAAAAATGTAGATACTGTCCCTCGGAAATTTCCTGTACTTCATCAACTCTGATCATGTTTCCAACACAATCTCCAGCCTTCTCTCTGAAGATATTAGAACAAATAAATATATTTTAACATTAAGATCCTCTCAGTAAGAGAAATATTTAAAAAAACCCAAACAACCCACATGTAAGAAAACCATACCACCCACAACCAACCACCAAAACCAAACTACAAAAAACAAACATCCCTCCTCCAAATCCCCAAAACAACCAAAAAAATAACAGCCCAAACACACACAACAAGAACCAGGAATACTTAAAAAGTGACAGTCACTTTACAATAGTCTCTTTGACCAAAAAAGGATGGTAAGAATATGTAGAACCCTTGTACTTGTTCCAAGAATAAACTCTAAAATTTAGGCTAAAGTTACCTATAATTTCCTGTTAAGAAAACAATACTGAAATATATGGATCCACTTCACTAAGATGTTCCATATTCACTTAAGGAACTGCTTGTTTCACTTAAAAATAACTCAGCCACCTTACAGATGCCTTGAAACAGGCCTACAAACCACCAATTGTTTTTTGCACAGCTGCTGGACTCGATGTATAACATGCTACTTCAGACAACAAGAGCCCTTAGCCTGCTTTTATCCACATTCATAGCCACGCCTAGGAGTATGGTCCAAAACGCACTGTTTGTCAAGTAAACCCTCAGGACACCAGCGCAAGGAACTGGGCTCAGTCTGCACCCAGCCTCAGCCCCCAGAGACACAAACGAAACAGAATTATACCACTTCTGTTCTGAAGACTGAGGCTGCAGTTTTCTGCTTCTCATGTGTGACTTAACAACAACAAAAAACAAATACCATATTGCAAATACAAAACCAGTAAATCTATTATGCCAATGCCTCCGTTAGGTTACACCTCACAAAACCCCTGCCTATGCAAGTAGCATATTTGACTATTTCTACAAGCACTAGAAAACATCTAGCTTCCCTCATAGTGAAAACAATGCCTCATTTCCAGTTACTAAAGGGAGCATCATTTGTTCCGGATTAGAAATTACATCTTACCTTTCCAAAGAAGGTATCATCCATATATTTTTATATCCCTTTTTAACTTTTACACTTTGCAGCTCCAAGGTTAACATTAGATACCATAGGCTGAAATACTCTAAGTGGGAGTGTTTCAGGTGCTGGGTTTCTCTTTCAATAATGGGTACCATAGCAGGAGGAAAAGACACATCGGCCATCTTTTGTTCCACAGCTCTAGGAGTAGAGCCAAACACAAGAAAGAGTCAACTTGTATCTTTTTTCTTGCAAGTCTGTATGTACATAATGCCAGTCTAAATATATGTGGTAACCTACCAGGTAGATTAATATATCATCACTGACAAAGTTGAATCTGTATCCTTTTTTCATATGAACAATCTCATATTAGTAGCTTTGCATCATCTCAACGATTTGGAATTACTAAGGACAAGTTAGTCAAAGACCAATTGAAGACATTTCAAAGTTAGTACTGTACACATTTAGATAGTTGATCTTTTGTTCCTTTTTTTTGTCACATATGAATACTACATTAAGATTTAAAGCAAAGGGGATTTAACAGTTAATATACAAGCAGACTTCAAGTCAATTTATCTCAAAACTAAATATCAACAGACATTATAACTAATCACATACACAAAATGCAACTAAAGAGAAAAGAGTTAGTCCATAAGTGAAGAGCACCCAGTTAGTAATAATCCTGCTGCTGTAACAACTGAATATTAGAAGTAATATTTCACAAGAACTAGTACAGAAAAACGTATCGTGTATGCCCACAAGGTTAGTTACCTCAATGTACACTTTTGCCTCTAGTTTTAAAAACAACCACGCATTATATTTGCACTATATCACCCTAGAAGCCCTCCTGTTCTAACATCTCTCATTTGAAAATGAGATATATTCTCTTCAGTATATAGTTTTGGTTCTGATTTTTGTGTAGTATAAAGACAAGACTAAAACTTACAATAGGTTTTAAAACAATTCAATGATTTTATGCGAAAATCTATCAAATATTTGTTCATGACTTCTCTTTAACATACGACTTCAGCTGAGTAGTATCAACCTATCATTACTTGTGTGATACCTTACAGGGAAATTATCTACAAAGCCAAAGTGAAGGAGTTGTCCAGCCATAACTCAACCTCAAAAGGCTCCCCATTCAAAGAATTGTAAGAACGTACCTTTTTAAAATCATAATTATTATTAATGCTAATATAATAGAAATCTGTTATCGTCAGCCAGCATTTTGTTGAGACGTACCTCAGATTGTCTTGCAGAAAGTGTACCTGAGCAAACACAGTAAGTCTCTGCAAGATCAGGGACTTGCACTATAAAAGTTGCAATGGGTGTCTATGGAACATTCTTTTGGGGTGCAAGAACCCTCAGAGAAATAAGAAACTGTCAGCCAGAAAAATGAAATCACAGTATCAAAAGCCACAATTATTCAAGGTTATTTAAAAAACACCAGTCAAACTTTTTTTACCTGCTGTATAGAAAGCAATTGTGTATTTGGGAGCAATATTTACAGGCTTGACTGTCATCAATTACAGGAGGCAAAGCAGCAAGCTGTGACTGCTCTCTTCCCACAGCAGATTTACATGTACTGTGCGTTAAGTAGAAGGCCACATGGTTTCTTAACTTCATTAATTCTGCCAGGAAAAGAACAAAGTAAGCGGATGTTTTGGGGTTTGTTTGTAATAATTTCTAATTCAAAAGTTAGAAGTGACACAACTTTAGTCAGCTAAGAAATAAGCACTCATATAGCAAAGTCCTAGTGGGGTATTAATAAAACAATCGTTTAGCATAAGCTTATTTGAATTAGCGATGTTATAACAAGTGATACATCTCTAAGAACAGATATGTTCACGAGAATAAACCTTGTAACTACTACTAAGAGGTTTCACTTTCATTAGGATACTTATGGTTCCTAGGGAAGGGGAACAACTTTACCTCTTCGGTCCATGCGAGCTCCCGAAACAGGGTACATAGTACCAGTTTTAAGATAAAGAAGAAATCCAGCTTCAGGATCTACTCTCCGTTCCAAATTCAACAGTGTATAAAGAATAACCTGCAAACATTGTACATAAGGTTATTACAAAGTATTAAGAGCAAAATACATTATATGCTGTATTTAGTTTTTCCATAATTTATATGGTTAAGAAGCCATCGCTACCACAAGTAATGCAGAAGCCATAAGTAGTAAGCACCTAACCAAGGCTTTCAATTAAAAGACATCTTCCTTAACAAAAGCTTCTAAAAAGGCTACTACCTCTAGATCAGGCCAGCTATGTGGAAAGATGTATGACACTAATTCCTGAAGCAGTTTGCCTCAACCTAATACTTGAAGGTAGTAAGAAGAGACTAAACACAAATTTCAGGATAAAAACTAGCAAATGAGTTTGAAAGTGGTAAATGTATATACATCCCGCTCCTCAATTCACTTTCATTTTGTATAAGCAGCTTTGGGCATGCCAGGATTTGCCACTCATAAATCTAGAATATACCACAAAGTGTTTCACATTGATAAGACAAGATAAGTCCTCTAATTAAATAATAAAGTATACATAGCCACTGACAGTGAAATTAGACATTTGATTTTTTGTACCTGACTTCTGTGCTCTATGGAGTTAGATTCCTTGCCAGACTTGAGCTCTAACGGCATTATCCTAGACAGTACTCCAGACTGGCGATGGATTTTCACCCTGGCTGTAACATCAATCTTTCCCTTCAATCCAAACCTGGGAGACCAGATATTCTCTTCAATGTCCAAAATATCTACAATCTGTATCTTAGAAGAGAAATCTTCTGGTTTTTCACCACTTGATCTAAGAAGAAAATTAAATCAGAAGTTAATTCTTAATATTTCAATATTAAAATTTCTTGTAGGCACTCTTTAGGCATTAACTTTAGAAATAAAGTGCATCAAGTCTCACTCAAACTATCTTCCTATTAACAGAGGAAGCATCACATCAGAAAGTTACTTAAAATTGCACATTGTGGCATTAGCTTTGCTATTCACCCAAACTTCAAAGTTAAAGAATCTTAAACTGGTTTTAATAGTTTTTGGTCTCCTCTGAATTACCACACTCAAACACTTGTTTTTTTCAAGAAGTTTAATGATATACACTGGAAAGTAGCATACAGATTTTACTCTGACCTGCCATTTCACTATAACTTTAACATCCTACAGCTATTACCATTAACAGCAAGAAGCCATAGACAAAAACTGCTCAGCAGCAATTGTGTAAAATCACCATTTCACTGCCAAACCTATCTTAGTGAAGAACTACATTTGATAAATTAGTAGTTTCACATTCTGATTTGTAGTCTTGAACGCATCTAGAGCAATTTCTAGCTTAGTCAGTAGATCAAATATACTTGCTTTTCTAATTACTAAAATTTCTACTTTGTACCACACTGTTTACAAGGATTTTAAGACCAACAAGATTTTTCTATCAGTTCACCCTCAGTCTTGTCTTCCCCAGTACTCACAATGGCAGCTAAACATGCAGCTCTCAACAGTAGTTATTTGGGCAGTGAGGCCATGAATCAGCTATTACTGAACAGATTTGCATTAAAAGTGCTGTTCTAAAAATTAAAAGTGAATCAAACAAGATATACAACATAGAACGGCTTCAACTTTTAATTCTGGTTTCTTACAGTTTTAGTTGCATTTTATTTTGGTTAGCTGGATTGTGCATGAAGTCTTCTGCCCATTTAAAAAACGATGGCAAATATTCTTCCACTTCCTGCATTATTTCTGTTTGTTTCAGATTTAAGTGATACCTAAAAAATAAAGCCATGCACATTAAGACGACAGAAATATTAGATTGGTTGTTGCTGGTAGCAACAAGATCTTGCCTCAAGTAGCAACAAGATTAATGGAAATAGCTGCCAAATTTTAATAAACATCTATAACATGTAGATAATGACATATTCATTAAAGTTAAACTCAACTGATTAACTCAAAAAACTATAACTGAACATCCATTACCAGAGACAGAATACACCGTTTGTTTCTGATGTAACTTCTGAAATGACATGTGTAGCACAACGAAGACATCAGCACAGTAAATGTGATGAAACAAAACTAATAGTTAAGACCGCAAGAAAGGTGTACTAGACTCATGCATTTCTAAATGGCTATTCCTATAGTTCACGCAAAACTGAAAACTTTTTTAAAAAAGATACAAAAAAAGACCATTTACTTTTTGTCTGTATACACTGATCTGCTACTTGTTCTTCACACACATTTTGACAGGCTTCAGGTCATTTTAACTGGAGAGGAATCACAAACCTCTGCAGTTGCTACAGTTACAAATACACAAAAAAAAGCAGAAGCCTAACTAAATAGAACCTAATCATGTGGCATTAAATAATTCAGTGCTGGCATTCACTGGAAATAATGTCATTATTCTACAGCGACAGAGAAATACAAGTGGGTTTTGCACAAAAAAGTTCATACAAGTGCAAATGACCACAGCTAGCAGACCTATGTAACTTACTTTCCAATCCCAACAAATAGTAGCCTATATATGCAAAGAGGAATTGCAAATCAACAGTTTCAAAGAGAGAGGCCCAGAGTGACACAAAAGCCTTTAAGTAATCTCAGCAGTTACAATTCAAAATATCTACCTTCGTAACAGAACTAGAATAATAAATCTTGTCGCAATTTTAACTTCCAACTCATCTGGGGCTTACAGATACTGACACTGCCCAACATACAATTTATAATAGCCTAGATATAATTTTTTTTTTTTTTACACAATGAATTAGATTTTAATCAAGTCTGCAGTAAAATCTGAAAACTGACAGCCATTCATCTTGTAATTTTCTGATGGAAATATGAAGACTATTTATTTGGCTAGCATTCCTATCAGCTTTGCAAAGAAAGCAAGCTAAAGGTCCTCTAACAACTGAGACATTAAGTAACCTGATAAAGAATACAAAAATATCAGACATGTCAATGCTTGGTCAGTCACAAGTTTCTAGTTCACCTCCTGAGGATCAAAATTAATTATGCTCATCACATTTAACTCTGCTTTGGGAGATGTCTGGAAATCTAATGTTACAGGCACAAACAGTCCAACCTACTTGGCCTCAAAAAAAACCCCCACAGATATACTCACCCCAGAAGCATAGCTCAGATCAATACAAGTAGCTCAGCAGAGAAGTCAAACTAAATTACGCTATGAAACAGGGAATTATCTTACTAAAAGATATCCAAGTTTCATTAAGCAAGATCATTTCACAGAATATTCTCCTGAAACTAGCGCTACACTTTTTTTAAAATTAGAACTTTATCTGCTAGTTGAAGTGTTCCTACACTGTCTTCCAAACACAAGACATCTGCAACGCTACTCACATTTCTTTGAGATATTTTTGTCCATACACAATTTTATTTGCTAATGCTTCTACTTCTTCTTTTGACAAGTTATTTGTCACTGATTGCTGGAAAATTTCATGAAGAATTGTACCGATGAGCGTTTGACGCGAACCAGACTCTGAGCCCTGCAACAGATTTTACATAACATATATTATATACATGAAGATTTACACCCACTTCATGTCAACTTCTCTATAAAATTTCTGTGTTTTATTTGCCACACATTAAGTTTTGCCTGTGGGCTGTATTAATATCAGTATTTCCTAATGCAAATGCTCACCTTTACAATCTTACAGATACTATTTTTTGCATGAAGCAAGTTCCTCTGTTACCAATTCACACATAATTATTCCAATTATCACCCAAATGGCTCAGAAGCCCATCTAACCAACACCAGGACCTGGCTCTGTAGACTCCAAAGAACTGAAAGTGTTACTAAGTTACAACCTCTGCATGAGCCACCACCAAACAACTGGAAATCTGATCACTGTGGTATCTTTTGCAGACCTGGCACTTGTGGGTTGCACTCACAACTGGTGGGTGGGGTTATTCCAGACTCTGCATCTGCATTGTCCCTTCCAAATGATTAGTTTATTCCTATTACCCCTCTAATGAAGGGCTGACACCAGTCCACAGTCTTCGTCTCCTGTACTTAATTTTCTTGTTTCAGTCACAGGCTCCCAGCCAGCCTCTGTACCACTCCATCATGATTCCCTTACCAATTCGGATTTATATTCCTACCACACCTGGAAGTTTTCCTCAGCTGAAACTGGCAGCTGTTGCTTCTCTGCCATCCACATATCAGCAAGGAACACTACCACAAGAAACTTTACCTCTTCCCAAGTTCCAGCAGCTAGATTCAGACTCTAGAGTTAGACCACAGCAATTCTTAACTGAATTGGCTGATTTTTTCAGGGGCTTTAAACTTGGCCAAGTGTGGTTATGTTTTCAGATGTCTGACAACAGTCACATCCCTCACAAATGATACATATCCACACAAAATGTGGCAAGAGATTATCAAAAAATTGCCAGAATTTTAAGCGGGAAGACGACTCCTTTGTCCCATTAGCTATATTAAGAATACAGGATCATTTCAGCCACAATTCTCAAAAAACACAAGTTGTTCAACTAGAGACAGCTTCCATTCCAAATTATTCTACGTTGTAAACATTCTGAATAGCTAGTAATGACATTTTGCAATACAGCGTAGCAGCCAGTTTTAATATTGAGCTAAACCACCGGTCCCAATGGAACAGTAACCCATTAATATGCTTGATGCTCTAGAATTAACACTTACCTGAAACCTTTCACTCAACACTGCTCTTCTCATACATCGAATACTATTTGATATCGTAGTGCCAGAAAGCAGCAGGTCTGGGTAAAGAACCAGATATCCGCACTGTTCATTTATGACCCAGGTGCCAGAGCTACACTCCCCTTCTAAATGAATGATGTCTCCTGGAACAACCGGAACAGACTCCCTGTAACGTAACACATTTGAACAACCATTTACAAGCTAGAGACACAATGTATTAGAAAACATACATTAAGATATCAGATTCAACATCCTTTGAAATAGGACATTATTATGATTCTTTTTTAAGAAGTTGACCTAAATAAATTCTGAAAGTGAATAAAGGAATTTTTACTGACAAAACTTTGATAATTTTGTGTATTGGATTACAGATCCATGTATTGAGACAGACGCTTTATGTTGGCATATTACTTTTTCATTATACGAGATCTACCTTTTTACATAACCATTCTCCTTGCTTCAGAAGCTCAGGAAAATCTAAAAATGTTTTTATTGATTTGGAAGTTTCAGAGTTCAAGATCTTTTATATTTTTTTCCTTCAAGGAATGGAGTCTTATACTTTTCCTCCCATCTTTCAGGCTTGCAGGGAAAACAGAAAGCAGTGCCAAATAGCATGTGCACACCCATGTGTTTCAAAAGACTAAGCTCTAAGCTAGTCTTTTCTTCCTTAATACAACATGCAATGCACAGACACCTAAATCAGAATCCTAGCCTTACTCAAAAAAACTTTTGCAGTAGAAGTCAAGATAAGATGGTTTTAACAGACTGCATAAAATCTCATATTTACAGACATAGCTTTGGACATTTCTATGTACAATGTCAGGTACATCATTTAGAAGAACACTCTAATTGTTGCAAGACAATACTTAAACAAAATAGCCTGGTTCGAGTTTATTGTCTTGCCATTTAATTTGTCTTCGTACTAGCAAAACTTTAAGGTAACAATATCCACTCAACACAAGTCACATGACATCAGTTCTTTCAAGATGAATATCCACTACACTAATGTACTGACAATATTACATTTGAGAAAAGTTGTTTCAGGATTTCACAACACTTTTAAGACAGTAAAACTCATCTCAAAGGCAACACAAAGAAAATTGACTTATTAATCCAGCATTTCATCCTCTTTTCAGACATCCACATTTATGCATTGGTTACCAGCCATTCCTAAGAATGCACAGTTCTTTATCATCCAGTGACTGAGATGCTGTAATTATCAAGTGTTTCTCATGATCACTTCCATTTCTCTGTACTACGCTGACTTCCAACACACGGTATCTGTTGTACAGCCCATTCTTAAGTATCACGTCAGGAGAGTCAGTCATTTTCTTCTGAAAACTGAAGTAACAATTCATTAATCTAGAGACAACATTATTGGAAAAGAAAACAGCCAACCCATACACAAGAAGTGGAAAAGCTTCAAGTATAAACCCAACTTAAACTCTTCAACTTTTCTATACATTTAGTGTGCTTTGTAGTTCTATACAGGTAGAGTATAGGAAATCTTCTCTCTGTTAATGTTTCCACATTGTCCGCATTTGGACATATGAGAAATAAGGAAGGAAACATAAATATTAAGTAAGATGCTATTTATTGCAGCTAGTCCTTCCTTTTCGAGTCTATATATATATATTCGTATTCTTTTAGAAGTTAATTATAAGCATACCACAACCTTGTGCTTGTGAGAAAGCCTCTCTTTCTTTTAACACTGTAAAGCACATAAGAACTCCTATGTACAAACACAGAGAGCTAGCTTTTTCCCCCCTTAACCTCAACATAATTAGAAAATTGCTCTTCAAGGTTCAGTTTTCCTCTGGCCAGTGGCCAAAGTTACCGATAGAGCACTCAGGCCAGCCACTCTCCTGACACCGAGAGGTGCCTGCTAGAGTCCCGGGGCGCAGGCAAGGGCCGAGCTCACACCAGACACCCGCACCCCGCGCCCGGAGCCCGCCCTGCCCAGCGTAAATACCGCTGAGCAGCAGCACATTCCTCTCACCGGTTCCTCCGGGTAGCCCCGAGCCCTTCTTACCTCTCCCCACTCCCCACGAAGGCCTGTGCCGCCCTGTCCCCGCTCCGGCGGCCCCCAGGCCTCCTCAGGCCTCACCCCTGCCCGGAGCCGGAGGTGCCCTGAGCGGAGCGAGCCAGCCCGCGCGCCCCGCTTTATTACATTTCAAATCCCCCGCGCTCGTGGCCGCCTCCACCCTCTCGTTCTTCTTACCCCCTTCCGACTCCGGCCGCTGACCTCTCCGCCGTGAGCGAGTCCTTCGCCGCCCAGCCTCAGCCCCGCTGCCCAGACCCGGCCGGCAGGGAGCGGCCAGTCAGGGTCCCCTCAGCCCCGCGCCTCAGGAGACCGAGACGGGACGCGGACGCAGCCGCAGTACAGCCCCACTGCCTGCCCGCCTCCGGGGAAGCCCCGCCCCCTCGGCCCACCCAGCTCGCCCATTGGCGAGGAGAGAGCTAGCACAGCCAATGGGAGCTGCTTGGAGGGCGGTTCTTCGGCGGGGGGGGCGGGGCGCGCGCTTCCCGCGCGCGGGCAGCGGAGTTGGAGGCGCGAGGCAGCTCTGAGGGAGCCATGGCGGAGCGTCGGCCGTGCTGCAGAAGGACGTTCTCGGTCCTGTCTGCCGTTGATTTCTACAGCGCCAAGTGCTGTTACAAATGCGTATGAGATAAATCAGATGTGCTTTTTGCTCCCCACCACTTGATGAGTGGGTCTCAGCCTGAGAGTCGAACTTTTTCACTCATAAGAACCCATTACGTATTTGGTACTTTTCACTGACAGAGGCTTTCCGAGGTGATACAGAAGTTTCAGATATACAGATTTCCTTTTTTGGGTTTTTTTTTTTTGTTTTTTTTGGCCACAAAACCACAACTTCATCTTGTTGGATCTGGGACCATCCCTTCTAACAAAAATTG
>VXBO01011672.1:210558-301410 GCA_013400135.1 Rhinoptilus africanus | reverse complement strand
GATCTGGGAAACACTTTGTGAACAGAGCAAGGTGGGAAAGGAGAGAAGGTGAAGACTACATATGTTTTAGTTGCAAAATTCTTGTAGGTTAAAGTAAGAAAATAATAAAACCTATGAAAACAACAATTAAGTGTAAGTGCACTAAGTGGTACAAGTTAACTCATGCAATTCTGCCATTCTAGCTTATTGAAAACTCTTTTTGTTTGCCCATCAGTTTTGTGGATAGGCTCAGTGCTTCTTTGTTTGCTTGTTTGGGTTTTTTCCGCTGCTGAGTCTTTGGAAGTGGGCATGAAGAGACACTGCTGGAGTTTAGAAGGCCTTTATCCTTTAAGTATACCATACATTTTTACTTCAAGGAGCAGGATTCTGAAAGTAGGCTCGAATGTTGATGGAGATTCCTTCAAATAGGTATTGGAGTTTTTTGCATATATGCCTTTAGGCAGGATTGAGGCCACGGTAGGATATGTGATCTCAGCTGTGGTATTCAACTGTAGCTTTGTGTCCCCAAAATTCATCTTGCCCTGAATATTTCAAATGCTTCTGATTTGTTTGTATCATCTGAAATATTGCTAGTGGCAGCTATTGTGGTGGTATTTTCCTGCTCAGAACATCAGCCTCTCTTAATACAAAGAAAATTGGATAAAGCTGTAAGCAGTTAGTATGAGTCAATGATTCTCTTCTGAAAAAAAAAAGCAAACCAAAAACCAAAACAAAAAACCCCAAATGGATCAAAGAGCTTTCTTAAAATTGTCAGGATATTGCGTTTGACCATTTAATGGAATAACCTGCAGCTCTTTGTAAGGGAAATGTTAGAAGTCAGTGTGCTCTCCCTCTCCAGCCAGATCAGTCTTTGTGTTTTCCAATTTGTTCTTCTTCCCCAAATCCCTCTCTTTCTTTCTGCCCTTGCCTTAGCTTGTTCTTCCCATACTGTTTTCTCCTTCCATTTTTCACCTGTGTTAAGCAACTTAGAATGAGTCACCGTATCTTTCTCTAAACTCCAGAGTGGAAACTGGCAAGATTTTATTTGTTACAACAGAAATAATAGGGGTTGGAAAGAAACACAGTTCAGAACCTGTTCTGTTACCAGTGCTAATAGCAGCGAAGCGTCATCATTAGAAAATATGGTACCACAGAGAGAAAAATAATCTCGTCATGTTCTCTGTTGTGGAGTGCTGAAGTTAAAATTGAAGTTACAACTTACAATGGCCAATAAGTTTTAAACCTACACAAGGAGAATAAAAAAAATGTAAAAAAAAAAAAAATCGTACCTTTCAGATTGTACTCCATCGACTGCTTGAAACGTTCAGTTTAAATGTCTTGATCCTGGAATAGGAAAACACCACTTTGTGAGTGGTTTCTTCATGTGCCCACACAAGATGTAGGCTGTCTACTGCAAATAATGTGGAAATATAACAACCTCCTTCTCGTGCCGTTGTGAATTTTTAATTTAGACAATGATCAAACAAATCCCTTGAGTAGTATGCTCATCCCCTTGAGCTGAACTGGAATGCTAACCTGCTTAAAGTGAGCGTGAGCTTGCCTGCTACAGTGGATTAGGACTCATGTGAAGTCTTTGTACTTTAAACACCACCAATAAAATCAGAAAATTTTCAAATATGCAGCGTTATGGGAATTCTTTTTTTCTTTGCTGGGAGCCAGGATATTTATAGTATCAAGTAAAAGTAACCTGCTTATAGAATGTGTTGGGTTGGAAGGGACCTTTAAAGGTCAGCTAGTCCAACCCCCTTGCAATGAGCAGGGACATCTTCAACTAGATCAGGTTGCTCAGAGCCCTGTCTGAGCCCTTGTCTATATGTTTGTCAGAAATTTCTCCTTCGTGTTTTCACAAACTTTGAAATTTAAGAAATGCCTCTGGCATTGCAATAATATTCTAGGTATCAATAAAGCTATTATTCTTTCAGATTTTTGTGCTCCAGGCTAAATGGAAAATTCAGCAAAATGTTTTCTATTAAGAATTTAGAGACACAGGTAAATTCATGAGATAATGATAGAATTAGAATGAAACAATGCATATGCTTTTTGTCCTTTAAAAATATGAATACTTTCTGTGTTTCTTGTAGCGAGTAGAATGTGGGCATATGCCCATGTGGACCTGTGTGTGCATGCAAACCTGTAATGAATATTAATTACCAAGTTGAGCTAATTTATGTGAAACGGGCAATGTATTTTGCTGTGGATTTTAGAGTTTGGGCCATGTGCTTGCTTTCATTCTTGGCATATCTCTACTTGAGTGACAATAACTTGAGAAGTCTCAGTGCAGCCCCCAATCCAGGTAGAGTTTTGCTTGCTCCATTCTTGAAACCTGCAAAGCTTTTCTTGTAAGGGAATGAGGTCTTTGCTGGCCTTGAGGTCCCTTCTAGCCAAACTCTCCTAGGATCTGTGCCAAGGCAGTTCATTCCTGAATTCAGCATCCACAGGTAGCGGGGATGGGGAGGGATAGTACAAGGCAATTTCACGGTCATTGCTCTTGCTGCTGTTTTTGATACACTATCCTTTCATATATATTCCTTGCAATTATACTTCTCAGAACTTATGGGTAAACTCTGAAAAGTTCTTACAAAATTCCACTGCTAGCTTTCAGGTTTGAAAGTACCCTTGGCTGTATAAATAGTTTCGTGGTTGCTGTTGGCCTACAAAGTCAAGAAGACAACAATGCGTAGTGTCTGACCCGTAGGTGATATTTGGAAGATTTTCGATTGAAAGCCTGAAATATGACTGAAAACTAAATGCAAATTGAAGTGCGTTGAATGCACCAGATACCTGATATGACTCCTAGCTCGGTAGAGCCTGGGAACCCTTGATTCCTTGTATTGCTCTGTTGCCCTTCAGCAAGTCACTTGTCTTGTATGCTACCATTTCATATCCTTCTCACAGCTTAGTGTTTGTGCGGGCACTTTGGAGATTTATAGCCTTCTTCAGCCTTATTATACTGTTGCAAAGAGTGGAGAACGTTTCTGTGCATCTGTTAAAAGGTGCTGTCAGGAGTTTAGGTGGAGTAAATAATCAAGCTTATGAAGAATGAGTCATTGTGTTTTCCTATTTTTAGGCAACCTTTTACTGGAGCTGTCTTCTGTCTCTTTGTACCTGAATTCTGTTCTTATTTGATACAGCTGTCATGATTAATTACCAAGTAAATTCTTCCATTTAATTCCTGTTCCATTCTCTAATTAATGTTACAGTGTAACTGTGTCTTGATGTCCTTGTTTGTTTTGTGTAAGCCTAAACATTTATGTGTACAATGAAAGTAAAAGGAAAAATAAAATCCACGGCCTCTTGCCACATGTTGAAAGGGTGCAGATTTTATTTTGCAAACGCAAGAGGTGTAGCCTGCTTGACTAAACCTTACAGTGCATTCTTATCTCCTGTGAATTGCTTTTGTCTGCTTAACAAATTTTGAGGTAGTAGGTTAGCTGTAGGGTTTTCTTTTAATTTCTAATTGGGTTTTGTTTATTTCTTTTAAATTGTCTAGGAAATATGTTTCTATAATTCCCTGGAAATTTAAAGTGAAAATGTCAAAATGGAGAGCTGATTGGAGTCATAGCAATTGGTAAGTTGTAAGTGTACCATTGTATCATGTCACTATAACTGATTTTCCTGTGAACTTCTCTGATGCATGTGACTGGCTTTTGACCCAAAAGTATGGTGTGTTTTGTCTTTAAGAAAAAGGAAAAGCAATGAAGTAGTGAAACTGTTTGCCTATAATATTGAAATGAGTGCCAAAACCTTAGTCTCAAACGCTGGATATTTAACAGAAAAATATGTGCAGAAGCTGGCTTTCAGTTGAACCAATAGTTCATTTTCACTCTCAGATAGAATCAGGCATAAACTATTCTATATTTGTACTTAAATGAGAGTTAAAAATATCCCCTTTTCATTGTATTTGGAGCTTTTTCCTCTTCTGCTTGACGATAGTTTGGAACATTGCTGTTAGCCCTGCAAATTACACTCAGAAATCTTAATTAAATACTCTTTTTTTACCACCATCTTTGCTTAGCAACATCCCTTTTGAGATATTCTGGGAAACTTAATATTTGTCTGGCGTGTAAAGCAGTGTGCGTAAATCAAGGAATGTTTCCACATCCTGCTCGCTTATGTTGTTTAATACTTTTTATGTCACACTTTTTGAGACAGAGGCATGAAGCCTTGTACACCCAGTCACTCCAACATATTGCACGAGACAACTATAAGTGACCTGAGACCCAATGTTTGGAATATGGCTTACCATGTTAGTGTAGATCATCAAAGCGAGTGAATAGTATCTACATGGTTGTCATGGATCCAAGCAGCAAGTAGTTTTCACATTCCAAAATAACCTGGAATTTAAACAAAATCATTAGGCTCTCAGAAGCTCCTATTTGCATTTTCCATTTCATTTAGTTGCTGAAAAACATGCTATCTCAAGTAATATAGTAAAAATTTAAATGCAGTACCCTAGGCCTGCTTTGGCATAGACCTTGGGTGTGCTTCAGACCTGGGTGTGTTTTGTGCAGGACAAAATAAACCTTTTGGACACTGAGCAGTTATTTCTGTATTTACCTTTTAGTACTGCTGTTGAATCTCTTTCTAGGTTCTTGGTTTTTAAAGTTGTATTTGTCCTCTGCTCAAAGTGTGTGTGGGATGCTGCTTTCTCTGCACAGGCTGGACAGTTGTTATTTTGATCCACCTATTGTCTCACTCCATTAGGAGCTCCCACTCTACATTTTGGAAGCATTGTACAGTTTCTCTGCTGTATAACATGTGAAGCTGACCAGCACTTTTCGTAAGAAAAGAGCCTCCTTCACCCTAAGGATCAAAGAGAACTAACATAAGTTTTACTCAAACAATACAGGGTTTAACTCTTTCTTTCCAGAATTCATAACTTGGTCTTCCAAGCTGATCTGAAGATCAGTTGGTTACAGACATTACTTGTTTTCCTTTGTTGGTCCAAAGTTTTAGAACTCCATGCTGTCCCAACAGTTCAGGAAATGTTCAGCTATCAACAGAGGTTTAATTTATGCCCTGAGGTTTGCATTCCCCTCACAGTTTCCTTGCCTTCTCTAACAGCCTTGGCGCTGCCCCATATGTGCTTTTGTGGTATTGTTCAAATACTTTCTCTGCTGCAAACTCTGCTGTCCAATGGCTTTTTTTGGGGGTCTTTTTGATCAGTTCAACTCTTCATTTCAATTCAAATTTCAGTGGAACAAACCTCTTATTTCCATGCATTCTTTGTGTTTCTTCCCATGTGTTTCACTATAATTGTTTACATACGGTTGTATTAATGTGCTCTTTGTGCAAGGCAAGCTGAGATGCATTTTGTGTGAGGGATACTGTATAAAATATAGGTCCACTGTATGTTGATGGTAAAACTGTAGTTGACCTTGCTGGGAGTGGAATCAAAGCCTTTAAGATTCTGTTGCAAGGTCAAGTAATGGGGAATGAATTTGGAACTCCTAAACTGCTTCTATGAATGTTGGAGTGAAAAAATAATCTTTCAGCTGTAAAACTGCACACTTCTCTCCTAGTTTCCACAGCGATGAGTAGAAGTAAAAATGTATGTAACTATAACTGTCTTGATTTACTGTAGGAATTGAGGAGGAAGAGAAATGAATAGTCAGTTTTCTTTATGGAAAGCACCTAAGAAATATATTCATATTGAGATTAGTTATTCTATCAATCTTGAATTCAAAAAGGTTTTCAAGACTCTTTATGTATTTATCAGTACACTAGTTCTTGAATTTTGTCGGTACACTACTTGTAAATATCAGACCTGTCACTAACAACATAAAGAACATAAGCAGGTAACTGAGATACCATTCACCCCTTACCACTTGAATGACCACTGTTTAACAGTTCTTCGAGATCTGACCAATGTCCCTGATTTGTGGAGAGCCTCATCGGTAACTGAAAAGGCACAGGCTGTTCCCGAGTGGTAAAAACAAGCTGATGAAAGGAGAGATCTTGATCCACAGCTGAAAATAGGCAGTAATAATCTGCAAGAGTTCTGTTGTCTTGCCAGTTCCTGGCTGCATGGGCTGAACTTCCAGTCACCACCTGCGTGACTTGAGTTGTGCTCATTTTGCCATAAACAGAAAAAGGTGTAAACTGCTGGTGTGTTGGACTGTAAGGAGTGGTACGTTCAAATATGTACAGGAGATTTCTGGAGAATTACCACCTTTCCATTAGCTAAGTCAGCTCGGGATAGTGCTGTCTGTTTAGCTGATCTTGCAGTCTGTTATAATGTGCCCATTTGTGTCTGGATACAGGTTCTTAGCTATAGTTGTCTTTTAGTGAGGTCCCTTTGGATGATTACCAGAAAGAGATATTTTTATGTTCTGTTTGTTCCAGCACTTTTGTAGACCATGCTGCTAATTTCTGTTTCTTCCTGGCAACTAGTGATCATGAGCTGGTTTAGATGGTAGTATCCTTGTTCCTAGCAGGCTTTCTGCTGTCTGGACTATTAATAACAACAAAATAAATTTGTCTTATGTTTCATGAAGTGTTGTACAAAATTGTGAAATAATCGATTGAAAGGGAGCCTCCAGAGTTCATCTGGCCCAACCTTCCACTCCTTAGAGGTCAATATAGGTTTACAGTGTGGTATGAAGTGTAGAACCCCCAGCTCATTAATTCATGGGAAGCTTTGATCTTTATTGACAGTGTCTGCAATGGCAGCATATGGTTCTGCTGGGCAGGTGGTGCAGTGTCAATATACTCTGTCTATGTTTGTATAGTCCTTTATTAGTAAAAATCTCCCAGAAGCCTAGGGCGAAAGTTCAGCATCCAAAACTTTCCACTTCTGTAACAGTTTCCTCTTCTTAGCTTGGGTGTTAAATGTGTTCTGGTTGCTTACCTCCAGATTTCAGCCCAAAATACTAGCAATCTGTCTCTTGTTTAAAGAACCTAGAATAAGAAAATAACATGCTGGTGTATTTCTGTATGTTGCTATTTGTGTATATTGCTATTTGCATAGATTGCTATGTGCTATGGCAATACAGTGACATTTGTCTTTCCTCTAGAAGAAGGTATTTGTGGCAATTTCCCTGACTCTGGCATTAGAAAGAGAATTTTTTTGTTGCAGTAGATTACATTGTTCCTCAGGTACTGCTTTCTCATTTTAAAGTTTTTGTTGTCAGGACAAGCAAAATAATGACTAGATAAGAAATGTCTCGTGAGTGGGCCCTTTTACAGCTTCATCCTGAAGGTTGCTTGGGCACAGAGATCTTCAGATACCCAGTTCCTGCAGACACCACTGAAAAACCATGGCAATCTGACAGTACTCTGCATGGAGCAGCTTCCTTTTCCTCCTTTGCAGGAGCTGAGGACATGCAGCCTTTTGTACGATCAGAATCTGAAAAATCAACCTACCAAGATGCTTAAAAATTAATTACGGGAAGGGAGTGAGCAAAACCAGCTCCTGGTTCCTGCAGCTGTCAGTGCCCATAAATCAGGTCTGTTTTTCTATTTGAAGCAGGACAAGAGCATGAATTTAATTAATGGGTTTGACTTGCTCTGGAAACGCACGGTAGAAAAATTGCCCTACCCACACCTTTCACAGATGCTGCAAACATACAAATGTTATTGTGTATTTACTCAGGAGTGCTTTCCAGCATCATTGTGTTAGACACAGCTGAATGCCTCAGGCAGGTGGCGAGCCAAGGACTGCCACAAATCCTTGTTCTTTGGACACCCAAATCAGAGCCACAAAGGAGCAGCAGGTTAGCTCCTGCTTTCTTGGTTCCACCCGAGTTCTGCTCCACAAAGGTATTAATAATGGCTGCTACAGAAAACTCTGGGGGAAAAGAGAAAGAGAGTGTTCTGTCTGTTCTCTGTGATCGAGAATTTAATTATGAAAAATCCCTCAACTAATTTATCCTGCCACTTTGTTTAAAAAGAAAAAAAAAAGAAAAAAAAAGGAAAAAAGCTTATTCTTTCTTTAAACAGTGCCTGCAATGGACAGGAAATCTCTACATTGTTTGATATTTCTGGTATTTTTAATTCTACCTTGTTATGTGTAAAGAAACACAGAAACTGTGAGGCTGGATCAACCCCAGTTCAGTGTTGTACTCAGCATCAGATGCCTCAGAAGTTGTGCAAGTACCCCTTGAGGAGCTGGTATTATGCAATTTTTACATTCATTTGCATCGAACATGGCTTAACTCTCTGAGTTTGAAGACTGACAGTCTCCTAAAACCTTTAACTTGACCAAATTGAATTCAAGTTTTAAAATGTTCTCTGTTGTGATGACGGATAGTGTTTGTTGTTTTCTGTGGAAACCTCATTACGCTCTTTCTCTCAGTAACAAATTTATAGCAATTGACCAGACTACTTATCCTGGAGGAAGAATTTTCTTTGCGTTAGTCCCTTTTTTGATCTGATTGAAGTTCTCCGGTATTTATACTATATAACAAGATGGTTACACTTTCCCTTTAGTCCACAATGCAGTGTAGGATTTCACTGTCTAGACAGATAGAGGACTTCAAAAAATGTATACTGAGAAATGTGGCTTTTTTTTTTTTTTTTAGAAGAAAGAGTTATACAGAGAATTATTTGATCTCTTCTATATGGATAGGTCTTTTTGGTTAGGATGGATGTCTCTGAGATGTGGAGTTAATCTCTGAGTAAAGAAAATTGGAAAACAGTAATATTTTATTCAAATACTGGAAAATAAGCTTGAAAATACTGAAAAAATGGTTGAATGTTGCTTTATATTCCCAGTCTTGCTTACAGGTATGAGAGCATCTTGAAAACTTTAGATGCGGAATGGCATCCAGTCTCCTGTGTTTGCTTTAACACTGTGATGTTGAACTATCGGTATCAGGTCTAGGGTTTTTTTCTTGGGGTGTCTGTGTGTGTTTCTTGCTAGAGAGTGTTTTTGGGCAGGACCTGCCTGGAAATTCAAGGAGAACTGGGCTGCTGAATTTTAGAACAACATTACCAGACCTGTGGTGAGTGCATTTATGAATGCTTATCTGGAATTTAAAATTCGGAGTGAGTGTTAAGAGTGCAAGCCACTGCACATTTTAATCAGACAAAATCTCAGACTTCTATTCCTTTCCCTGTCATGCTTGTATCCTGACAAGATCCATGATCCTTGATTTTTAAACGCTCATGCCAAAACAAGAACATCTATAACAAATTTCAGTCAAAAAATGCTTCCAAAAATGCTTCTGCTTTTCTAAGTTTAAATACTTAAACACACATAACTGTACTGGCCAGACACTGACATCAGGAATTCTGGGAAATGTTCACAAAGAATGCCAGACACCGGGCGACTGGTGCACTATGTCTTTGTGTTTGTTGTAAGAGAACATTTTTTCATTTAGCTGTAGAATAAATAGTTTAGCTTTCTCATCTATGTATAACAGCTTTAATCAGAAGACTTTTTTCATTTCCTAAATTATTATTAAAGCTATACCTGGCAGTATTTTATCATGTAAAAAAAACCACCTTCATCAACCTGATTTCATCAGTACAGCTTCCTGTAAAGGCTGTGTTGTACACACTGACGTCTTAGGCAGGGATGGCTGAAGAAGTAAATCATCATCCCCAGCTGTTGGCCTCATCTCAGTACTGGGTAAGGCCATTTTCAGCGCAGGGGAGATGGAAGAGGCTGTGTTTCTTCTTTTCCTTTTACCAGGGGTCACAGCACATATTAATGTAAACTGAAATTTGTTGCAGTTCAGCTTTCATTGCTGCATGTTCTACCATGACTTCTCCATGGCAGTGGGCCTTCCTCCGAGGGGAAGAAACTTGTGTGGTCCTTAAGCTTTGTAAAAGCTTGAGTGCAAATCACTTGTACTTGAGTGTTAGACTTGGCTCTGTGTTGTTTTATTGCTTGATTGCTGAAGGGTCTGACAAATTAAAGGCAGGGACTTACGTGCAAGTCACACCCTGCTTGTAGCTGTTCAGCTTGTCTCTGCATTGTCAGAAGCTTCATGGGGATGCAGTGGCGGAAAGGCTTGGTTTTGGCCTTTTTTTGTTGTACTGGAAAGCACCGAAGCTCAGTGCCTGGCTGTAGTGCCATGGTGTCACCTAACAGTAAGAGGTAAGAGCCAAGGACATAGAATCATAGGGTTGGAAGGGACCTCTGGAGATCATTTAGTCCAACCCCCTGCCAGAGCAGGGCCACCTTAGAGCAGGTTACACAGGAACGCGTCCAGGCGCGTTTTGAATGTCTCCAGAGACGGGGACTCCACCACCTCCCTGGGCAGCCTGTGCCAGGGCTCTGCCACCCTCAAGGGAAAGACGTTCCTTCTCATGTTTAGGTGGAACTTCCTATACTCAATATTTGCTTAGGAAGTAAGATACTGAGTGGAAAAAATGGATGGACCCTTATTTTTTAGCTGGCGTACAGTTTTGCAGCTTTGCATCAGTAATCAATGTAACCAATACATGCCCATTGTGAGCCTGACCCATTGCTATTTCCCTGATGCTCTGCTCCCTCTCTGCAGATCTTCCATGGCTCTTTTCCTTGCTTGGACTTAACAGGGAGCTTGTTTTTTCTATAATCTTAGAGCGAACCATGTATTTACTGGTGGAGGGGAAGAGAAGATTGTATGCACTGTGGATATCTTTCTTCTCTTTCATTAAAACTGTCTGATGTGGCATGCACTACCTGATGCAAATGTGCCCAGGCTAGTAGCCAGTCTTGCCAGCTTTTATCTGGGTTGCAGCTGTCTTGCTTAGGACCTGGCGCCGTCAGCGGTATTCCCAGATACCCAGTCAGCTCCCAGTCTCTGGCTATTTTCAGGCAATGGTGACAGAGCAAGATCTGATTTAGCTGGTTTTGAAATTATGAATGTTTCTGAAGACTGTAACACACTGCCATAAGCTCTTCTTTTGGCAAAGAGCTATGTGGAGTCACCTGTAGAAATGGGATTTCCCTCCATTCATGTTTTTGAGGATGTGGGAATAGATGACACTAAATCACAGCCTATAATTTAGACAGTGAGAAGATTGCAGATTGATTCTATAAGGAGAAAAATCCCTTGAGGAAACACATCATGTCTATAATCCTGTCAGAAGATTAGAGTTTCAGTCAAAACCTAACTTATATAAATGGCTTAATAGTAAAGACTGTGCTAATAGAGGTAAGAAATGTATTTTGCTGAAGGCAACAAAAATTGGGGAACTTTGAGAAATAGTATTTCTTTTCGTTTTGAGTAGACATAGTAGCAAAATGTTCTGAGCTATAATTAGTTGACCAGAACTCTTCTATTGCAACATTTGAAATTATAGTCATTAAGTGGATTTGTGGTTGAAAGAGTCCCAATGTGCTTACCATTTACTTATATATTTGGATAACATATATGGCCTTTAAGGCCATAACTTCAGAGTGGGACTTGTTCATTATAGTTCATAATTCTGTGAATATTACACTGACACAATTAAAAAAAGGACTGATGTGTAATAGACGTGCTTCGGCTGCCATTTTGAATATTCAGTGCTAGCAAACACCGGCTTGGAAGACGGTTTTCCCTGTCACTTTTGTTATGTGCATATATATATGGTTTTTTCCCCTGTTTTCTGTGGTTAGTTTGTAGAAAGCCCTCCACTATCAAAGTTAGTTTACAATAGTGTACGTTCCTCTACTTAGAAAGATAAGTGAGTCACAGCAGCAGTTGCTGCTTCTTTCTGCTGTTTTTGGTAGGGTAAATTCTCATTTTGAAAATGAGGTTTTGTTGAGAAGGTGGAACCAGGTATCCTCTTGCTTAGGAAGTAAGATACTGAGTGGAAAAAATGGATGGACCCTTATTTTTTAGCTAGCGTACATTTTTGCAGCTGATCTTACATCAGTAATCAATGTAACCAATACATGCTCAAAATAACACATAGGTTTATTTTGCAATTTGTTATGAAATAGTTGCACCTACAGCATGAATTTTGGCTGACAGCTTCCTGACATCTGCATCTCTCCTGGAGCACTGAGTGCTGGAGAGCCAAGGTTGGAGCCGGTGTCAGCGAGGTGAAGTGTTAGTACGAGGCTCACTGCTTTTCCTGAAGTTGCTCAACTTGTGCGAGGGAGGTCTAAATCTGTCCCCAAAGGCCACAAAGCCCCATTGCCGAAGCAGCCAACAGCTCTACCCGTTTCCCCTTCTGCTTTCTGTGCAGGCAGCATGCTGCACGAAACAGACCAAGACCAGACTGCAGTCGGGTAGCTCCTCTGGGTGAGAAACAGGCGGTTTTGATAAACCTTAATGTGCCCGTAAGGGCCTAAAAAGCACATAAAATCCTGCTGAAGCTAGCTTCTCCTGTGCCATTTGAAAGTTCTAGCTTTAATGCTAGCAATATTTTCATCCTCCAGCCAAGTAAAAGCTCGGGAGGATGTATCAGCAGCGAGTCCTCCGAGCAAAGAAGGCAGTAGCGAAGATAAAGATTTTGAAAATGAAAACATTTCCCTAATGTGGTCTCTAATGACCTTTCAAAGTGGGTAGCAAAGGTGGTTGTCAGACAAGCTGCTGCAATTCAATTAGACTGACCTAATTTTTATTTCTTCTCTCTCTGCTACAGTTTTCCATGCTGTTACAATTTAACTTCCTTACCATCCTGTTATGACCTTGGGTTACAGCACCATTAATTGACGAGAGTTTAAGTATAGAAAATGTTCGCTGAATGGTCGTCTTGTGTATATGCTCATCTGAGCTAAGAAAATGGAAAAAGAACTTTTTTGATTTGGGCAGACAAAACTTTTTAGGAGGAAAGTAAACTCTGTTGCAGCCCATCTGAAATGCTACTGGCTATGATTTATGCAATGTATATACTTTTTAATTAGAAGAAGTGGAGGTTATAGGCCTACTCTTCTATATTTATATCGTTATCTTTGTGCTGACTGCTCACAGTGACTTATTAAATGGCAAAAACTCTCACTAAACACCTATAAACTCAGCTGTGTGCATCACATCCCACAGTTAGCAGAACTGATTATGCATTTAAAGCAGTTTTAGCTAGAAATAGAAAGTCTTACTGGGTATTTCTTCAGCAGCATCTGTTTTCTTTATTTAACTTAATTAAAAGACGCTTTAAAATGCATTGATGACATTAACATTTGGATGAGATTATGGAGTGATGGTTCTAGGTTCCAAGCCTTTGAAATAAATGAAAGTTCTTTTCAAAGCATGAAATTACTTTTTCTTGCAACCTATTCCTTAATTTAAAATCTCTAATCCTATGAGACTGACAGTCCAAGCATACACTTAAGACTGAAGCCTTGTTTGCCCACAGAAACAGCACTGTTGTGAAGCAAGAGTAACCTAATCAAGATAAACCAATTTTAAATCAGCGCATCATTCTTATGCACAAAATTACTTCAGTGTAAGTATGCCAGTGCAACACCACGCTTTATTTAGAGCTCTGTGTGTGTTGTACACATTGGTCTTTCCATGGGCTGCTCTGAGCAATGGCTTTGCAGCTGAAGCATTGCTGGATTCTCACATCCCCTGTGCCGAGAGGCCCCTGCAATTCCGTGGTGTGACACTGGCTTCTTGGGTTTTGCCAGGTGTCGATATTTACTTGCAACCTGCACACGCAGGATTGAAACCAAAAGGATAGTTTTAAATGGTGAGAGACATCCTCACTGTCTGCAGTCTTTGGTCTGTGAAGAGGGTCTCCAATTCAAGTATTTATTTTTCTGTTGTAGGTTTAACTTAACTAACTGCCATCATTTGCATATATTCCTGGGATTTTAAGCAGACAATGCATAGGTTATTGCCAATCAGTATTCCTTTTGATTTTACACTAACAAATGCTGTGTGTATCACATTTTGAATGAATTTTGCTTAAATTTTGGAGACATTGAGGATGGTTAATTCTGTAGCAAAAACTTCCTTTTTCTGCAATGTAATCAGATATGACTGCTATCAGTTCTTCAGTCATGTGATTTAATTATCACAATAGATGGTTCCTCAGCTGTGGCAAACCCTATTTTTTTATGTTAAAATCACTTAAAATGGGAATCCTGGACTTTCATTACCCATCCCAAAGCCAATATTGAAGCAGTGCTTTTCTTTTTACAAATCACCATTAATTGAGGGCCTAAGCGATCTGTGGGAACTAAAACTGAGTGTTATCCCCAGTCACCAGGGATTTTTCCCCTCAACCGCTGAAGTTGTTTCTCAGGTCCAAGTGACAGGGACATTGTATGGACTGGGGACGCTGGACCCCATAAGGGTCTGTGCAGTCCCTTGCACTGCAGTGTTCTAGGTCTTTTGTTGTGGTGACTCACCATACACATTCCACAACATTTTGACATCTAGAGACATACGTTGTATATAATTTTTTCACACAGCATGTAGTAATAAGGATGAGTGGGGAGTGGCAAATCTGGTTTACAGAAGGCACAAAAAATATAGCTTTGTTCCGGTTGACAAAATACATATTTTTGTTTGTGGTTTCTTTTCAAAATTCTCCATGAAAAAAACATTTCCCCTTTAACTTTATAGAATGGTCTTTGTGGTGGTCTTTCCCTATCTGAGAGATTTGAGGTTCTTGTACCCCTGGAAAAAACATCAGGGCTTAGTCTTTATGTTACTTGTCAGGCTGCCAGTTTGATTTCCAAAGAACAGTTTCTTTCCTGATTTGGATCACAATTCTGGTAAGATGAGATGGTGAAGCGACAGGGAAGTGGTTGAGTTGCTGATGAAGACCCAGATAGCTGCTAGATTCTATCAAATCCTGCCTTGTTCATGTCAAAAAGACACCAGAATTCATTTCAGCTAGGACAGACTGGCAAATCTGCATAAAAACGTAGCTGCTGCTTTCCTAACCCTTCTGCTATCTGATCAAGTTTCAGTCTACGTGGCTCATTGTGATGAGGTGAGGAAGAGGTCTGGAAGAATAAGATATTTTGTCTTTTACAGAAAAGAAGCCTTTTTCACACTGTGCTGTCTGGCATATTGCCTCTTGAAATCCTTTAAATATATCAAGCTGATGTATTTATTTTCTTTGTAGCAAAAACTTTCTTGCAGCAAAAGTGACATGAGTGACTTGCAGTGTATTTTCATGTCACAACTAAATTTCTGTGATGCTGAAATGCTGCCAAGAGATGGCCCTTTTCTCACCTACTCCTTGTGCTGTGCTGTATGTATTCAAAAGGAAAAAAGGTCCTGAATTTGAAGATTCACAACGAACAAAAGTTCTGGAAAAAAAACCCTCACTCTGCTGTGGCTAGAACTTAATCTGAGCCCATAAGATGAGAGCCTGTGATCCAGGGGCCTTGACACCTGCTGAAAGCATTGTGTTGTCCTAAGACAGCTGGAGCTGAGGGTGCCTTGAAGGTGTCCCCTTGGACACCGGCTCTGAGTGCAGCATCTGGTGGCCCCCAGCAGTGGGTAGGAGAGGATTTCCCCAGAGGCGAGAGGACAGAGAAGCAGCTCGCTGCTGATTTCCTCCTTTCTTCCTCTAACAAAGGTGTGTCCTTATTTGCGTGGTATTTAATAGTCAGAAACCAACAAGGGAGTTTGCAAAACAAGCCCACCGTTTAACTAGCAGTGTCTGTGCTCTTGTGACATTGTCTTAAAACATCAGCCCTGCTGCTGCCTGTCGGGGGGAGAGGGGAGTGCAAACTCATCACTGCTGTTGCTTCTGGAAAGGAATACATTGCATGTAATGTTGTACAGAAGAAACAAAGCTTGGATAGATCAAGCTATTTTGAAAGATCCACTGATTTTTTTTTTCATTTATTACTTTTTCAGATAGTAAAATGTTTTATAGACATGACAGAAGTGTGAAAACTTGGGAACTAGGGCTTAGGGAAAGGATGTCTCCATAGGCAAAGCCTAAGAATAAGGAAAGAGGTGGCAAACGTTAATATCAGGGCGATTAGCTGCGTGATTTGGGTGGAGCAATGATTGGGGAGGACAGCTTTGTGATTAAGAGGCCTGACTAACACCCAGCAGTTTGTCTGTGGCTTCCCTGCTGGCGCTGCCTGCCCGCGCTCTCCGTTGCCCCAGCGGTGGGTGGGCTGCAGGAATGGTCCATGGAACACAGCTACAGCCCAGCTCCCACAGTGGTCAAGTGCCACATCTTGGCAGAACAACTCACAAAAGCCCTACCTGCTGTGTGGGATACTAGTGCCTATTATGTATAAGGTTTTGCCCCGCAAAATCAGTGTAGCTATCTAAAATCCTGTTACTGGGCTTTACAGCAGTGTGCTCATGGCAGGTAACCTTCCGTCTGAGCAAGGCAGTTTGACAGCCACAGTGTTGAAAGAAACTTAAGGTTCGCAAACCTGGTGTTTCCTGAACCTTGAAGAGTCGCAGCTGCTCTGGGTGAGCTCTGAGCCCACCTCACGCTCAGGGCAGACACCAGAGCCCACTGCCATCAAAGCAACACGAGGCAGTGGTCACCACACATTGTCTAGTAACTTCCTGATGTCACCCATCACTTAGGATCTCAGGTACCTCTTAATGTGGAGGTTAAGTTCCTCCTGAATCTGAAGAGATTAAAATCCAGAGCATTTATTTCTCAGGGATAGTATATTCTTTACTAATAAGCAAGATGGGATTGGGTCATGCTTCTGTATTCTCCCTAAAGTAAGCAGGTGACAGAAGTCTGGATCCAGTGTGGAACTCTCTAGGTAGTATAAATGTTTAAATAGGATATGTCTTATTAGGTGTCTCTGTGACAGCCAGAGTAATGAGGCCGTTATCGCATCTGGTGCCTGTAGATGCTGCTGTAACACAAACAAGGAAATAGTGCAAAAAAAAAAAATGAAGGTAACTCAGAGGCAAAGCACCTACAGCCTTTTTATATGGGGAAATCCTGCAAGAAGAGAGGGGGCAAAAGCTCTGAAGTATAATGGGAGCTGGGTAATTGCACGCTCTGAATAACAAACATCTTAGAGTCTTCCAGGCACCTCACCTGGATGCTTCAAAAAGGCTGTTCATGGAAAGCTTTGTGGCAATTGGTTGTAATCTCTGCTTCCATACAGAGATCTTCAGGCCTCCTGGAAAGCAGAAGAAATGCCTGGAGAAAGAAGGAAGGTGAAGCACAGACTCTGTTTCAGGCATGCCTTTGTTAGCAGGCCTTTCAAAAGGGCTCATTGACAGGAGTGCTAACTCTTGTTGGTGTTGCTTTCTGCTGGACTAGAAATAGAGTGTGAGTGGGAGAAAAGTGTATTGGCTCAATGAGGAGAAGATTTCCTCAAATCAGGTTTTTCCAGGTGTGGGAAACAGCAAAAGAACTCTCTGTGTGGGAAGGTGGCATGGGAGGAGGGTAAAGGTAGTTCTGCAAACAGCCTTGTTTCAAATACCACCCTAGAGAGACACTGCAGATTTTTGGAGACTGGGATCCATGTGGTAGGTGGGAGGGCATTTCAGTGCTATTGATTAATTCCAAATTGTGTGGGAATTTCTTGGCATAAATGAATGCGGTCTTTGTCAATTTAAGCTTAATTTTTCCTGTGTAAAATGAGCTGCGAGAGCTGTGTGATGAGGAAGGTTTGAGGATGAAGGACTCCAGAATCTGCAGGGCTTGCTGGAATTAACCTTTCCGTTTGCTTGCGAGAGGGAGCGTGGCTTTTCCTGGGTGGAAGTATATTTACTCATGTAGTTTCTTATGCAGAGTTTCCAGAGCGTTACTCAAGAAACTCTGTATATCTCCTGGAGCACATAAGGCTTTTTAATGATATCTTTGGATATTATACTCCTTACTGGAGATGCCATGGAGATGATGAAAACCAAAACAACCCGAATAAAGTACAAATCCTGCAGGGTAACTTGCACAGATTGGGAAACAGAAGGCCAAACCTAGAAAACAGGTGGCTCCTGGTGGACTCAGTCCTTGGGTTAGAGAATTTATGCCAGTATCTAGGTGAGCTGTTCAACTGCGTTAGCACCACACTGCACAGTGAGCTCTGTGGACAGGAGAATATTGCAGGCTGTAGGAATGTGAGATAAAGTAGAACTGAACAGGCCAGAAAAAAAAAATCTGTTTTACTGAACAAAGAAATCTCAGTCTCTGATTAACTTTATTTCATGTCAAGAGTAGAACATACAAATCTAGGCTCTCTCATGGCCTGATACTGAACAATACCAGCCCTGTAGCACGGAGAGCATACCACTGCTGGATTATCTGTCCTAAACGTACTTGAGAGAAATTCAGTCAGGTTTACTTTATCCTAACAAGTACTCATTTAATGCAACTGTTACAGCAGTGTAAACCACAGATTTGCAATAAGCCGTGATTCTGGGGCTCATCTGAAATACTGGCCTTACGAAACAATTTTTTGCACATTTGTCTTTTTTGCATCAAGCTGGAATGATACAGAGAATGGAAAATAACTTCATAAGATTAGAAGAATCAGTAGTTTACCGACTTCAAAATTGTGCGACAAAGGCAATCTAACATTTGTGGTAGTTTAGCAGGTTAAGGCAACTCAATAGGTTTGGGAGGAAAACATGAAACTTTTAACTCCTTGAAGGGCAAACAGAACCTACAGGGAAGAAAGTTCATGTTGGTTTCATTGTTTCAAAGGAAGTTTAAGTAGATACAGGGAAAAAGATTTATTTTGTGTGGCTGGCAGGCTGGAAAATCTTTTGTGCAGATTTCAAGTTATAAATGGATCTTCCAAGAGGAAAGTAAACAGAAAGAAAAGATACTGAAACCTGTTTATAAATAGCTTGAGTTTGCAAGAGTTCCAACCTTTCTTTGTTACTGCTAGCCCCAAATGAATTCTACACCAAGGATTAGGTATGATCCACAAAGCACATTCTATAAATTCATAGTTTAGCCAAAACATGAATTTTCCTGGCAAGACTGAAATAAAGCACCACGAATTAACCACTCAGCCTTCTGCCCAAATTCATGGCTCCTAGCAGGTCTGAGAATCGGAAGGCTGTGCATGGGGCACAGTGCTTGGGCTAAGGCATATACAGAAGAACGAAGTGTGAGAAGTAAATGTAAAGCACGGAGAACAATATACTTGATGCAGATGAGTCAGTGGTTTTGAAAGAAAAACTTGATTTTGCTCATCTTAAAAAAAATGAACCTCAAACTCAGACTTTCCTTACCCAGTTATCCTGCATGTAAACTGTGGTAAAATCAATTTTGGCATTATTTCTTATCCCTGTTACATTTTAATTGGATCACAACACCAAATAAGTGATAAAGCTTGCGTTGGAACACTGGAAGAAGATCCTTTCCTCAGCAGAATAATTTGTCATGTTCTGGAAGAAGATTTGGTTTATTTTGTGAGCAGAATGGTAATTTTGTTAGTTATGTCAGATATTAGAGGTCCACGGTTGGGATGAATGCCTAGCATGTACGGGCAGCACATGTTTAGAATCTGCTATTTCAGTGTGGCTCAAGCAGTTATTTCTGAGATAATCTCGTAGCCTGTGAGTAGAACTGCTTAGACCCAGTCAGATATGGGGATGTTTGAGAAGGATCAAATGCGTACACAAAAAATAGGAATCCTTCTAAAACAATATAAGCTATATAAATTGGTTTATTTAACAGGTTATATCCATATCAGATCTCAGATCAGACATAGCCTGAAAGATATTAATACACCTGGTTTTCCTTCACCTTTTTTTTTTGGGGTGTGTGTGTGTGTTTGTGTGTGTGTGGAAGGGAAGGGAGGGGGTACAGAATTGTGTTTGTGTCTTTTCTCCCAGTTTCATTGCTCAAATGCTTCCCCTACATGGTACTGCTTCCACATAACACGTGTGGGAAACTTACTAGGATGCATTTTGTGCCTCATTGTTGCTGAACGTTTCACATAAAGAATGGTCATCAGAGACTAGAAAGGCAGAGGATTGTTGGGTATATAGTTACAAAGTACTGTAAAAATGGATAACAAAACTTTTAAAGCAGAAAAATACAGAAAACACTAAAGTCACGCTCAAAAATCTTCAAGAAAAGACTGATACAATGCCTTAATAAAGATCCTTTTATGTGATACGACTTTTTCTCTTATATGAGTTCTTTTTTACTCAAAGGGTTTTTCTTTCCTTTTAAACACAGCACTTAGATTAATGTGTAAAGCATAGAGATAATTTAATCTAGAGCCGTTTAGAGTGCCTGTGAACTTTTCCATTTGGTTATTTTAAACCAATTTCCTTCACAGACATTGAGTGATGATGGGTGGCTAAGGGAATGATTAGACACAATGATTTTGTGAACAAGAGTAAAGAGTTTTATGCTGTAATTACAATAATTATTTCTCAGCACAAGGCAGATCCAAAGTATTGACCACTGCAATAAAAAGGTCGAAATGTGGCTAAGATATAGCAATGGTGAGATAGCAGTGAAATACAGCTGCATTTCTGTTGTCTTATTGAATTGCTTATCTTGATTGTATTTGCAATCTTTTTCAGTCTCTCAGTAGAACAATACTTGAAAGCTATAGAAAAGTATTCATTGCCTTAAAAGACTTCGTGTTGTCTGGCATCGAGCCAGTTTAGTAATTTTTTTTTTTTTTAAATCCTATGCAAAAGAACAGGCTGTATTCATCAAAATTATCAATGAAAATTGCACAATTAAGTCCGACTTGTGAGACTGTGTTTTGGCAGCGGAATAGCTCATGATGCTGTATGCTAACAACAGGCTGACCTTTCCAGCAGAACTCCTTGTTCCAAAGAGTTTATGCCATGGCACCAAATGGCGCGTCTCAGGTAGCTCTTTTGTAAAGCAAATGCCTGCTGCCTGTGTGTTAGAACTTTATTTATTGGCCAGTCTGACATATTGCCCCATGATATTGACACTGGTTTGGATTTTTAAATGCTGTTAGTCTCTATAGGCAGATTTGTCTCTTGGAACATTTGGGAGACTTGGATTCAAATTTTGGCTGCTGCACAGAGCGCAGGGCTGATTTAGCTCCTTGCTTGTCAAACCTGGCCTTCCCCGACCCCCCCTGCCCCAAATGTGGGTAACAAGATGTGCTGTAAGCTAAATAGGGGCTATTTTGCTCTCTCCAGGAGGGAAGTCCAGCCACATAGATTTCGGTGGTGCCCCTGTAAAGCTTTACGGTGGAAGGGTGGCAGAGAAATGCAACAAAGCTAAGGCTGTAGTTTGATGAATACTTGGTGCTGGTATTGGGAGTGGAAGCCGCAAGCTGGCCTTCCCCCAGCACCTAGCTCTTTGTCCTTGGCTTCGCTCTGTTTTTTTAAACTGCCTTTGGGGTTTTTTTTGATCTTTTCTGCACTAGCAAATCCCNTTCGCTCTGTTTTTTTAAACTGCCTTTGGGGTTTTTTTTGATCTTTTCTGCACTAGCAGAAATGTTATGTTTGTAGTCTATATATATGTTTGTAGTCTATATATAAAGTGAATAGAAATGTTTTTATAGATCCAATTAATTGGATAATTACACTTGGATAATTGCACTGAGCGTTAGTTTTTAATGTCTATTGGTAAATATGGACTAGCCTTTTAGCAATCTGCGTGCATTCATCCAAAGCAATGGAAAATATTCCCAAGTGATTTTAATTTAAAAAGAGACGTTAAGGACAGAAATCGGACATTGCACATGGCTATAGCTTCCCAGGCCCCTGGAGGCCTTCAGTTGAGGGCTGATGACTGTAGCTTTTGTTTCATTTACATTGCAGATGAAAGCTTACGGTGGTTTTGGTCTTCATCAACGTTTGCCTCTGAAATGGTGCCTGGCAGTTGAATCTGTATCTTTGCCGCACAGACATGGCCTATTCATTACTAATGTGCGGTGGAGACATACACGTACTCTGACAAGAGAAATGCAGGGCTGATACCAAGCTGTGCAACATCTGCTAAATTCACATGGGGAAAAGGGAATATGAAAACAAATACACAAAGGGCACAGCTACTGAGATGGTAAATATTGTTTTTTCCATGCCACACCCAAACCAAAAATAGAGACAGAGGGGCCCTTAACAAAGCTTTATTCAGGTTCCTGACAGCTGACAGAAACTGCTTGTTTTCCACTGAGCTCCAAGTGAATGAGACTGGCAGCTTACTTCAAAAGCCTGAATTTGCCTGAGACTTATTCTTCTTTTACTATGAGTAGATGAGAAGAATAGCTCCATGGAAATTAGTAGCGTTAAAATCATGCAAATGCCATTAATATCAAGCTTGCACACTCTAAGAGGCATAAGAGCTGATGATAACACTTTTTTTGGAGGGAAAGAAGTGGCGTGTAATGTGGAGCGGTGTGGATTTGCGAGGTGGGCAAGAGGAGCAGGCGGCAAGGGAGCCCAAGGGCTGGCTGCAGCCCTGGAGCTGGGAGGTGCCCTGGCACGGCGGGCCTTGGGAAGGCCCCCGCTCCACCAGTGCGGCTGTAGGAGGGAGAGGAGGAAGTTGTTGGGCGGCGGTGTCAGGGCATAGGTGGTGCTTTCTGCATCTGAGGTGCTTAATAAGGTAGATAAAGCTGGGCGCTCCCAAAGCTGCTGCTGATAAAGCAGCGTTGCAAAAGTGGCTGTGGGATGATGGGGGAAGTGAGTGTAATACAGCCCAGTCGATAAATACAGTGACGGCAATAAATCCAGTGGGGAGGCTAGGCAGTCAGGGGAGGAACAGACCCACAGCCTGACAAGTCCTCGGGACTGTGGGAATGTGGGTCTGTACGGCTCCTTTGGGACACTCCCTGCCTCTCCTGCCTGAAAGCTGCCTTCAGAGGCTCTGCATCAGAGTGCGTTAAGAGGACGTTAATGCCAACCTGCCTGGGCAAAGGGTCTTAACACCCAGATGCATCTGTCCTGAGCAGAGGAGATTGGGCAGAAGTGAAATAATCTGGTTTTCATACGGCCTGGAGAGCTTTTGTCCAGCACGGGTGAACTTGCGCTGCTGCCCTGCTGTCCTCCCTGCTGGCACCAGCGTGATGGGCAGCACCGCCACACGCCAGGCTATTGCTGTTTTGCCTGGCCTCTGTTGACAGTGTGAGGAGTCGATACTATTCCCGCTGGAGCCAGCATGAAAAGTTCCCCAGGTGGACTTCAGGTTGAAAGGGTTTTCAGTTGTTGAGTGTGCGTTCTTTACAGGGCCTGCTCTTGTCTCCTTGTTACTCAGCTCTTTCAGAAAAGCAGATTGCCTGCTATAGCGAGGCATTGCACCTCGTTTACGTAAAGTCAGACAATTAACTGCTCTTTAATAGAAATACATGGCTATATTAAATAGTTGGGAAATGACGCAAAGTTAAACCAGGCTGAGTTGGTAACACCCCAAAAAAATTAAGCCCCAAGGAGGTGGCTTACTCCTCGCTACCCCAAATAGAAAACTAACTTATGTGAATTAATAATAGAACGTTCAACCAGAAGTATTTTTCTAACCAGAAAGCGTCTGTGGCTTTGCAGCAAACATCTGTGGTTAGGGTGAAAAAATGGAAGTTAAATAAACTTGTACAAAAAATGCAGACAGAAAAACGTCATACAGAAAAAGAAAGCTTGGGTCCTTTTTTCCCTGCTTCCTGCTGTAAGTGATTAAATGTTTAGTTTCCAAACAATGTACTCTGCTCTTAATAAAATTTTAAAGTTCCTCCATATGTCTAAGTGAAAGTGACTCAGAGGAGAGCTCACGGGAAAATTGCTGCCTTTTTTTTTCCCCTTTCCAATAATCTCTTTTGACCTTTCTGCCAAAACTCATTTATTTTGTCCATTTTGATAGCAAACTTCCAAGAAGTAAAACTCCATTTTGTTTTATACCTATTGTCCTTAGCAAAACATCCTGCCTGCCAGCACTCGTTTGTAGCTCAGAAAAAACCCCAACAATTTCAGTGTATCGTTGCTTGGACCTGAAGTTTTGATATTACTTCTCTAGCACGGTCCGGTGCTACACGAGGTGATCCCGGTTAAGGAGCAGTGGGGATTCGGCCTCCTGCTCTGCGGTAGCCATGCCCTCCCCATGACAAAGTTGTTGTGTGGAAGTCACGGGCATACTCTGCTGACGGGTGACCCTATCTAATTCTCAGATGAACAGGGGCTGAAGGAGGATTTGCAAGTTCCGAACAAGTATTTATTGGCTGCCTACATTGCATCGTGTTTCAGTGGGTTGTGTGTGCTGAGTCCCCCCCGCCCCAAGTCTTTTGTGAAATGGTATCAGTGGAAGATGTAGACAATGCTAAGGCCATGTTTAACTAGATACTGTGCAAACATAGCAAAAGACTGTCCCTTCCTGAAAGACGTGAACGAAGGCTTTCCTTGGCTTTCATTCGGTAAAGCCCGAGAGCAAACACTTACTTTAAATAAGTTTGTTTCCCTGAGATCAGCTACAAACAGCAGTGTGGTTAGAGCAGGGCCTCAGCACTCACAAATGTTTGCCTTGCATGGTGGCCACTTTCAACCGGGCTTTTCAAGGAAGCCACCGTTCCCTTCACTTGCAGGTTTTGCTCTATCTTCCCACCTACCTGGAGCTATGTGAAAATCATCAGGTTGATGATTTCCAGTATTAGCCTTAAATCTGGTATGAATTTCCTGAGATTTGCAAGCCTTTTGGAAGATCTGGATGGGCTTTTGACCAATGCTTGTCTTAGCTCTGGTTTTGGGGTAGAGAAGACTATTCCAAACTTCTGGTAGTGTTTTGATTTTTACGTTTGCTCGACTTCTCCCAAATCCAAGTGAAAAAACGTCACTTAGGTTTCAAATAATCTTGGTTTCTAAGAACCTCTCTCTTTCCTTGTTTGTGAGCTGAAAGTATTTGATTTTTATGTCCTTCCTATGAAGCAACACTATGTTTGACTCAATGGGACAAAGCAAGAGAATAGGCTTGTTTGTTTCATCAGAAAAAAAGAGTAATAATTAGAGCAGTAAAAATTCCTGTACTAAGTGTAAAATTGTGGGTATAAAAGCCATCTGAACTATTAGGGCGTTAAACAGCAAATGCCTCATTTGTATTCCTTTCTTTAGGAAAGGAGTTACGGTTTGCTCTCGTTCAGTGCCCACTCTGTCTTTCTGGTCACAGAACAGCCTCAATGCTACCTTCCGCCCTACAAAGATACTCTGTGTAATTAACAGTCAACAAATTTAACTACTGAGCTAGTAAGTGCTGGTTTACCAAGGCACACCCAATTTGTACAAACACTTCCAAAAGGAGCCTGGCCATGGCAGGCTGTTCCTACCGAGTCGGGTGCGACGTTCCTCCTCAGTGAGAACCTGGGTAATAGGTTGGCTGTTTACTTGGGAGCTGGTGCCTTCCCCTCACTCCCCTGAGGTTTAAATTCAGCTTAGCAAATAAGCATCTTATCTACAAGAGTTTCCAAATAGATTTTTGTAAATAATTTAAGTTCGGAAGTGACTTATAGTAAATTTGGAACAGTTCTTTTAAGGTGTTGGTGGCTTCTTGCTACATTCCCACCAGCGTAGTTGGGAGCCACTCTCTGGGAGCTTAGGAGTACAATTAGTTTGATAAAAAGATTTTTTTTATGTCTTAAGCTGAATATACTAGGGCCACACTAGGATCTTTGTCCTCCTCAACGTTAGACCTACTACGTTTTGAGATGGGCAGCCTGAAAGTGAACGACAATATTTGTTTTTTGAAGCACTACTGGTAAACTTGTTTGGGCTCAAATTTTCTCAAATTTATTTTAATTGCTGATACGACAACCCCCTTTTTTTTCCCAAGAAAGTTGAGAGCTTATCTGAAGCAAGCTGCTGTAGGTATTATTATTCTCTGTTTCTTTTTAGTATCCCATAGCATTATGTGGGAAGAAGAGAAAGACATGGGCTTTATATAATAAACTAAGGAAAAAATTCATTGCTTGCAATCACCACCCAACCCTTGTAGGAGTAAACCAATAAACACCACTTGCTGCCTCTGTGCAGTGGGAGTCCCCAGGGGGCGGAAATCTTATGGTGCTCTAGAGATCTTTTTGTAAATATAGATTCTGTAGCTCTATAGAATGTAGTCTCTAACTAAATTCCTATAAAGGGATTAAAGTGAGGAGTATTTAGAACACTGAAAACAATTACAGTTTAAAGAAAAACTGTGATGAGAAAAAGATCCTAGTGATAAAAATGCTAATGCTCTACCCTGGAAAAATCCTTCAGCATAAGTAAAAAAAAAAAAAAAAAAAGAACTGCAATATTGCAAGCAATTACCAGTGAAACTTTATCACTCCATATGAAAATGGATATGCTTTAAATTCTCAATTAACTGTGTTTTAACTGGCTTTCCTCTCACTCCCTATTTTGTAAATTTTTCTCCTTTTTATGGAGCACTGTAATACTCTCCATCTGCCTTTCATTTGCTTTTGTAAGGGTTTTTTTTTGTTTGTTTGTTTTTAATGCACCAAATTCTAGGAGAGGCAGTCAGAAATCGTGTGAGTTCGGTGAGGAAGCCACATCCGTTAAAATACATTTGGATTGAAGTGACTGAAACAATGTGCAATTCATGGTATAAGTAAAGTCAGAAGAGTTCTAAATCCCTTTGTTTCAGACATCAAAGACATATTAACTCCCCCTTTGCTTCACATAAACTAACACAACCATTTCAGTAACTATGAAATCTTTAAAAATATTACTTTTAAAATAGATTTAGCTTTAAAAAGTTGTTTTGTTTGGATTTCTGCGGAGCCAACTCTGTTTCTGAGTATAAAAACAACAGTGACTCTACAACAGGTGGAACAAGTGAGATTGCATATTTTCAGGATCAAACTATGAAGCTATTTTGAAAGCTAAAAAAGAGAGTGCAAAACATGCCCTGTAAACAGTTTCTCTTGAAAGCACAGTGTTACAAGTTTAAAGGAAGAAGAACTTTTCCTACCTGTAGCTTTTGTGCGGATCAGGAAGTGTAGCTTTTTTCTGATTACAATCTTCCATGGCTTAGCTTGGCTTCTGCATTTGAATGTTAAATATGTAAGAATGCCTTGTTTAGCTTGGGAGTTTGCATGACCTCTTAATGAGACACTGTAGTTAGTGTCATTGGGTATTAAGGCGTCATGTGACTGTAGATGAAAATAAAATCCTTTAAAGTTTGCATTTAATACTTCCTAGAATCTGTAACCCTTTACCTGCAAGCCGGATAAAAACCTGAGAGAGCTCACTGTTCTCTGGCCAGGGTTAGAAAAAGGAGAAGAGCAAGAACACGTGCCAAATAATTCCTTTTCCTCTGGGAGAGTTGCTTACAATAACCACAACAAAGTCCCAGCCCGACAGTGTATTAATGCCGTCATTTGCATATTCTTAAAATTAAATCTCCCCACGTCAGGAACGGCGCTGGAGGGGCTTGGCAGAAAGTTGCTGTGTTACATTTTGCGTAGCAGCACCATCAGATCCCTGCTGTTTTGGCAGGGGAGCTCTGCTCTATGATATATTTGCAGGCATCGCATCACATTTACCTGTGAAAGTTGCTGACTTTCCTGGAATCATTTTGGTTTGAGTGTGGTGTTTCCAGAAGTGACATGAAAGAAGTTCTGCTGCCACAATCCAGTTAGGAGAGTGTTCCCTGTGCGGGAGGAGAGATTTAGCTTAGGCAATACCTGCAAGCATCTGGGTTGGGTGTTTCCCAGCTGTAATCTTTAACGTATATTGATGTACCTGGAAACTGTAAAAAAAACCCTCCTGGAAAGAACAGGCACTAAATATTGCATCATCTAACTGCTGTGTCACAGCTGGGGGGGTCCAAAGCAGCACTAACAGAGCAGACTCGGTAATACTTTGGGAATGTTCTACTAAATCCTTTGTTTGTTTTTTTGTGGAGATAAGCCCGGTGGAAGCAGTTATAGGAGGCTGGGCTGCTGTACCTGTAGGTGTGCTGTCCTCACCCTCAGTAATGGGGGATTTAGGGTTGCCTCCCTGCCTGGTGGGGGTGGCAGCCTTGCCCTCCCCGTGTAAGGGGCGTGCTGGAGTCCCGCTTCCCTTTCTCATGCAATGTATCCTTCTAAAATCCCACTCCAGCTGCGGGCGGGGTTTGCCCTCTTGTGCTTCCCCTCTGGACGCGCTGCGGTCAGCTGAAGATGAGACCATCAAACTCATTGCAGCAGTGGGCCGAGGCCGGGGCACAGAGACTCCCCTGCACCGCCTGGCCCCCGCCGCCCTCTGTGGCACCCTGGCCTGGCAAATCGGGTGCCAAAACCCAAATTAATAAAGGCTGCTTTGGATATGCTTATTTTAAGCAGAGAGCTATGGCAGAACGTAAAGGCCAAATATCATTTACGGTCTGTGAGCTAGCAAACTGCAAAGCTTTGCAACAGCTCTATGGCAGGTATTTTTTTTTAATTTTATGTTTTCATTTTTATTTTAATTTTCTTTTTCTTTTTATTATTTTATTATTCTGGAAAGCTTTTAGCACTAGCTGAAAATAGACTTCAATAGCCAGAAATGTCTTATTACAAAACTTTCGCTAAACTCTCCCCAAAAGCTCTCTGGTCAGTAAATAAAGAATCATCAGGCTAATATACCCTCAATTAGTTAGAGGCAGTGAGGAAGGTGGGAGGACGCAAGCGGCTGGGGGCTGCCTCTGCAGCGTGGAGCGAGACCCCTGTGTGGTGTGTGCTGTGTACCCAGCTTACAACCCTGCCAAGCCAGAGCCAGGTCCCATGGGCCATCTGGTGGCATTTTGCCGTTGCCCTCGTGGCGGTTGGGCTAATGAGCTGGGCTAATAGGCTGAGAAATGTCCCAGTTGAAAAGCTGTGCTGTAGGCTGGGAGGTCACTGGAAGTGACCTCAGGGAGGCTGCCTCCCCCTTTCTCCTGGTACTCATCCTCCTCATCAGACTCTTTTCTGGGCTACCCTATTTTTGGCATTCCAGAGGCTATTCGTTCTTGTGGTTTCTTGAACATCCTCCCCCAGTGTTTCTGCAGTAGTGGAGTTCTGCCCCAGCCCCTGCACTCCCCAGCACGCTGTGCTCCTACAGTGCTATTCCTGA
Source organism: Rhinoptilus africanus (assembly GCA_013400135.1). Taxonomy (NCBI): domain Eukaryota; kingdom Metazoa; phylum Chordata; class Aves; order Charadriiformes; family Glareolidae; genus Rhinoptilus; species Rhinoptilus africanus. The sequence goes on along the minus strand of VXBO01011672.1, from coordinate 272,647 downwards.
AACCTAACGTTTTCTATGAGAATGTGCAAACTGCTGGCATCTTTTCAGGCTGATAGTTCGGTCAGGTTTTCAAAGACATGTCCTGCATGGAATGATCATTTGTCTCACCAATCCGTAGTTCTTTTCCAAAACCAAAGATGTGACAACATATTTTTTCAAAGGAAAAGTAGTTGAGACATTCAGCCTGCAGAAATCCTCTTTTTTTCTCTAATTCTTGTACCTTAGTCAACTGTTTTGGCTGAGGTTTTCTGGAGAACGTTCCTGCTGAGATAGAAATCTGCCTTGAAAAATTACAGCCCAAAAGGTTAACTTTGTAACTTTGGATACTAGCGTTAATGTGATCTTACGATGGGAAATGCCAGGCAATTTGCTAACAGGCGATGGAATAAGGGAAACAAAAGGGCAGAAAACTGTGCTGTTGCTTTTGGAATGTTCTGTTTTCATCTGTGCTACAGCATGTCCGGATTTTTCCTTCATCTCTCACCTTGCAAGTGTGTGTATTTCACTTTAAATGTGCTGAATAGATCTATTTTAGTCTAGAAGCTTTCTCACATGCACGAAAATGTATGTGGAACGGGAGCTGTAGTATGAAAGTGGGTAGATGAATTTATTTATCTCTGTTATACGCTATGTAAAAGGAAGAGCCGTGCTGCTGTGACAGTATTGGGTGGTGAAAGCTGTGACAGAGAGAACATGTGAACGTGCCTTAAATCTGCTTTTGTAGATTCCCTGCTGAGGCTGGAGAGGGGACCGGGGTGCTGCCAAAAGGGCAGGAGCTGCAGGTGGAGAGTGTGCCGTGGCTGGGAACGCATGAGGGGCTTTGCCACCCACCCTGGCAAGCAGGAGCAGCGTGGGCCTGGGGTGATGGGGCAGCGGAGGCAGGGAGGAGAGCTTGCTAGGGGCATATTTTAACAGTCACTTCGGAAATCACTTGTGATTTTAAGAGCATGTTCTGCTGGAGTAGACATCTTGGGACAACGTTTCCTCACACTCTTCTGGTTATTGGCCTATGTTCTCAAGCGAATTGGGTCCTTGATAGTGAAAGTCCCTTTTTCACTGAAGGATGGTGGTGCAAACTGCCTCTTCTGGAGAAGCACACGCTAAAATGCCTAATCCCGCCCTGGGAAGGACTGTGGTGGCTATTCCTTCAGGCTTTGACCTCCCTGTTGAAATTGAGAAGTGAGACTGATTTAGACCCACAAGGAGATCACCATGTCACATAAGTCAGAGTGCTACCTACAAAATGCAAGGAATGGTGTTCAGTGACCTGGCTGGAAACCACCGGAAAAAAATGTCGCTCATTACACTCCCTGCGGCTAAGCGGTGTTGCAGGAAGAGATAATGAGTAACATCTTTAATAGGGTACAAGAACTTTGAAGTGGGTCATATTTGTATCATAAATGCTTGATAGTGATTCTTAGTAACAAAACCTTGATAATCAAAACTTCCCAAAGGCTGTAGTCCATGTTTGGCTGATTACATAATCAATTTTATGGTTACATAAAAGACATGTGGAAAAGTAAGATCTCTTTGATTTTATAATTACAAGAAATAAAAATAGATTTCAGAACTCTGCCCTTTTGCACTCTTAATATTTATGTTAAAACAGGTATTGTTTAATCCTTAATCACAAAATAAACGAATGCAGATTGTTGATAATAGCCTAATAGTAATGACGCAAAGGATGTATCATAAAGACACACATAAGAAGTTTTTGACAATGGACATAATCTCAGGATTTGAAGCTGATCTGGAGCTTAAACAGTCCCCCCTGCATATGAATGCCATTTTAGCAATGGATTTTTGCTTGAAATTCCCTTTGCTAGATAGCTAAAACTTCTGTTTCCACAGGTCTGTGTACAGGGCTTGAGTATACAGTGTAGAGAAATCAGGGCCGGGGAACCACTGAAACCTGAATGGCTTTTCCAGGCTACATGTTAACTCACATTTTGATGTTATCTGATAATGTGAAAAAAGCCAAATGGCCACAGGTCGTATGAAATGAAGTCACGGGCTGTGCGTTCCCCAGCTGTGGTGAAAAGGAAATGACTGATAAAAATATTTTTTCTAGCTGACCTCCGGCTTACCTTTGTCTGCCAAAGAATTTCCGGCTAATTCCCCTCTAAAGCTTTCTTGCAGCTACAGCCTATTCCTAGAGTCTTCTGTGTCAGAAATTATGGACCCCATCTGAGCCTGTTTATTGATGCACTTAAGATAAAGAATAAATGAAAGCTTTGTTCTAGATATGCAAATAGTGTTCCTTAAAAGAAAGTAAATTGCTCTATTTCTATGTAGGGATAGAACAGCACTTGGCATTTGGGTGGCTCATTATTAGAGAACCTACTTTGTCCCTGTACCACTGCATACACATACCTGGGGACAGATTTGTGAGGGGCTATGGAGTAGTCTTGCAGAAGCAGCTATCTGGACACTGAGCAGCCTAATGCCATTCAGAAACCTGTGTCTGCTGCTTAGGCTCAGCGTGAGGCATCTGATGCTGGAGAAACAGATTCAGGAAGCTGGAAAGCTGAATGAAATAGTTTGTCTATGAAGACATAGATAAGCTATGAGGAGGGACGGATTTAAACAGCATCCTTCAATGAGATTAGGAACCCAATACTTGGCTGAAGGGCTTAAGTAGATTAGGAGTTATGTTCACGTTCAGCTTTCTCATTGTTTTACAATTAAAAAAGTGGTGCTGCCCCACTCTTGCTGTCCTTGGTTAGAAGATAAAAGACTAAGCAGGTTCAAAGCAGGACAAGAACACCCGTGCCCTTTAATATACAGCATCACTGCTTTCACATGTCACCCTATGGCTTTGACCAACTAGGCAAGGCCTAAAATCATTTCCCTCTTTGACCCGAGCTGAAGGGAAGACTCCTTCTGCTTTTAGGCTGATCCTCTGTTTTGCTGGGCATCTCCTGCCCCAAGAAGCTGTGCCACTGTGCAGAAGACCAAGAAGTTCATTGAAAGAGAAAACAAGAGGAGCAAGTCTCAGTACCCTATCAATAACTCACTCAGCTGAGCTGAGACCAGCTGGGTTCTGGTAGTGCTTCCCAAAAAAAAAAGAACATTACTCCTCTCCATTTCTGTGTTTTGCTTTGTTTCTATGTTATACTCCTTTACTGCCCAAAGTTAGCCACTCTCCTGGCAGAAAGGAGATGTGTTTTTACTCTTCTGAGATAATGAAGGAACTAACTTTCCAACGTTATGGAGGTTATGCACAAGAAGTTCAAGGCTGAGATGCGCGAGCCATGCGCAGTGTTTGAAAGAAGGTGGAAGCTGCTTACCTTCAGGGCAGGATCCTGGGAGGTGTGGATCCCACAGACCCTTCCCATAGCTCCAAAGGTCTGAAGGGGAGTAGGATTTCAGGTGCCCCCCTCTTTTCTGAGCTTTCCACTGGGAAGGTTACACAAGCCTTTGTGTCTGTTGACTGACACACTGGCAGTATGTAATCTAGTCATAAGCAGCATCTAAGCATGGATTCTTTTGGCATATTTCATTGGTTTTTGAATGCTTGATTTAGAACTGAAGTGGAAAAAATACTGGATTTTTTTCTTACGAATATAGCCCTCAAAAATGATTTAAATACAGGCTAATGGGAGCTGCAAATGCACTGTGTCCCTCTGCCAGAGTGAAATTTCGCTAAAATTAAGGGACACACACAAGACTGTTTCCTTAGTTTATTAGTACAAACAATGCATACACAAGACTGTATATTGTTTGAAGACTGCAATAGATTTCTAATTTAACAACTCTGTAACAAAATTTAACTAAATTTGACATTTATGAAAATATAAATCTCTGATTGGGTAGGTTTTCCCAACAATACAAAGTTTACATAAAAACATTCAATATGATCTATTAGTTGCAAACAAGTTAGGAAAAAATCATTCAAGTCACTTAATATACTATATTGGCTTGTACATTGAACATTCACACACTACATTAAGTTCTAGCTTAGCATTCATTTCTTGGAAATTTGTGGCATGGAGTCCTGATTTTAAAAATAAAATTGTTTTGTTTAAATAATTTGAAAAAATTTCCACTGGTATGTCAACTTTAAGATATGTAAGGAGGGAAAAAATGTCTTCTTATCCTTTCAGATGTTGTCCAGTGTTTTACTTTCCTTGGTCAAAATGTATTTTTTTTTTTAAGCATTTGTCATTATTTCACAATTTCTGCCTTGAAACTGTTAAAACTGTACAAAAGGCTCAGAACAGTTCTAAAGCAGAAAGTGAAGCTTGTATGTATGTGGAAGTAAGAAAAGCCCATTACAAAGTGGACCAGTAAAGAACCTTTGGACAGCCTCTACATTTAATGGAGTATTTCAGCACATATACAAGCAGTCCCAGAGTGTTTGGTCATCTGATCTGTATTTATGATGGGAAAGAAGAGAAATGATAGTAAGGCAAATATTATCAAGATTAATACATGGCACGTCTGAAAACTTTCTGTTAAGAATCCTTTGGGGACATAGGAGATATTTCAGACTTTCTTACAACAGAATGGATAGCAACCTTTTAACAGAAAGAAATTAATGTGTGTAACTGTAACGCCCTTTCTCTTTGAAAAAGTTTTCATTTCGACCTGTACGAATACACTGTGAAGACGAAAAAATTCCCCAAACTAAAAATAAAACCCCAAGCCCTATATTCCTTTTATGACCTAGATTTTTGTAATTTTTATCACAATACAGAAACCTGAAATCCCTGCATGCAATTAAAAAAAAAAATAAATCTTTCAGTCCATTCACTGAGGTGAACAAATACTTATCAGCTCACATGCTGACATGTTTGCAGCTGACTGGCACCTAATCCTTTCAACCCAAAGATTAATCCCAATTGAAAAAAAAAAAAAAAGAGATATTTTTTAAATGATGATGGAATGTATCAAGTGTTTCAGGTTGGCAGGTGACATCTTGTCATTGCACCATCAAGCAGAAAAACACATTTTTGCAAGTGGGTATAAAGTTGGCTGTTAGCTATAGACCCATCTAGGTGACTTGGTATAGAAAATAGTGGTCTGACTCTTCTCACCAATCGTGTGGAGATTTAGTTGTAGTTAAAACAGTTTGTCAATCCCAGATAAGATCACCTAACTTCTGTAATAGCGTAACAATTTTGACAGTATTGCTAGAAATTTTTAATCAAGGCCCTGGTGAAATCCTGGACTGAACCTTGTATTCCAAAATTTAAAAAACCCTGCCGCCCATTTGCTTTATGTTTGCTTTTTTGTTGTTTACATAAATGTAAGAATATTTCTTGAGGAAAAAACAGCTGGTCTGCCCTCTGCTGTTTCTGTCTGTCTTCCAAGAAATGCACTGATTTTTACGTGAATTCAGAAGACAAATCTATGCACGTATACTATGATTCAGATAAGCCAGTCCGGACGGTTACTTAGTTGTCAGCAGCAAAACTGTGTCCTCTGCAATCTATGGCTGAGCACACTTTCTCATAGCAATAGTTGTGTTTTTTGGTTGGTGTTGCTTCACACACCTCAGGCTCTGTAACTGTAATGGGGCTATCCCTTGCGAATACTTCTGTTGATTCCCTCCAAATGCAGTCTGCAGTCACTTTGAAGCTATAACTGTGACATTTTGGCCTAATCACTTGTGTTGTGTTGTTGAAAATCTGACGGCTGTTTGAAGTAGCAATTTTGATTTTTAGTGCAGCGTCAACTCGATCCACTACAGTGTAAGTACCTATACTTCCGTCATCAAATCCAATAATAATATTTAAATGTCTCTGTGAGAGTGCAAGAAAAGTGGGAGTCTTATAAAGAGAACAGGCACCGATGTTTTTGCCATCCGCTAGCCTCATTACTATTAAACTAGAGACCGCACCATTGTCATCATCTTCTTCACTGCGAAAACAGATGTACACAAGATAGCGGCCATCCCGAGACAGCCTCTGCCGCCAGATCACACCTGGAGCGTGAACCACACGAAGTTTTCCACTGTATAAATCAAGCACATTGATGTTTTCATCACCACGGGTTATAATTCCCAGCTTCCCGTTTGGGGATATTTCAAAGTCTTCCAAATTTTTTAAGAAATTGGTAGGCAGTTGTACGCGTCTGCAGATGACTTCCTCTGTCAGGCTCCAGATGTTCACGGTTTCAGTGGATGTTATAAATACTATAATATCTGGGCAGTCTGGTATCAGCTTAATATCCACAATGCTTGCGCCATCGTCGCAGCAAAACTTCTTGGTTATACTGCCTGTCCAGAGACTCACTGCCAACACTTTATTCTTCGCCATTCCAACTACAAATGTATTTGCAGTTGTTATAAATGCATTCTGTAAGGCAACTAAAATATTGCAAACCCTATGTCCTGTAGCCAGTCGCCAAACTCTGGATGCATTTTGCTCACAGAGAGAGACTACAAATTGATCGTTATGAGTAATCATTAGCTCTGAGATTTTTTGTCCGTTAATGCGAAAGATATTTTCGCCACTGACAGTGTGCCATACATACTGGCTGCATTTATCATCTGACGTAACCATTATCTCTCCAGAAGAGGTCAGCACACAGTTTTCAACAATACCTTCGTGCTTGAACACAGCTTCAATAAATCCAGTGCTGAAGTTCCACTTATGGACAGAATCTGACCCATCCAACGTGTATATTAATTCGCCCCTAGCTGGCAAGACCAGTCTTTGGATAGGCTTGCCAGATTTGTCAATATTGGACATAGCAGTTATGATGTCTATATCCCAAATAGAAAGGACACCACTGGTGGATAAGGATAGCAGCATGTTATGATGATTTGATTTAATTAGCCTGACTATAGTTCCTGAGATTTCCTGTAAGCTTGCCATACACTGTCCTGTATCTCTTCTCCAAACAAAAATGGCTGAGGTATTTTCCATTGAAGCAATTATACAGTTGCCATTTTTGGACAACACAGCAGATATAAAGCGCTCGTTGTGTTTAGCTCTAAACTTTTCAGCCACCTTCCACACACGAGTGTCAAGAAGTTCGATGCTGAGAGCCTTACAAATTAAAATTGCACTTTGGTCTTCAGAAAGCTCTATGCTGACAACTTCACTGTCTTCTCTCCTGCAGTCAAAGTCATCCGTAAGCTGGGGATTCGCGATTTCCTCCGTATTCCAAACAGAGAGGCTACCCTCGTTGTCCACCATCACCATTTCTTGAGCTGTGTCCAGAATGAGAAGGAATTTCACAAATCCACTGGAAAACTCGGAGGTCACAGTGGCCAGCTTCTCTCCACTGCCCAAGTGAAAAATGGTGGCGGTGTTCAAATACTGCCCGCAGAACGCATAAACCCCGTCTGGAGAACACTGTACACAGGTCACCTCGTACCAGCAGTGGAAGTGATAGAGAGGCCAACCGTAAAGCAGATCTATTACAGTGACGTCTTTGCTGGCCTCCAGCCAAGCAAGCGCATGGTTGACTGATAGCGTAAATCCATTTATAAAACTGGAGGCCCCCCCAATTCCACAATGTTTTGACCCCTTAATTTCCACCTCAGATAGAAGGCAGGAATTTACGTTATCATATATCAAAAGAGTGTTTTTTGTTGTAGCCACTACAAGATACTTTTCATCACTAGTAAGCTTCATGCCTAAGATAACAGATGGAGCTGTTGTGATCTGCCTTAGTAACTGGCGGGTCTCTACATCCCAAGTGCTGATGGAGCCATTTTCTAAAGCAGCAATAATTGTGCTGGGATTAAAAGTAGGCAAAATCTCAGTGACGTGCATGCAGCTAGATGACAGCGGCAAGCGCTCGGGGCTGTAAGTCACATCCATGGAGGAATGCAAAGGGACGATAGAGCAGTACTTGGGTCCGTCCTTGTCACATTCTAAGAGGAGATGTCTGAGTTTGGGCAATGAACTTACTACTGGGAGAAGCCTCTGCTGCAATTCAGCGGAGAGCGAACCTGGGTATTTTACTACTTTGAACTTTATGCTGCGGAGGGTACTGGCCAGAAATTTCAGCTCCTTTTCTTGCGAGTAGGTGTAAGCCAGTTCTATGTCAGAAAGAGCTTTATCAAACTGCCCTATTCTAATCATGGTGTACAGCCAGCTGAAGTTCATAATGACTCCATACAGAAGATCATCTGTTTTTCCACATCTTGTCAAGTGATGAATAAGTTCTGTCATTTTTCTGTGATTTATGAAAAAGATATCAGGCTCTAAAGGATTACACTGAAAGACCCATGGCTGATCCGGTGCCTGCCTGTCAAAAGCAATCTGATCCATACAGTGCTTTTCATCCTCATGCAGGCCTCTACCGTCACGGTCAGGACAACCATTCAGATATTGGTCATTGGTGTAAAAAGGTTTTCTTCGTCCACCTGACCAAACACCAAGGAAATACTCTGCCATGACCGTGTGCATTTCCTGTAAATCTTCTTCATTGTGCAGGTACAATTTCTGGGCAATTAGTTGCAAGTGCCTATTTGCCCAAAGAAGAAGTGTCACATTTTTCACCTGTCGCTCTATCAAGTACCCTTGTAAGCCCTCCTTAAGCCTTGCAATGTATATATATGGAATTCTCAGCGGGTTACTTTCTCGGACACTCTCACTCAGTTCATACATAACACTGTTGTCAAGGGCTAAAATATCTTCCAGTTCCATTTCACTCAGGCCAGATTTGGACATAGTGATGTAGCCAAGTGCTCTTGACAAGAGTCTTGATCCACACTTGTTTTCCAGTGACCAAAACAACTGCTCTATGCTTTCATGGACAGTGACACAGAGGGAGGACTCATCCACGTCTTTGTGAGACCTCCAGTTCCTGACCTCTCTGAAGGTTAAGTTCACAAACATAGGCAGTGTGCACTTGGAGAACGCTTCATTAACGTAGATTTGTTGCCCTGATGTTACTTTTCTTTTAACTCGCAGCAGCTGATGTTTCAGTACCTGGCTACACATCCTTCTGTCCCTTGCAGTCAATTCAATGTAGTTGTCTTCTTCATGAATAAGGCACCTCAGTTTTTGCAGGATCCCGTGCTTGTTTGGCAGTGTTGACAGAATTATCCTTACCGAACGGGGAAGGTGAATGGGAAGCCACCAGAGCTTTCTACCATCATCACTATCTGTTAGCTGTTCTAGGGCATCGAATATTATCACCAGCGGCCTGTGGAATGAAGACTCGTTCAAGAGATTGATGAACAAGTCCCGAAGGTCATGAATCTTTTTTGGGTAACTTTGTACGAGGCAATGATAGTTGACTGCTAACTGTTCACAAATACTTTGAAGTATGTTCTTCAGATCTGTACTTGTTTCGTTGGATCCCAAAAATCTTATAACTACCACAGGGTCAGAATCTGGTCCCATCTCTTCTTGCAGCCAGGAATAGGCCTAGAATATAGAGCATAAATTTGTTAATATGTAAATGAAGCACAGTAGCAGAGTTTATAAATAGTGATTGCCTATACACAAATAAACAGTTTTAAATGTTACTGGTTGAATGAAAATGCTCTCACTGGCAGAGTTAAAGGCTGTTTTGATTTACGTGCACTGGATTAAATTTATGTGTACACTGGATGATATTTATGTTATCTTCGTTTAGCACAGGTAATATCCCAAAACACTATGACCCTTACATCTAAGGGGACATGAGTAGAATGTAGTCCATAGGTCCCAGGGTACTCTTTGCAAAACCTGCAGAAGTGTCCCACTTCTGAAAGTCAGTAGAGAGATTCTTTTATTAACCATCTTCCTTAGATGCTAAGCAATGTCATCCTTGGCCAGGCAGACCAGCTTGCCACTGAAGCTTGTTTAACGTTGATGCCCATCTGAGTGCACACCCCGATGGTTCTGGAGGACAGGGATGAGAGTACAGGATTGCCCCGTACTAGGAGGTTACCTCAGTTCCTGGACCACAGCACCACACTCTGGTTTGGTGTGCCTCTGACTCTTTCACACTGCCACAAGGGGTAAAAACTATCTCTTGCTGTTTTTTTGGTTAGCATGCTCTAAGCAAGTGAGGAATGTGACTTTAAATCCTCTCTGTGCAGGGTAAGACACTCGGTTCTCTTACTTGCTAAGTCTTTTCACCTCACTTTAAGTTATTGCACTGTATTTTAAAAGAAAAGCATAACCAGAGTCTCTAGGTTAACTTATGTACTCAGATCTGAAATGAGATCTGAGTTGCCAATCCTAGTTTCATATAGGCAACTAATGTGAATCTATAGGAAGTCACATTTGGGAAAGATATGGGATTTTAAATGTTATTGTTGCCTTCTCCATTTCCTTCTGGCTGATATGGCTGTTTCCCAGCCCGCTGTGCTAAATTCTCTGAGCACCCTGCAGGGAACTCAAAGTTGTGACTCCCAGCTGGAGAATTAGGCTCAGAGATGCCAGCTCGGTCGTTTTCTGCATCTGGTCCCGCCTTGCAAGTGTTTCACTCATCTCCCCCTTGTACTCAGCTCAATGACTTAAACAGCTTATGTCAGATAAATAAGTACGGGTATTTTTGCAGGTTATTACGGATAGATTTCTAGCAAGTGTTATCAGCCTAATTCTCTAGTAATTTCTGATGAGAACATAAGATGGCATGACTTGGAAAGACATGTTGTATTTGTGAGTAAGACTAAAAGCAGCATATGATTTAGATGGTTCTAGATTCACAGGACCTCAGTGGAACAAGAGGGAAAGACATCCCTCTAAAATACATGTTGTTAATTCAGAAGTATATCGATTCCTATTAGGTTTTTAAGGGGTCTGTTAAAGTACTTTTGTTTTGGCTAAGACACCTTATTACTGAAAGGTAACTTTTAATGAATACGTGTACAATAGTATGTAGAATATACTTTTAATTGTCTTTATTTTATATATTGAGGGCTGGTATCAGATCTGTTGACAAAAGGAAGGAAGAAAACTACTAGGCCTTTACACGCTAATGCTCCTAGCATGACCGTATTATGTAAAGTATTTATTTACCTTCTTCGCCACTTCGGCTAATAAAAGAGTCTTCCCTGTGCATGGTCCTCCGTATATGATAAGAGGGTTAATGTGTCCTATTTTGCTAGGTAGAATGTACTTGTGAACTATGTTTAATGCCTCACATCTATATTCATAAAAAGAAGAGTATGTTTTACATAGCGATGAGTGTTGAAGAACTTCATCGTACAGCAAGTCTGTCTCGGTGTCAAAATTCTGCTGGACTGTTGCTTGGATTATATCAATCATGTCTTCATAGAACTGTTTACCAAGTCCTTCGATGTAATGATTCTCCACTTCTTGGGAGTAGCCCAGTTTCATGTCACAATGAGTGACAGACGTGTACACTCTCAGGTTGGATGATGCGACGATGGTAGGAATGAATTCATCCCTGAGCTTGATCAGTTTCTCCAGGGCTTCGGGATCTCGTAGAAACTTCCCAGCTGTATGTACCACATCCATGTATTTTCCCATCTCTGGAATTTTAACGAAACGCTCGATGTTGGCAATTTTCCGAATGTAGCAAACACACTTCTTTAGGAAAGCTGGTGTTTGTTTACCCAAGGCAAAATCAAGTTCATCTTCAATAGCTGAGGATGAAAAGAGAACACAGAGTTTCTGTTATCTTTTCTTTATAAACAGTTCAAGAACATCCTCCACCCCCAACAGGCAGACTCTTAAATGATTGCATCTGTTTTCTGTAAAAAACAGAAAAAGCACAGAAAAATCTCTTGGTGCTTTCGTATGGATTTTGGTCTCAAGCAAACACAATGAACATTATTTTTTCTCTTCAATTGTATGTGAAATGCTGACAGAAATATGTTTTCATTTTTGTGGAAAGTTTGGTAGAAACCTTTGAAAAGTTGGTATAAAAGATAATAAATTAATATATAGAAATAGTTAGACTGAACTTTACCAGAGGAAAGGTATCTTTTTGCTTGGCTGTGTTTCATTTTTCCTTTCTCATACAGCAATTTCACAGCAGTCTTAAAAATCTTCTTAATCTCTTCTGATATATCTTGCCATTTGTTCTCATTCATAGCGTTTGAAGAAGATTCCATCTTTTAAAAATATCCATAGTTAGACAGTAGCTGTAATACACACATCTACAACTTGAGAAAGTACAAGTCTAATATTCAAGCTCATAAATAACATGGTAACAGAGAAATACATACACTAAAAATAAATAAATAAGAGTTAAACTTTTTATACTGCAGATAATCATAATGTATTCCATTTTAGAATTATAAAAGTTAGCTACTTTGAGTATTTTCTGAATTCCTTCTGTAGGCAGCTTAATGCAGTATTTTTCAAGAATAAAGCCAGTAACACCTCTAGAGAAAGAGGGTTTTGAGATCCAAGCCTGAAATAATGGTAGTAAAGCAGCAGTAATACTGCTGAAATTATCGCTCCTTTAATGAGAAGTAAAAAAAAAATTGAAAAAAATTAAAGTTGGATTTCAAAACCAAAAATGAGGTTCCTGGTACCTGTAATTAAGCACCTCATTAGCTACCATATTTGAAAAATACAGGATTATATCCGACATTACTTGCATTCATTCATTCATTGCTATAGGAGCAGTAATGTCACTGTCATCAGAGGGGGACTCATATTAATATAAGTCCACTAATCCTTTCAGCTGGTACCTCGCAGATGCCATGATGGGGGTTTCTCTGAGGTAGCCGGTAGTCACTTCTGCGTTACTTACTGCAGGGGAAGTGTTTAAAGGGCCTCCACTTTTCCTGGAGGGTGTAACAGGCAAAAGAAGAGCCTCCAGGACAAGCTCCCTAGCAACTCTTTCTTGACATGTTCAGAGCTGTGTATCTTTTATTACTTTCTGTAAGTTTATGAGATGTAACTCTATGTTAGCTTTAAGCTATGAACATCTTTTTACTTACTGCTGTGTAACAGTAGCTTGAGGAAAGGTAGAAAATTTTAATAACAAAAAAGCCATAGTTTATTCAAAGGGATACTGTGGGCATTAGCAAAACAACGCAAACTTACAAACCTTGCTTTCTCCTTTGTGATCAATACTACAGAATTGCCCACATTATACTGTCTTCAGCTCATTAAAACTCTTTCTGGGTCTATGCTTTTCATGTTTTCAATCTTTTTCATGCAACAGTGAAAACATTCTACACGATAAGTGAATGCAGTGTAATGGTTTAACTTAATTTTCTTGTATAATATAGTATGCACTCAAAACGATGGGAATACTCTGTTAAAGACTTAAGTTTTTCATACGCTGAAATCTGTCCTTGGGTATATAGGATGTGTAGGAGGGTAGAAGTGAGCTCTAGGTAACATGCAGTTTTTATTGTCATCAATTAAAGACAAATGTCTGTTTTGAAAATTATAATTAACAGTGTTCAAAAATCTTCCGTTACAATACAGTTAATAAGTTAAATGTACGAGATCTGACTCAGGACAGCGCTTGTTTGACTTAAAAACCATTCTTGTATGGGGATAGAAAGGAAAACGTGTATTTCCTCTGCAAGTCCTGTTCACTGAAATCTAGCAAAAGTGTAATACCAGGGCAGGAGAGCCTGATCTCTCCCTATTCCATCACCAGGGAAGGGAAGAGAAATCTGTGTCACTGTCCCACTAGCCTCAAGAGGTCACGAATGGCTACAATCCACTTGCTCTAGCGGTTATTAGAGAGCGTATCCACGCAGGAGTCATGACCCATCGTGTCCCTTGGTGTTTGGCAGCTGCTCCCTTCACCGCTTCTGGGAAAGGAGCACAGCACCAGTTGCTCAGGTGTGGACAGGGCTGTAGAAGTTAATGCAGAGACAGTGGCAAGTTCCTGGCCCAGAGGACTGCCCGCCACTGTAACTGATAGAGAAGAATTTGATAAGGAGGTGACTACGACTTACTGTGTTCTGGTAGTTCTTCAGCATTTCAGATTTTGGTCTGAGGTAATAGGCTGGTGGCACTGCATTCTCATCCCTGCAGTACCACTCTTCTAAAATCCTTGTCTCTAGCTTGGCCTCCACAGCAGCATCCAGGATCATTTCAAATTCTGCTGATTCAACTTCCCCTGGTATTCGTATGTTCCCGTACTTCTCTCCCAATAGGCCCTGTGTATTTGCAGGAAAGTAGGGATTAAATTTTGCTTTTTTGGTTATGCAAAACCCCTTCTCAGGATCTGAATTTCATAAAAATCAGTGTGGTAATAGTTTAATGACTTTGAAATTACTAGGAAGGGAAACAGATACAGTGTAAGATGAATTACAGTTGAGGGTATTGTATTGAGCTGCATCCTACTGTGATGACTTGGTAGTCATTCAAGTAGATGCATTCTCTTTATTAACTGGTAATAAAAGTACAAAGGCATTCAAAGAAAGAAATTAAAAAATATGCAACATACTTTCTTAGCAGGGTATTGACTTGAGTATTATTGATTCCCATTAGTCACAGGTTGGCATTAATCTCAGATGCAAAAGCAAATGTGGAAATCCTTTCCTCTGGACTCAGGATAAGGATGCGTCTCAGGAATCTTTAGCTTTTGTCTTTATTCTTAGTTTCCACAGTAATGGAAGAGACGATTTTATTTTCTTGTTGATGAAAATTCACATGATACTATGTACAGGTCATGTTGATATTATTAAAGATGTGGCTTATACCAGCAATACCAAGGATCGATGTTGCAGAACCACAAACTGCTTTGCTGTCTCATATTCCCTTGTTGCAAGAATGTTCAATGTCTTTGCCCTGGTATCTGTCTGCTGAATGAACAGTGGGGCAAGGGAAAACAGTTTTGATCAAATACCAAATAGAAACAGAAATTTTAGTAGTTAAATGCACATATTTGGTACACAGGCAAAGATTTGTAGAAATCAGTTCTTAAACTGTGTCACAGGAGATTTTTTGCCTTCAAAACTGACGATTAAACTACTGGTTGTGATGCTCTGAATAAATCTTTCTGAATTTATTTCCATAGGTTGCTGTCCATAAATATTTTATTAAAAAAATTATTGGGGAAAACTTTATAGAAGGTAGAGTTGCAGGACACTCTTGCATTCTTTCGACCAAATTTTTCAAACTTGCAATCGTCAGCTTAGTTCTGCATCCAAATCTTGGCCTACAGAAGTCAGTGAGAACTCTCACTTCCTTTAAAGTAAGAGTTTTTACATCTTTCCTCATTTAAATGTATTCAGTGAAGATTCTCAGTTAATGAGAAGGAGTACTTAATGTGAAGAGGAACCAACAGTATCAGCATCTTGATTTGAATCAGAAAGATCTCTTAGTAAAGTAATGCTAATGCAAATACAGTTACCCTAAAAATGTAAATGACCTTGTTTGTAAATAATAAAAATCTAAATATTCATTATTTTTAAAGCACTTATCATAATGAGAAGCTGTTTTAAACTTTTCCAGCTGTAACTAAACCCTGAAAATCAATAACCGATGATGATGAAGCCTGCTTCCCTGATTATAAAAGCGTGAAGCTGCAGACCCTTTTCCTGAATCCACTTGTGTTGGCAGAAGGCGCTCAGGCAGCTCCTCGTGCTTGGTGCTGTAGCCTCAGAGCAGAGGCGGCAGAGCAGCGCATGCAAACGCTTCCTAACCACTTTCAGGCAAACCCACCTTGGTTAGCTCAGACTGCGGTTTGCGCTGTGTAAACTAACCTGGCTGATTTTTGCCTGGAATAGATGAGGAAGAGCTTGGGTAAACTAAAGGGCTGGCTCTGACGGCGAGTGGTTGGCGTCCTCCAACAGAGTAGTGACAAAGAGCTGGTGGACAGGAACAAGTCAATGTCTGTCCACTGCTTAGGAGAAATGAAGGAATGTAGGAACTGTGATAGTTCATATAGTTCAGATTTCAGTCTCTGCCAAATTCCAGCACCCAAATCCATCAAGAAGCTGCTCCAATAGAGAGGCATTAGAGGAAAGATGTGTTTGCCTGGCTGCCCATTCATATCCTACAGTAGCTTCATTCAGGGTGCGCATCAACGAGTCAGGAGAAAGGAACAAATGTGTTCAGTAGCTAGAATTAAATAATCAATTTAATGAAATGATCCACTATTTTTATAACATGAATTGATTTTTTCTATATGATCATTCTAACTACTCTCTCCTCTCACAGACAGAGCAACATTGCTTCACATAATGAGATGACCAGAAAAAATTCTTGAGTTTTTACTGCTCTAATCTATTCAGAGAGACCTATAATTTTGGCATTCTGAAGCTACAGAGGTTAAACAAAATATAATTTATTTTTTCCTTCTTTATTGAAGTGAGGTTAATAACTCATATCATGCTGAATTGCAAGCCTTTGCACATTCAGATTGATGTGGAAATCTCATGCATTTCTCTCAGAGGAGCTTTGCTATGCAAATTTTGCAATTACCTTGTATAGCAATTATTACTTGAAATTCATTAGGCTACACTTTTTCTGAATTTAAGTCCAGTGGATTCAATAGAAGCCCAAGTAAAGATCAATAGCTGGGCCCTTCATTGACAATACCAAAATGTCGACATTAAAACATCTGGTTTTAATGTACTGCATTTAACATTTGTTTTGGGATTATTCTGTATACTTTTCTGCTTCTCTGGTACAGTTTGTGCTGTTCTCTCTCCACTGTACTATAGGAAAATTACAAAAGGCAGTACTTAAAATGAGAAGACGGATGTTTTTTTCTTATATCTTATCTGTCATTGCAACAGACATTATGTAAATAATCCTGTATTAGGGATCATCCTCCTGGCTACTAGAGCAAAACACACAAAAAAGGAACTTTGACGTGATTGAATAATAGAATCACTGTGGATGACTGCATCACAAGCTTTTAAATAAGACAGAGGCCTATGCAAATACTACTGGAAAGCCTTCACATTTCTTAAAATCAAATGTTCAGCCTTAGAGGACATACATTTATCATGGTGTACCTTGGTGCTATAGATGGCATTGCTAACGTTTTGATAGAAGTCCAGTATTAGTTGAGGGAAGAATAGACACACATAGAAGAGGAACCACACAGACAAAAGAGAGCCCTCTGAGATAATGGCAGTGAGCTTAACGAACAACAAAATAAGCTTTGTATCATTTTGCTTTGAGGTGTTTCTCGTCTTCTTGTTTCGTTGTGGTTTATGGAAAAGTTTTAAGGTTAATCTTAAAAGATGATACATGCATAGCGTTAGGAAGAAAAGGAATGAGGAAGTGTGGAGGAAAGAGAAGTCAGAGCGAATATATGTTGCAATGCAAGGTGAAAACTAGGTCTAGCTTGTTATCGTTGACATCTAGTGTTTAGGACTGCCCGAAGCTAACAGCTGTACTAAGAGGGGACCACAACAGTTGAATATCATGTAAAGATCTAAATGTGCTAAACCATTTAGTGTTAGAACTTAAAAAGTGGACCATGGCAAAAAAATGAAGCTGCAGAGGCCATGCCAGCACCCCACTGCCGCATAACTGTTCCCTGGGAACTGCTGAGGGAACAGCAGGCAGCATGGTGCCAACCAGTCTTCTGTAACTGGGCCCACTGCACACCAGAAAACTACCGTGGTGGAAGTCTTTCATACCAGCTGCATAAACTGGCCAGGCTCAGAGCACACCTCTGAACTTTGTCTGTGTTTAACTCGGGAATACTGCTTCATGTGGCTGGTGTGAGCAAGAACTCCACGTTTCAACTAAGACTTAGGCATTTCTGCAATTTCTGCAGAGTTTAGGAGCAGCTGAACAGAGATTCTGAGAACACCTGTGGCACCTACTTGGTGACTGTGTGCATTTAGAAAGGCAATTAAATGAGTTAGTGTCTTTGATGTTCTAATGCAGTAGAATTAATAAGCAAACAAAGAGAAACAGAAATAGAAAGAGGATAGGGCACAAAAAGAACAGCACTGGAATGAAGAATGGAATTGATTACAAGAGTAGAACCAGCAAATCGTAAATACTGTGCTGAGCGGGTCTATCATTTAGAGCAGAGCAATCACAGGCATGGCACTGCAACCGTGTTCCTCTTACCGCCCCAGGAGAAGTTAGCTGAGGTTCTAGTATTAGTACCTGACCCTCTGTAGCCATTTGAAAAATATTCTGGTAAAAATTAGTAAATAAAGTAAAGTAAAGTAAAGTAAAGTAAGTAAATAAAAATAGTAGAAATCTCTTCCTGGAGTGTTTCCTGTGCTTTCCAGTAACTCCAGACTAGCCTCAATCTACAGCCCAGTTTCATTGGCCATTTAACTGAGGGACTGAAACACAACTTCTTTACATTTTTCTGTAGAGGCCAAAAGCAACTGACACTGTTTTTCTAAAGGACGGCAGTATCAGACCCCAATGCTGGAAGCAGGGACATGCTGAGTAAATGCAGCATTCTCCACTGAGAGACTGATGCTCGAATGCTGGTGTACATCACATAAACACACCAGGCTCCTGGGGAACAGTTCTTCACTCAAACACACCTTCCTCCAGATGCGCTGTGTGTTTTCCATTAACAGTGGTCACCAGCAAAAGGAAAAAAAAAGACTCTAAACAGACTATCTGTGTTTGTTGAAACCTTAATCTTAATAAACTACTTGTTTGTAAGGCTAAATGACAGCCTTAGAATGGGTTTATTTGCATGCACAGGCTGTGAAAACTTAATCTTGCCATGTTTTGACACAGAGGTGAGGCTCGGAAGTATCTCCGTCTAGCTGGTACCAGGGCATACCCACCTCCCCTCCGCTCTTTTGGTGTCGTTATCTTTATATCTGGGTGCGTAAGTGTAGTCTATCAGGGTACCACAAAAACACTCAAATCTTTAGAGGGCTAAATGAGAAGCTCAGAATTGCACTTTTCCTTTGGGGGCTTCAGTGTCTGAACTGCATCCATGCCAGAGGCTTGCAGCAGCCTCTGGAAACCATAGAATCAATCACAGAATGGTTTGGGTTGGAAGGGACCTTAAAGATCATCTTGTTCCAACCCCCTGCCGTGGGCAGGGACACCTCCCACTAGATCAGGTTGCTCAGAGCCCCATCCAGCCTGGCCTTAAAAACTTCCAGGGATGGGGCTTCTGCCACCTCTCTGGGCAACCTGTTCCAGGGTCTCACCACCCTCATGGTGAAGAACTTCTTCCTAACCTCCATTCTGAATCAACCCATCTCGAGTTTTAATCCATTCCCTCTAGTCCTACCGTTACCCGACATCCTAAAAATTCCCTCACCAGCTTTCTTGTAGGCCCTCTTAAGATACTGGTAGGCCACAATAAGGTGGTGCCTTATTTTCTCCAGACTGAACAATCCCAACTCTCTCAGTCTGTCTCTGTAGGAGAGGTGCTCCAGCCCTCGGATCATCCTCACAGCCCTTCTCTGGACGTGTTCCAGCACATCCAAATATCTGACCCCCTCTCCATAGTCCCTATACATTCAAGCAAATGTAAATTTCTTGATAGAAGAATGAAGAAAAACAAAGCAACAGAACTGAAAGAAAACATAATTTTTCACAATCATCATCTTGTTTCATACTAAGTCTGCAAATAAGAATACTGCTATTTCAGACCTTTAGCAAAAATATCATGGTACTCTACAGTAATAACCTAGAACTTCAATTTGTGGTAACAACATTGCAGCATTTTGATGATCACTGTGAGAAATTATTTTTAAAGGGAGCAGTAATGTTTACACTATGTTCAGTACCAAGAGACAGTTTTATATGCAGACTCGTGAATCAAAATCTCCCACCTGATGAGTCATTTTCCTTTAATAGTAAAAAAACAAATTAAAGATTCATTAGATTGAAGGTGATTGAACTGTTTAAAGCTACCAGGCTGGCAAGCATGTATAAAACCCTCAGCAACCATTTGTACCTAACAAAAATTTATAGAATTAACACAGAGCGACCTCAGCAGTTGTCTTGTTAGCTTTGTTGAGCCTGAGGCTGAAGTTACTATTAAATGAAGATTAAAAAAATTACCATTTAGATCCAGATGGGAAATATTTTTCCCTCTGATCTTCTTGGTGTTGAAAGATATTCAAATTATAGGCACAGTCACAACAATGACCAAAAGGAGGAAACTAACCAGATTTGGGTTTGATCCTGATATGATGGGATTCGTAGTGCACCTCATGTAATTAGTTCAGACATCATCACTAAGATGTTCACAAACCCTAATACCATACCTTCGACTGATACATAAAAAAAAAAAGGTAGATATATTTAATACCAAATAAGATATTTAGTGGTAATTTTAATAAAAACAAGCTGTCAAATAACAGCAAGTTATATTCATTACTGGTTGGTTTAATTAATCTGTTTGTGTTTGGATTTTTTTTTTTCTAATTATATGTGGATATCTGCAAACCATGTGAAAAGTCAGATTTGTAATGTTTTGTGAAGTTACTTCAGATACTTGTCAACTTAAAAGCAACAATTTTTTTTGCTGTTATGCCAATACGTAAAGCTTGAGTTTCATTGAAAATACAGTTTTGGAGCTGGTGAATGATCTGATCCAATGATCTTTTGCTCAGCTTCATGGGATCAGCCCTACCACTTCTACTTCTTGGTCTTTGTGAAGTTCCACACGTGAGACTGAAGTGCATACACGTCCTCTCTGCTTCTCAGAGCAGTCTTGGATTGCCAACTTTTTGAAGAATAAGCATTTAAGAAATCATCTTTGAAGAAATTAAATCTAAGCACAATTAATTTTTTAACCTAAGATACACCTCTGTGTGTCCAGATCTAAGCACCTCTTAAACAATTTGGTTTTGCAAGATCCATGAGGGATTAGTAAGTATTCTTGTCCCATACTTTGACATGGGAAGTAGGTGCAGGGAATTAAGACTGGGCAGAGCTTGGGAGCTGTGACAGGTATGCTGTGACAGCTATAACTGGGTAGTGCAAGTTGTTCCTAATTCTCAGCCCTGTCCTTCTTCCAGAAACTGCTCACTCCTAAAGGAGGAAAGCCTTGCCCAGTCATCAATTAGGTTTCAAGCGACTCACTTGTCAGCCTGCTAAATTAATGTAAGCTTAAACTGAGATGACTTATTCAAAGTAGAACAGCTCCTTCAGGAGAACGAGAGTATCTCACATTATTGAAGATGCAGTGAAAGCTTCATACTTGGAGCTGAAAATTTCCTGCAGGCACCCAACATCAGCATTCAGGTGTCACTGAGAGGTACCAAGTGGTTCTTCAGCAGCTGCTTGACTTGCAGAAACTGAAGTGCTGTTAAAATCCCTTGGGATGTTATGTTGTTCAGCCATTGTCAAGGATTGGGAAATGGTGCTCCCACTGATGTCCCGAAGGTGTCCAACCATCCTCAAGGGGGCCGCGGATTGCAGTCTGGTAGAAACTTGTGCCACACCTCATGTGGAGGCCTTGGGCAGAAAGCTGGTGAGGAGCAGGCTGTAGCCAGTGGGTCATAATCTAAAGCAAGGCAGCTAATGAGGAAGCTCACCCACTGAGCAAGAGGCCTGTTTCGAAATCTCTCCTGAACTGGAAGAAGGACAAGTCTGTGGTAACCAGGTATGTATCCAACTCATCAGGCTTCTGGGCATCAATGATGGGTTAACAGTCAGGTGTCAAAGCTGCTGCTAGTGCAGCTCACCTCTGTGTATGAGCTGCATAGCTTTTGTGTAACTAACTGAATACTGATTGTAGCAGGAACATGGACCTTATCTTTCCAGTTTGCCTGAGTGCCCTCATCAAGGGCTACAAAGTCAGTCCTCTGGATCCTCGTCTCTCCTGTGGTCACTTGCTCTTCACTGCCTTCTGTGAATCCTGGGGTTAGAGATCTAACTCCCTGCTCCCCCAGCCTGCACTTCCAGGCTTCCTTCCTCTGTCAGTTAAATATTTCTTAGGAAAGAAAAGCTTTTTTTCCTCGTTAAAGCAATACATTTCACTCAAATAGCCATTTTACTCAGAGAAATGTGGTTTTTGCACTACTGCTTGCTGTGATGTTAATATATCTATTAGCTGACAGAAGGTATGTCACTCCGTAATAGATCAGACTGCTACAGACAAAAAAGACTCATCAAGAAAAATACACGTGAAAGATTGACATACCTATTTAACTTCAGTTTTAAAGATCTCAAATTTCTTATAAATGTTTTGTCAAAAAGCATACTTATTATAATCAGATGCTATCATCCATCAATTTCTTTCAATTGATTATATGTATGATCGAATTGATGACAGAATCACTTCAGCATAACTACAAGAAAGGCTCTGTTGTTTTCAAACCTTTTTCTATATGTGTACTGGCCGTGTTCTGTGTCCTGTCTTTCATGCTGAATTTGGATGTGCCAACACAGCCCATTTGCATGTGCAAACCTGCCTAGGTTTGGCACGTTCCAGTCAGGGAAGGCACGCACAATTTGTAACATGGAGGTATATTTACCCTCCTGGTCTGCAGAAATATGGGCTTAACTGACATGACCAAATATACAGGTAAATCATGTCTTCAAAATCCGAAACAAATGCTCTGGATACCAATTTTTAAGGACCTTTTATTTAATATCCCATCCAAAAAGTTTTAGTACAACTACAGGTTCTTTTTGGTTTGTTGCCAGTAGATTGTAACTCTGTTGTAACGGTATCCTATAGAAATTACTTATGTGATATAAGATGTTTAGGCACAGCCAGAGACATTTTGGGGAAAAAAATCCCCAACAAAATAACAGGGGTAGCTGGAATCTTGTTTCTGAGAAATAAACATGACTTGAATGGAAACTGAGAATTTACTACCAGAAACAAACAGAAAATGATGTGCTATATTATTTTTTTTATTCCTTAAGGTAACAATAGCCAATTTTTCTCAAACTCAAAGCAAAAATGCTAATGGCTAAACAACAGTGAATCATCTGAACAGAAAAAGTATATTTACTTAAATTTATTGGCAATGCCCTAATGATTTCGGTAAGAAGAAAAACAAATATATGAACTATATATATGTTAACTGCTTCTTAGGTAAACTCCAAGCCATTAAAACTGAACTGAAGTGAACAACTGAAACCAAGATGGAGAAAGCTGCAATAATTGACTTCATCTAAACCATGTTTTAGGAAGCTGGAGTTCCAGAGTAGATGGTGTCCAAGAGATGCCTCAAAAATAGCTGCTTCTACTCCCTGTTTTCCCTTCTAGCTGTACTGTGGTACAGTGTGAGGGCCGCCTGATACATCCTCAGAGAGAATATTCTTCAGTTATATACATTTGACTGCTTTTCCAAAGGACAAAAGTTTTGTTGCGTTGGAATTAAATCTCCCAAAAATACTTTAATATGAAATCAAAAATATGAAAAAAAAGGCCAAAAAAGTCGTAGCCTGTGATTTCTAGGGTGTACAGGTCAAAGTGCCTTCAGAACAGTATTTTTCTTCTACCGCCAACAGTTGAAGTCAGTGCAGCTTGGCAGACAGAACATCAGAGCTGGTGCAGAACTCAAATCTTCTTTCCATTTTTGCTTCATCCCAGTATGGAAACTGGTAACTTCCTGATGCTTTTGCCACTGCCTCAGATTGCCTATCGATAAAATGAGGCTAAGTATAGCTTGCAAAGTAAGCATTTCTATTTTGCAAAGGATCTTGTGTATTTACGTATCAGCAGCGATGGGACTGTTGCTGTACGTTGTTTGGCCTGTTTAGCTTTAAAGGGAAAAATGCTACCATAGAGCAGTAGCGCACATTTTAATTTGATTTTTCTCCATACCTAGGTGATAATAATAGTGCCCATACTTCAGTCTTTTAGTTGAAGCTTATGGGTAAATAGATTTAGTTTTAGAGCTTCAGCTGACTGTACAGATTTTTAATTGAAATTATTGAAGTGAGTAGAAAACTGAAGGCATAATAAAGACATTTTTGTGCTGAGAAATAGATATTTTTTTCCACCCTGCCTGGATATGCATTTGTGTTCCTTGGCTCGAGAAATGTTGCTGTGCATTGTTTCACAGAGCCATGTCCTAATTTCTCTCTTCCTTTTTTCCCTGGAGGCACTCCAGAGGTATGCTGGGGGGCTATAGGTATTTCAGAAACTTGAGAGGGGTATTGGTTTCAGTTCCGTGAAAAACCAAAAAAGGCTGTTCAACTACCTTGTAAGAAAACTGACTGGAATTGGGACTGGAAGGATGAGGTCCAAGTGCTGAGAGTAACGTTCTTGACATAAGGAGTAAGAAGAAAATGATGGCGGAGTTACCTGATGCTTGACCTGTCTTTCAGACAATTAAAGAGAGCAGCTGAATCCAGCTGTAAATGAAACAACTCCCTCAACTCTGAACTTCATCGACAGTGCAATAGTTTTAAATCTCAAAGGTTTTCCCTAGCGGTAGGGAGATATGAAACGATGATAAGTAATTTCTCAGGCCATAGTGGGTAGGAGCTAAAACTCCATCATGCAAAGTGAAAGTGCTTCCTCAGAAGAAATTAATGACCTACTTCCCTGACACATTTTGTTTCACCAGAACTCTCCTTTCTCCTGGCTGTGAAAGTATCAATGGTCTTCTTCCTCCACAGTCCTTCTCCTGTCTTCTACATGATCACGAAGCACCAGTTCAGTTAATTTTGTTGCTTTTTCCTTCACTGTTCGTCATTGCTGGGTCTCTGATCTCCCTGAACATGGGTGCAGGTGAAAAACCAGTCAAAAAGAATAAAATTGGGAAAGAGGTCTGTGCGTAAAGGGAGGGTAGAGGAAGGACTGGAGAAGATTTTTGCCTACCTCTGGCTATAGAGTTGAGCTGCTCACTCACTCTGATTCTCCTCCAAACAAATGCGTCGTGCTCACTTTGCTCTTTTTTTGAAATTGGTTGAGGATTTCCTGATAGACATGTATGTACATTTTTCCTCTCACGTAAAGCTCAGGACCTTGCAGGTAACTCTACTGCAGTCCAGATTCCTGCCAACTCCCTGACGGGTCTCACAACACTCTGTAACAGTGGAGCTGGGCAGGAAACCAAAGTACAAGGGCTAGATTTAATAAAAGACTTTAAGACTCAGCCCAGACTGGAGTCAATAACCTTCTCTGTGGAAATCACTACAGGGAGTAGGGAATGCACCTGTCCTGGAAACAGCGAGGAGATCAATCTTGTCTTTCAGAGCGGGGCGTGGTGGTGTAACCTCCCCTGCTTTGTAGAATAACCACAATGCTTACCCAAGCAGGGAGGAACTGGGAAAGGGCTTGAAAACCTGGCCTGCATCTATCTCATAGGCGAGGGCTGCCTAACGGAGAAAAGCTTCTCCTGCTGTTGCTCTTTAACGTGTTAAATACCATTTTGGGATGGTATTTAAGTGATAAATGACAAGTCAAAGAGTTTAGATTAAGGTAATGCTGAGCATGGCAATGAGAGATGAATTAGGCACTAAGGGCTTAACAGAGAGGCATCTTGTCGTAGTCATTGCCAAAGTTGCAGCAACCGAGGAGGGATTTTTAGGACTGCAAAAACTATTCAAATCCTCCTGTAAGCACATACACACATTCTTTATTGGAAATAGACCTATATATTTATGCTTTTCTGTAACATAATTAAACCGTGTTTCTAAGTTACATGTATAGCCACTAGGAAGGTATTAGAAAGTGTTAATTAATCAGCATTATCAGAGGCAAAGATCACTGATGGTATAGTGGACTTTTTAACACCACACCCGACTTTAGGAAAACTGAAGCCAGTTATAACATGATATGAGCTTTTGCTGCAAATTTCTGTTTGCTGTTTTTTCCCCCTCTTATTAGAGCTAAACAGATTAGTATTCATTGAGTCTACAAATGAAAACCTCATTTTGTAATTAAATGTCAAGAAAATTATTTCACAACTTGCATAGAATAATACAGTCCCCATGAGCCTGATATGACCCATGACTGTGTAGTGTGTAGTGAGGCCCCTAAAACACATTTAATAAACTTGTTTTGCAGAGATGTAAAATAAATGAAGGCCCAAAGGCAAATTTTTATTATAAGGGACATTATTTCGATCAGATTATAATGCCACCTCTCTTTAGCACTCAGAATTTAATTTCAGTGTTTATCACAGTATGCAAAACAAGTAGCATAACATAACATCAAACCTGCTTTGCAAGTATACCTGGAATGGCCTGTATTATTTATTTTGACTGGTTCCTGGATTGTGATGACTTTTATTTAATTTCTGTATCCTTATGTGCAAACTGTAATGAAATATTCTTTTCTCCAAGCCAGCTGGCATAGGTTTTGGGCCTTGTTATTTGGGACAATTGGTGGCTGGTACTCTCTGAACTCTATCAATCTAGTCCTTCAAAGATGAAAAGAAATTATTAGATAATTCCTTGCACAAGAAGAGACACATATAAGAGTATAATTTTTCTTCCCCAACAATGCTAGCAGTATGATGGCCCACTAAACTAAAGACTGATGTGGAACTACCAGTCCCTTATGTATGTTCTTAAATTATTTGCATGTGTTCCCTACTTTTGACATGCTTGGACGGGAAGAACGATTTTTTCTGGTTTATTGAAATATTATAAATTTGTAGGAGGCTAGAAAGGACAGTAGGATGAAAGGAACTAATTCCTGTGAAAGGAACTAATAATCTAAACTGTAATAATAGTTAAGGAGAGAAAGAAAAACGTGGAAGGGATCTTCAATAAAGCTGAACTGAAGGAAAAAGACTAAAGCAAGCACTGTGATAACAGAGATTAAAGCTTTGCTTGGCTTCATAAATCATTTCCCTTACACACTTGACAAAAACTGCGGCTGATGAAGAGCATTACTTAATGTATTCAGAGTATCAGCAAGCTTTACTGTTAATTCACATCACCAAATATTACAATGAGATTGATAACCCTAATAGTTTAATAATTTATATTAAATATAAATCCATCTTTTCATAAAGCCACCTTAAGAGCTGCCCCATTTCAAAAACTATTGTTCTTCAATACTACCCAATATTAATTTTCAGTTTATAGTATAGAAAGGAAAAAAAATCACCTGTATAATTCCACTTAACGTTCTGTCTTAGCATACCTCTTCAAGAATGAAATATGTTAAAATAGAACCTTACCTATAGTAGCTTTCTAGTGGGATATCTCCATGCCTTTTCTAACACTAATATTTAACTAAAAGGTAATCAGACCTAAAATTAATGGTAAGCGTACAAAACTAAATAGTGGCTGCAGGTAACAGATCAAGTCATTAGCCAAATGTTTAAAAATTCTGTAGCAAATCCTCACGGGAAATGAATGAAATATAGCAAAGAACATCAGGTCACGATACTTCTTTCAATAAAAACACTATCTTACTTATGCCATGCAATGGCATGACCGAGAGGCAGAGTACATGCTCTGCACAAGTATGTGGCCAAGGGATATGCTGTTTTCGCAGCCAGGAGTAGCACTACCATTCTCAATTGTTTTTAAATGGTTTTAAGCATTAAAGTGATTTTTATACAATGAGAACCAGTTAACAAGAAAAGAACCCATAGTTTACTATCATAATTGTAGTCTCCATAGCATTCTAAGCAAATACTCTCCGCTTCATTTTTTCAAGGTGGAATGGAATAAAAAGTTAGTTATGAAAGAAAAGAGCACATGATAATTAGCTGCTACACGGCATGCTAACAGAGCAGGAACTCCAAAAAAAGCACCTTGCACTGAAAGCAAATATTTTAAGAGAAAAGAGGCAATACCTCACGGATCCATACCAGTATTACTATGAAGAACGCTGATATGTCTCTTATTTTACTTCTGTAAATTAATATCTTTCATTGAAGAAAAAAGGATCCTGTGAAATTATACACTCTGATTATCTTAAAAAAAACCAGACCTAGCTACTGCTAGCTGGATTTAGCAATAATCAGACTGAAAAGCCAACTAGTTACTTTTCTGGGTAAGTGTTTGTTTCTGTGTCTGTTATTGGAGAACCAAAGGATCCCTGAAGTGAATCTCTGAATTTGAGAAAAGGGCAGGTATATACCCTAGGTGCAAACAATAGAATTAAGAGTTCTCTTTGAACCTATCAACTGCCTGCTAAATACTGTAAAGTACGCTCTTTCTTTACAGAAATGGAATTGCCGGGTTTAGGATTTCCCACCACCACCACCACTTCTGCAGAATAGCCAATGTTGGCTTTCTGATGTACAGTTTCATTTGTAGAACAGACCATTACATCTAGCTGATTACAATACTGCCTCAGAAGATGGTCTGGTAAAGCTCGTGAGGGTCAAGAGAAAATAAATCTCATAAATCTCATGCAGCCTCTTTCTTCCTCTACACATTATACATAGTATGATGGAAAATTTAGTTCATGCTAATCTTGTTCTCACTAATATGGTCATTTATATTAAATATAATACTTAACCTTTCTGGACAGCAGAACCAAAAATTCTATTTATGTCAAGAAAAAGAAATACAGTGACTTAGTAGAAAATATATACAGTCTTCTGACTGTAGGCTGAAAATGCAAGTTATTTTAAGACTACATGTAAACCCATGCAGTTTCTGTGTTCCAAGGAAAAGCTGCCTTGTCTTGTAGATTTTTTTCAATGAGATATGTTTACAAAATGGGTAAGCATTTTTAGACCCTAGATTTTAGATTTAGAGAACCAGAGATGATTCATAGGAAAATACATTCCCAGCCCTACAGCAGATCAAGGAACTGACTTACAATAGCTAATCATATAATATCACCCCATGCTTGATTCCACTCTGTGTGGATGCGTATTGTTCAGAGACAAACAGCATGGAAAGGGATATACACCCTTTGCCTATTTGCCTGGAGGCTGTGAAAGAAGACCAAGGCTTGCTGAGGGGAAAGTTGCATACTATGTCTTTAAAATTTAATCACTTTATCTATTTTGAAGGATTTTAAAAAAATATAAAGAATTCTACTTTGACATTCACAGAAAAATCTTTCCTGTTCACTAAACAGGATTAGTGTCCACAGGCATATACTTCACTTCAGGTTAATGCCAACAAGTCCTGTGGAGCCATTCTTGATACGCTGTGCGATCCCAAACCCGCTTATGTTAGAGGGAGTTCTTATTTGGATGAGTTTTCAATCAGATGTGCAGTGAGAAGAAAATTCATAGTTCGATATTTGTTTCTTGGAATATACTTTATTGGCAGAGGTGGGCTGTTGTGCCACATCTGGTTCCAGCTATTTCTCCTCATTCACGTAAAAACTATATAGAGAGAGTTGCCTCCTTGAGGAAAATTACATTCTGAAATGTACCAAACGTGTAACTTCTGCTGAATTCCCAAAAAGCGCTGGGTGCTTAGCACTCCCCCTGGACTGGCTGTTTTACTATAGACATATTTGACTGACTTGAGCTTCCCTAACTTAAAATGTGTGGCTGTTTTCCCAGGAGAGCAAAAGCAAAGTGTAACTCAGGTGTTCCAGAACCTGTATATATTTTGATTTTACATTAGGAATAAACCCTAATGTAACACCAGACCTGAAATGGGAGTCGAGGAGATTCAGCAGAGCTGGAGTAATATAATTTGGAATTTTCTCTGAGCTGGAATGCGCTCAGAATTAATTATCAACCATTTGTACTAAGCAAAGAGAATTATGTAGCAGTGTACTTCATGGAATAATTAAAGCATGCATTGTACTGTAGGAACAAAAAGATCCAGAGATGTAAAGAACATTTCACTCTTCAATTTACCATATTTCATCTTCAGTTTCAAGGTGATTTAAGGACATGCCAAATATTGTAAATTACTAATACTCTTTCAAAATCCTACTGGAATTCAAATTTTATAATGCTAGGTCTTTTTTAATAGTTAATTAATGCTGAAATTAAAAACAAGTTGTCAATAATTTGAGAGGGATAATGTAAATTACAATGTCTGTTCAGAGTAGGTAGAAAATTTTTTTACTGTTCTTTGGACCAGACAATTTGAATGATGGGTGGG
Source organism: Rhinoptilus africanus (assembly GCA_013400135.1). Taxonomy (NCBI): domain Eukaryota; kingdom Metazoa; phylum Chordata; class Aves; order Charadriiformes; family Glareolidae; genus Rhinoptilus; species Rhinoptilus africanus. The sequence goes on along the minus strand of VXBO01011672.1, from coordinate 242,942 downwards.
GAGAACCTCTTAGGTTTGTACAAACCCAAACATATTTAATTGAGCAAATGGTTACAGGCGACAAACTAACATTTCGTTTCCGTGTCTCCCTTTCATTTTACAATTTTTCAGGATGCAGTCATGCAAGAACAGCCGTTCAAGCAGGGACTGTGTGGTGCCGCACAGATGGGAGAGAGCACGCATGTGTTGTAACTTGCAGGGTGTGCTTGAGGAGAAGCGCAGACATGCTTGCCAGTTGTCTCAGCTGTACTACGGCACAATCAACAGCAGGTTAGTACCGGGGCATGACTTAGGGAAGGAACCCCGATAAAAGGGCAGTAAACTTACTCTGCAAATAATCACTATGGACTAACGACACCCTAAATAGCTCAAGGCCTTAACTGATATCAAGCACTCTACTTGAGTTCCCAAATTAGCAGTGTAACTCCCTAGTATCTCCTTGCTGTTAATAGAGAAACGGTCATCTAGAAGATAATTCAGATATTACTGGAGGTACCTATATCTATTAGTTGTTAAAGGTGTTGAAACTAGATCCATAATAGATGAATCCTGCTCATGATCAGTACTAGTTGTGGGATGATAATAAATCTTTATTGGCACTCTACCATCCTTTCTGTATTGCCATCTCTTACGAATTTCCTAGGAAACATAACTCAAGAAACATAACCGATAACCCAAGAAAATGTAAAGGTTCCAGTGATGCTCTGAATCTGTTTTGTCTTTGGTATTGTTATGCAATGCAGAGTTTAAGAAGTTCACATTTTAATAAATATACTGCATTTCAATCTCTCCACATAGATTCCAGAGACAACCGGTATGATTTCTGCATAAAATTTGTACAGAAAGTATTTTTACCACAGAACTAGTAATTTTCAACTCATAAATAAATCTTGATAAATTATTCTGTAGATCAAAACCAGCATGATATGTATTTACCTACAGTAAAGGCTATGAGTTTTTAAATGATCACGTGTAATAGGCACTGATTTTAAACAGCAAAAGAACAATGAAACAAAAACCTCCAACTTAACAAAAAAAACCCAACCAATTCCCCTCTCCCTTAATTGGATCAAGTGTTGATAGAGCTCAGGCAGTAGGTAAGAGGCAGACTGTACATTCGTGAAGACAACATCGCAGGAAATGAATTACCCATTTTTTTCAGAACTGATTCCACCTTTGTGTTTATGAATATGTGTTCATTTGGATTTTGTTGTTTCATATCTGAAGAAAAGCTTAGGGCTTCCAGCTTATGCACTGCACTAATTTAAGAACTGAATTTCATTTTCTCACCATCTGATATCACAATGCAGGCACAAAATGCCATAAAGAAACACTTTCTAAAATCAATCCATATCTGATAGTTAATTCTGAATAGTTCGATTTAATCCCAGCTCTCTGTCTGAATTTAAAAAAGCAGTAATTGAAAAGTAAAAAAACCACCCAGCTGAATGGAAGTGGCACATTTTATAGAACTTTCTTAAGAAATGGGAAGTTGCCCAAAGCCTGTGGTGCCAAAGTCAGTTTTTAACTATGTTGCTATAAATTAAAACTAATTATGCTTGTTGGAATAGAATCTTCTTCAATTTGTGTTGTAAATGAAATAAACCCCATCCCACTAAGGTACAACAGAGAAAAAAACAAATAAGCATAAAGAGATTTCTTTAGTTTTGCCTGTCTATTCATTGGGAGAGCTATTACTCTGGCCCATACTTGGAAAACCTGGAATAAATATTGAAGTCACTGGTGCACTGCAATCTCTTTGCTAACTGTTTTGCTTTAAAATTTCTGATTTGGCTTGATTTCTTTCCGTAGTAACGTCAGGCAGGCACTTCTTAACAGATTCAAAATTCTGAGCTGCTAAAATATGCAGCAACGGTACATGATGAGGTTTCCTTCACTGTTGGAGATTTTGGAACATCCATGTCTAAGGACACTGGGTTACCTACAGGAAAAAACACCATGCCTTTCTGTTCCAACTTTGTTTTTTCATCAAAGGGAAGATAAAAAGTAGAAAAATCAACACAGAAAACTAAATTTAGTCACCAAAGATGGAAGCTACCCAAACTCTCTAGAGATCTGGGCCAGTGTGTGCCTGAGAAAAACTGTGTCATGACAGCATCAAACCCAGCCCAGCCTCGGTACTCCAAACACTGGGCTCTTTATGGTGTAGTACTGGGGACAGCCTTTGTTCCCAGGGCTCTGAAGCTAAATAAGAGAGTGAGGCAAGCAGGTGAATGAAACAGAGCCAGCGAGATGGTTGTAACAGTGTGATAAAAGTACAGAACAACACACGCTACAGCTTGCTCTTTGTCTAATCTTTGGCATGGAGGGAAGTGATCTCCAGCCTTCACAGCAGGCAGTGTTTTGTATCCCTTCCGTCCCCATGGGGTTTTGTGGTTTCAGTTTGCTAAATCTTTGAAATTCTTCCCTAAAAAAAAAATAAATCAAGGACTTGCAGTTTTTTCAGATCTCTTCTCTGCCTTATTATAACAAATCTAAGAGCTAGAGTTCAATTACCTACTTTTAGGTACAGGGGAGAAATCTACCTTTTCTAAACTATTTTCTTAGCAACTATATTCTAGAAAAGAAAGTTTGGAATAGCAAAGGCATGGTCTTAAAATTGCTTTCTGTTGAAGTCTAACATCAAAACACAGGTTAATAAGTTAGTATCAAAGCTGTCAAAGGAGAGTGGCAGGTGTCCTTTGATGTCTAAGTGACAAGCATTCCCACTACCCTTCCAGTTGGAATAAACAAGTGACTATGGAGAGGATAATCAGTAGTGTATTAGTAGTAAACAGAAGCAATGGGTTTTTTTACTTTCAGATCAGTCCTTGATAACTTGTGATAAAGATATGTAATAGCAAAATGCTTGTAAAACTTACACTAACAATTAGTATAATAATTGACAAAATTAGTTAAGTAGGATTTTGTATGTTTACTTGAAAACATTTGTCCTAATGGATAGATACTGCACGAGTCTCTCTTTTGCCCTGTACGCTCTGGTACTTCTAAAGCACTAATGAAACTGGAACTGAATTTATCTAATGCAGGAGGGATATCTATTTTTTTCCTCTGCAAGGACTTTGTCTTAAAATATTGTTGGTTGTCTTCTTAAACACAAATGAAGAGTTTTATAGAGGTTAATTTAACTTGAGACTTATCCTAATATCTCTGCAGTCCTACAACTATGTATAGAAAAATTGTAATACATCCTCCATTTATTTCTCACAAAGCTGGAGCCTTAAGACAGCTGATAAAGAATGAAATATGTTTTGGAATAATATAAATATTTATCTTTTAGAGAAGTATTCTTGATCACAGCAAATCCTACCCATGCGGCCCTTTTTGTACTTTCACTGAAGTCTCCCTTGCACATAGTACTTCTCATATACAAAGCAAACCCACATTCTTCCCAAATCACCTTGTATTTTGTTTTGATGCTTTAATAGACGCTGGTAAGTACACAGTATATACCACTGAATAGCCAATCTCATTAGAGATTCTATACCTGGATCTACCCAGAAATTTAAAGAACAGCCTTACTCTTCACAGATAAAGAGGATATGCTACTCTTGTAAGCAGCTGAGAGAAGGCATTTGTCAAAAGTCCAATATTTTTTGTCTGTGCACAGACAAAAAAAAACAACTAATACAATCAGCATACCATGCACTAAACTAGTCTTTAAATATTTTTCAAGTTAACTACATTCATCTTAAAACATGGTACAAATCTTTCTTAAAACATGGTACAAATCTTTCTAAGCACAGAAGAGGAAGAAAAAAAATGCACTACCCTGAATTGTATATTTAATATAAATGCACTACCCTGAATTGTATATTTAATATAAAATCCATGACAGCAAAATCTATTGTATATGATTTACTGGAAGAGGGGAAAGCATACCTGGCAGGACTTTACATAGACAGCCTGATCCCAGTGCCTTTCAGCTACTAGAACCCTACACAATGTTTGTCATGACTTCATAAATTCATCCTGCTTCAGCTGTAAAAGCTGGAAGGCATAGCTGACGACTGTTGAGCTTGATTTAAAACAACAGGTTCGTCTACAGAAAAAGACCTCTCTGACATTAAAATAAATATGCAATCCTTTACAAACCACTGCTGTAAATGTGGTTCAGTCTCTCCTTTAGGCCTAATAGGGAAAGCCAATGAAGATCTATCTTTTTTTGCCAGCTTTACTGACTCTTGAAGAATCCTACAAACGATGCTTATTCTGGCATCAGTAAAGAGAAGGCAGGGAGCAGGTAAAACACTTAAGTCTTGGAGGTTCCTCAGGTTGCCGCTGACCACCAGTCTTTTCGCACTCTAGTACCTGGAACCCTAACTTGCCCAGGTTTATGACACAAAACAGCAAAATGCAGATGAGAGCAGACAGCTCTTCACTGCTGCTGTGCTTCTCCCAAGTCCTTCTAGGCCAGCCAATAATGCATGTGTGAGAAGTGCGTGAATAAATTAAAGGTGCCCTCCTTAAACAAGTAGTCCATACTTCTGTCATGGCAGTAGTACAGTCATACCTTGTCGTTTCTAAATCCATCTTGCTATGGGCATTGATCATGAAAGATCCTTCTCTCCTCTCCACTGACACTGAGTAATCACTGTTAAGCTACAGTGCTGTATAAGGAAACATCTGGATGCAGTACAGCAAATGTACAGTGAGGAGTATCAAATATTTTAGAAAGAAGAAAAGAATACATTTGTTACTGAGTCATGCATGCCAGGGTAGCTAACATTATATTTTTGTTGTAAAGTAAAACATTATTTTTATACCCACAACAAAACATGGACCTGCAGAACTTTTCAGGCAATCTTCCAGCAGCTTCATACGAGTCTTTTGCAGCTCAGGACTGTCCCATTCATCTGCTTCAACTCCCCAGTATAAGTCTATGACCTGGAAAATAGTACGCAACCTTGTTACTTTATCGTATGCCCTTTTTTACCTATCAAATTAAAAATTAGCTTTGTCAACATTTCCTGTAGTGCTAAGCATTGCTCTACAGTGCAGTGAAAGGCAATGAGCTCCACATCCAGTCCTTACACAGACTGGCAGGGTTTCCTTAGGTAAACGACAATTCAAGCCTCTTACTTTCCCTCCCAGACAGTCCCTCCTGGGACAGCCTCTCATTTCATATTCACATTTTTTTGGCAGAGATTAGCATGACAAGATCTTGATTTGATATAGTCGTTATTTGCTACTAGATTGCATATAATGGGTAGGTGAGAATAATGACAAAAGCATTGATAAAATCCTGTCTGCATGGAAATGAATGGGAGTTTTGCTGTGGATTGCAGTCAAGACCACAGCTTGACACCCTGTGTCATTTGTATCCACAGGATATAAACTCATCCTGTGCACAAAAAAAGTATTCAAAAGAAAGAATATGCGCGGTTCTGTAATATTGTACTTCCTTTGTTAGCTGGTCTTTGTTACTCTGGAAGCAGAGATCATGTCGATATGCAATGGCAGACAGCTTGCTGTCCAGCCTTTCTTCTGTAGCTACAGACTCGGTTTTGTGATGCTAATTAGATGCACACAAACTCCTGGAAGAAACTGGGATATGGATGTTAAATTTATTTGAAGAAATTAAGTGATGAAGTGTAATTTCTCTAGACATTTGAACTAAAAGGCTGAATTCTTACTGTAGAAATTCAATTTAGAATAGGATCATATGTATGCTTTTCTTTTGAAATAAAACTTAAGGTACTCTCTCATTTAAGCCACTATTGATTGCATACATCATGTACATAACTTGAACAAAAAAAAAGTCCAAATAGAGAGTTAAAAATATATCAAAATTGTATTAAGATATGAATATATTACAATATTGTTTATTGCAATATTATGTGTACTGTGGAAGCACTCTGCTGTTTCCGTAAGAAACGGAATCACAAAACTAGCTGTTGTCTAACCAGATGGTAAAATCAGCCTGAAGATCTAATATAAAAACTAATAATGGGTTAATGTAAAAGTAAAATTCACCATTTACATGGTTAATCTCCTTGGAAAATTTCTCATAACAATAAATGCCAAGGTTTAAGACCTAATCCTAGAAGTATTTATGCTTAGTTTCATAAGCAACACTCTTGTTGGTCATTTCTATCAGAAAATTTTCAGAGACATGTCAGTGTTTCTGGAGTAGGCCCACTGTTGCCAAACACGAGAGGTAATGTACTGTCTGACTGAGGAGCGAAATAGCCCAATGTATAGAACACACTGTAGCTTACACTGACAAGAAAATACATTTAATATCTTTATTTTTTTTACAGAAACTCTGTTCCAAAATTCTGCTGGAACAAGCAGCTTCTGCTTTACAAAACTGCATCTCAAACAGCCTTTCTATTTCCCTCTTGTGCACTGATTTCTTCTCTGTGCTTTTCTCTTTTCGGCTCATTAGGAAAAAAGTGTTCCCTTCTTCCTCTCTCCCTTCTGTTATTATCTATCCAAATTCATTATTGAGCTTCACATTGTATTCAGCTGTCTGATTACTTGAATGATGTATGATACGGCTTAAGTATTCTAGTCATAAAATTAGAGCATCTCAGCATACAGTCAAAAATATTTGAGTTACTGGTTGAACGAATTTATTGTGAAGCCCATCTGAAACATAAAAGCAATTTCTATTTTAATTAACTGTTCAGAAACCATGTTAATTCTGTAAATGTGAAGAGGAAGTTCTTTGGAATAGCAGATACTGTAGGGGCTCAGTGGCTGCCTTCGGTGTGTCATAGCGTTATAGATTGTTTTTATGGGGTAACACAATTTTGGCACTCTCCTGCTTTCAGCTGGGAAAGAGTTAATTTTCTTTCTAGTGATTGCTGTGAAAGGAATGTCAATAAGGCATACCGCTTTAGTTATTGCCAAGCAATGTTTATGCTTTTCAGGGACTTTTTTCAGCTTCTCATAGAACCTGAGGAGGAGTGTAGACAGATTGATGGAATGGCCAATGGAATATTCTGTATGACAGACGTCATGCTCAGTATATAAATGGGGTGAGCGAAGGGGGTGGGAATCCACAATTGCTGCTTAGGATGGTGCCAATTCACCCATTTACTGGGTGGTGAGAGTGACTGTGTCTTGTATATTCTTTTACCATTATTATTACTACTATTACTGCTATTATTACTGCTATTTTCCTTTTCTGATATTGTTCTCTTAAACTATCTTTATCTCAACCCATGAATGTTTTGTTTTGCTTTGTTTTGTTTCTTCTCTTTCCTTTTCTCTCCTTTTCTCCCTCTTCTCCCAGCCATTCTGGGAGAAATGAACTGTGCAATATACTTAATAAATACTTGAAGGGAGGGTGTCAGGAGGATGGGGCCAGGCTCTTTTCAGTGGTGCCCAGGGACAGGACAAGAGGGAATGGGCACAAACTTGAGCATAGGAAGTTCCACCTAAACATGAGGAGGAACTTCTTTCCCTTGAGGGTGGCAGAGCCCTGGCACAGGCTGCCCAGGGAGGTGGTGGAGTCTCCGTCTCTGGAGACATTCAAACCCGCCTGGACGCGTTCCTGTGCAACCTGCTCTAAGGTGGCCCTGCTCTGGCAGGGGGTTGGACTGGATGATCTCCAGAGGGCCCTTCCAACCCTGTGATTCTATGATTCTAAGTAAGTGCGTGATCCCAGCTGCTGGAGGGGGTTAAGCATGACAGCCACATAGTCTCTTAACATGTTATAATTTTCTCCTGCAAGAAGAAATATTTTAGTGATCAAACCTCTGAAGACACCAAGAAATTCAAAATGAGGGGCTTATCAGTTATTCTTTATGTAAACTGAAATAAATAGGATTTACAAAATTAAATAAATGGAACAAGAAGACAACTGTATCTGATGATGAAGTATATTTTAACTTATACTTGTAAAAAACTATGTGACAAACACCCACTCTAACTTTCAGTAAGGCTGCCAAGGTGAGATACAACCAGTGCTCTGTGCAAGAGCTACTTACACACAGTGGACTTGCACCAGTCTAGTTCAGTTCCACTCCAGTCACCTAACAGAGACTTTTCATTCATAATTCAGGGTTTCCTTTTGCTTATTTTAGCTTTTGTCCTACCAATCTTGCAGTTTCACAGATTTTTCTAAGGAAATGAAATAATTTCATCTTTATCACTTCCAAGTGCTTAAAAAAACACTAAAAAATTTCATTCATGCAAAATTCCACTTCCCTTCTAGCATATATCACACAGCAAAAATGATTTGAAACAGTTCATTGTTTCCAAGAAAAAAGTATGCTGCTCATTAACTAGGGTTAGTTACCCTCCAGAATTTTTCTATTACAACTACTTTCTTTAACCTCTCTGTCCTCCCCTAAAAAAATTACTGTGTTTGAGGTACAAAACACCATACACTGTGGAAGTCTTTTTTTCTCAACTTACTTGCTTTCGGTTTTCACTCATACCTTTTTTTTTCAGAAATATTTTCTGATTCAATGGAAAAGGAAATCCATTAAGCAAAAAAAATTCATAGCCTGATTGAATATATTCAGTTCTGCTTCCACACACATGGTGGTTCTGTTCCCTAACAGCTCCCCCCAGCTTGAGGATGCCTGATGGATCTCATGCTTTGCAACAACTGAAACACTTATCAGTGCAGCCCGGTGACTCAGCGGAAGCTGGAGCAATGAATGTGCTCAAATGCATTTAATTTGGGTCATAATTTATCAGGAAGAGGGTGTCTTCAGGACATCCTATATGATAGTGCATTTGTGGTAGTCACACGCAAGGTAGTTCTTGTTTGGTCAGTAGACTACACACCAGGATGAAAAGTTATGTGTTCTGCCCTGTACAGGGAAATATAAATTTATCCCTGTATCTGAAAAGTACATAATATTTTCTTGACACCACTGCACTAAAAACTGTAGTCTTGATTTTGCATACTAACATAAGAAACTCAGTGTATCAGGAATGGAAAAGGCAAAAACCAATGTTTTGATAGATCCTATTTCAGTGCCTACTCCAAAACGCTTTACTACTTTCTCTTGGTAATTTTTTGTACAAGTTTTCCTACTTTGCTTCCACAGAAACATGATAGCTTTCTAGCTGTTTTCTGAAATGTGTCAGTGGAGCTGTCTCTCAGACCTCTTATCACATAAGGACGCTCCTGGTGTTGAAACTATATGATAAAATAATTTGCTTCCATGAATATCAACTAGACTAAACTTAATTATTCCTCCCCTAGAGACTACATTACAATCCATTTGAAGACAGACATGTTTCCTCTCACAAAGAATTCGGTGGATTATGATCTACTTGGAGGAGACATTTCGCTCCTATCACTGAGCTGTCTCCTCAAAGATGACTGAGAAATAGAGTTCATCTCTTCCACTAATATCACTTGGTAATAACAGGCAAAAAAATGCTTTATTATTTAAAGAACTTTTGCTATTCCTTGCATGTACCACTGCAGCTGGGACTTCCCAATCAGCTGATGAGCTGGGACCTTCAGATGAAATTCTTTTATAGCCATACTCGAAAATCACTCTGGAATTTACCACCATGCAGATTCAGCAACTCCACTGTGACTCAGGGAATTAAAACCAAATATCCTAATTTAAGAACTTGTTACTTTGATTAAAAACCAGCTGCATGTGCATCAAGAATAATACACTGGGAGGAACAGGATGTGGTCTAAAAGGCATTAACTGTTTCCAAGTAAGTTATGCTCTGGAAAGCTGAGTTTTTGGGGTCACTAAGATGGGAGGTTAATAGTAGTATGTGAGGGAGGCTTGAGGGTGTAGAATCAGAATTTTTGAAAAACTGAACAACATTTTTGTGACATGACACGCCACAGAGAACCAGTTCCAGGCCTACTGACATATATGGGACTTTATTGGACTTCACTGGACTGTAAATATCTGACTTCAAAGTACCAGTGCCTTTAACTGTGATGCCAAACTCATAAGTTTTAAGTCAAACGCAACTGTATTTATTACCAATTGGCTCTCACCAAAGATGTGGATGAGTCTATGTCTTCCACAACATGAAGGAAAACATGAAGGGACTGAAGCAATGGAAATTTTACAATTGACATTAAAGGAAGCAAATTCCAGAGTATATAATCTCAATAGAAATGTTCTATGTTCAATTCATTTTGGTAATCAGTTTCAATATTCACTTGGCTTAATTATTTTCCACATTACAGTGGAAGACAAACCCATAGTTAGAGTAGATATAATAACAATTATTTGAATATACAGACGGTGCTACTTCAATGATGATTACATGAAATTAAAAATAGGTTGCATTAACTTAAGTATGGTTTCTAGAACATGGTAATTCAGATGTAACATTATTTCTTCTTAAATATCTTGAATACCTAAAATAGAAGTGGTTTCATTAAGTTTCTAATGCAAAAGTTGTCAGTGCGTTGCCATACTGCTTTTACCAGTGCCATGTTGCCATTGTAAAACCCTGTGGTTTTTTCACCTATTCAGAATTTAACCCAAATCTGCCTGTAAAATAATTGATGTACGTCAATTCAGCAAAATTAACATGTGAAATACATTTTTTTTGCAATTTTCTATTTCTGACAACAATGACGATATTTAAACATGTTATCTGTTCTAAACAGTTAATTTCAAGAAAAAGTCATGCAACAGAACAAAACCTACCTGAAATTCCAGCCCATAGTTTTCCCTGCAGAATTCTCTCAGCTTAGGATACACATGTTCTCTTAGGGCGCTCCTTTCTGCTATTGTATCTATGTTGGGGAAAAAGATGTTACTAACTATATTTATAAGAAGTCCATTCTTTTAGTCAGAGATATAGATTTATCACATAAAAAAGAGCCCTTAAAACACACACACACACATATACAAACCTAATCAAAATCAAGTGCTGGGATTTAATCTCCAAACTGTATGTTGAATTTTGTGATGTTTAACATAACTGTAAGGGCAACATTAGGCTTCAGGCACATCTTAATATTGCAGCATATTTCAATAAAGCACAGCTGAATTAATTTGTAATTCAGCAGTCACAATTTCTTTATCAATTTGATTTCTGTTTAGTTTTCAAGAAGCTGAATTTTACTAATTAGAAACACCATGGAACGTACCAAAGATTAGGTAGATCTCTATACTTAGAAATAAATCAGTAACATGAGTTAATGACATTGTGTCAAACACTATCACTTTCCTCACCGTCTTTGATAATATTTTAAAAGGAAGTAAGTTGTTAATAGCAGCATTTGTGGTATTTTTGGTCTAGGTGATTCCTGCTATCGTACTAAATGCACAGTTCTGACATCATGTTATTCTCACCATGCAATATGACATGTGTTTTGATAACTAAGTACAATATGGCCGTGACACCGAAATTATTATTAAGTTCTGTCTGTCCAATTTAATCTGAACACACATATAAAAAACATATCGCTAAAGAAACACACCGTAAATCTGAAGTAAATTTGGTTAGTAATGAAATCTCGTATAGATAATAAATTTTATTGCCAGTCCCAATAAGATATGTGATGGACTTGAGTGACCGATCTCAACTGAGTTAAGACACAGAGGGATGACACCATTGCTAAGATATTTTCAAAAATAAAACACAACCGCTGTAAGCCACTAGATCTGAGCGCCACATGGTGAAAATGAAACAGTGTTAACTTATGAGTGATGGAGAACATCTACTGCAGTTAAAGCAATATTTATATAACTGCACTGAAACAAAACAATGGGTTGAAACTGATTTAGCAATCTCCATATTGTTGTAAACCAGAGATATATGTGCAAATCCAACAGTATTTTGTTTATCAGAGCCACAGTTGATATATTTTAGTCAAAGGTCTGGTCATAGAATCATTGTCACAGATTTACATTTTTTATTTTGACAGTTCTAGGAGAGTGTGAAATCTGTAATTTAATTACATAAAATTCTTAATATTCTTCTTAATACTTAAATATACCTTTGAAATACGACACAGACATGTGGTATAATTACCATTTATTTTTACAAACAGAAAGCAATCCAGAACACCTCCAGAGAATTATTTCTTGTGAAATCTGCATCAAGGTAAAAAGGCTGTACCACAAAGTTGAAGAAGTACAGCCATGAGCTTAATCAAGTTTATCTTAATTACCACAGTTCTTCCTTCACAAACTTTTGATGGGGAGAAAAGCCAAAGGCATAGTAGTTTTCATAAAACATCCCCTCTAAGTGCAACGATATTACGTATTTATGATTTCATGTTTTAAAGTATACCAACTATGCTAATGTGTTCTGAAGACAAAGAATGCTCCAGCAGCTTTAGTCAAGTCCTTGCTGCATTGCAAGCTTTCTACTTAAGGCAAAATCCTAAATCCACAGTGCACAGCTTTTATATATCCAATTTGAACACTGCAAATAAGACAGACCCTGCCACATTCGGAGGAGCGTGGCCTCACTCCCTCTCCCTTCACTTCCCTCTGGAGAAGGTATTACTTTCCTCTGCCTGGCACTGAAGAGGCTGCAGCAGGAGTTCTGTGCCCTGCTTGGGGTACCCCAAATCAGGGGGAGGATGGAGAAGAAACTGGAGAGGCTACTGAGATGGTGAGAGGCCAAGAGCACATGGCTTCAAGGGGAGATGGAGGGATCTGGGCTTGTTTAGCCGGGCAAAAGACTACAAGGGGGACCTAACCACAGCCTACAACTACTTCTAATGCATTTACAAAGATGATGGAGCCAAGCTCTTTGTGGCAGTGTCAGACAGTGCAATAAAGGCAATGACAACGTATTACAGCTTGGGAAGTTCAACTGGGACACTTAGGAGAAGCTCCTCTGTTCTTGAAGCTCTTCAAGACTTGGCCAGACAAGTTCACGGTTGACCAAGTTACTGTTGGCAGCACTTCAAGAGGGAGATCAGCCCATATGATCCTTCTGAGTCCCCCTTGACACCAGCAGTGATCCTGTCTCTCAGAAAAACCTGCAGGTTTGGCTTAGTCTTTCAGGTCCCTTGTACAGTGCCCGGGAAGACTTCTGCTACTGTGCGGGCCAGTGGGAGCAAACCTGTAGAATACAATAGCTGGTGCTAAGGCCCCAGTGTCCAGGCCGTATGCATTTCAGGGGGTTTCATTCTGTATTGGGCTCAACGCCCACAGACATTTGGAGTGCATTAGGTGAGATCCTGGAGTTATTTGCCTGGTTTTCATCCAAAAGGAAGCCAGTTCATACACACCAAGAGCGCTCTATGATGTGAGTTAAAGTATATTAGACAGTGATGGTCAAGAGATTCACCTCAGAAAGGTTCTCCAGATCTGGATGACTACAGATGCTTCCTACAAATATTTAGGAATGGAGTGCAAAAACCAGCGCTCTCAGCCCAGAGTCACCTGAGTTAGTACATAAGGAATTGAGGGATGGATGAGTTGCTCCCTCCTTAGTATCCACAGTCATTAACTTTCTCGTATAATTTAGTGCCTAAGTCAACCTTTTCCTGCAGAATGTAGCATGCAGCAAACAAGGCTAATTAGCCAAAGGGTTGCACTGTGCTGATGTAGTAGTATTATTTTGTCTCCAAAGCAACTTTTCTCAGTGCCAGTTTGGAGTCACTGTACTGCATCATGTTGCTGTACCTTGTGATAAAAGCTACCTGCGCACTTTGCTTCATTTAAGATAGTTCACTTTTTTTTTTTACCTTCACAGTAACCGAGGACCTTAGATCAGTCAGTGATAGAAGACTATATATTCTATATTCTTTGCCTTAAGACCAGTTAATTTTGGCATGCAAGTCTACGAAAACACAGAGCATCATATCTTCACAATTGAGTAGAATAAACTCAGTTGAAACCCAACTTACTACTCGGTTACTGAGCTAAAATAAAATGATTCCTGCTTCTCAACTGAAATTAAGCACAACTACAGCTTTGTTATAAAGGAAGCAACAATTCAGTTACTGTTTGCAGTTACTTAAATGATCAATGTGACAGCGGACAGAACATTCTTATGAGGGAACTAAAATAGGCTGAGTTGCAGCGAAAAAAAATTACTGGAAAAGGGCAGAAGTTAAGAGTAAACATGATTAAATCATAAATAGGAAATATATTGTCGGAGGTATACAACAGACAAAACCATATTCTGCTGCTTTCTATTTATGCCCACAGGACTTACCCTGCAGAACCCCGCTGGCTCTAGTTTTAGAACACGGTGCTGCTCCCTGCAGCGTCAACTTGTAGAGGCTTGTTCAGAAAATGAAACAACATGCTGCAAGAGTAATGCTACACTTCTAATGCCTTACAAATGAAAGAGATAAAGACACAGAAAGAGATAAAACAATCCTTCAACTAGAACTGTGTTCTGGATAAGACACGCGGCATCCCCATCCTGTATTTTTATTCCTATCTCCAAATTGACTGGAATGTGCTTATCTAATTGGAATTTGAGTATGGTTAATGAATTTAAAGAATCCCTGTATTTGTAATAATTGTGAAATTTTAAGGAAATAGAAATGCATACAGTTAAGATGAACTACAGTAATTAGTATGGATGGCAGATAAGCTGGTTTAATTAAATAAAATCTAACCTGATTTACAGTGACAGCAAATCTGTGAAGCTGGCAGATCCTAACAACAAAAATGTCACACAGGCAAATTCCACCTTCCAGGCTGCTGCTGCAGATGAACGGATTAACTAAATGACATTCTTCTAGTAGCCAAATGAGACAGTAGTTGTGACATGAGCTTTATACACCTCCTAATGTTAATTCTGACACTCCGAAATCCAAATGACAGTCCACAATGAACTGTGGGAATGAAACTACATCTTCAAAACCGTTAAGAAGAGACTTAAAAAAGCCCCAACCCTAAATTTGTCTCCAGTATTAAAAGCAAACCAAAACCCAACCCTGTCCCAAGCGAGACGGTGACTTGCGGTGACTTGCTGAACATATATCTCCCCTACAAGAGCTAACAGACGCCTGCCTCCTAAGCCAGTCCATAACCACACCATCCTGCCTACCCCTACACTTTGAACCGATGGAGAACGCCACCGCAGCCCTTCCTCTCTCCGTGCACCCCCAGTGTAACGCTGAGGACAGAACTACATTAGCCACATACGCATTTATGGCCTCTCTGCCAAATAGTAGGCAATCGCTGCTTAAACATGAGTGCTTGTGTGAGGAGTGATTTCTCAAGACTTGTAGCTCAGTCAAATCACTGCCAGTTTTCATTAAACTACTCCAAGGTGCTGCTTCTCAGCGTGAACTATTTCTATGCCAAAGTCTGACCTTCAAACACAAGCTGTTCTGCTATTAAAGTAGCTTATTTTATTTTTAATAGGGAAAGTACATTTCACATTCCTGTGTTAGTAAACACATGAAGTGTATTTACAAACAGTTGCCAAACATTAATCTCTGGGATAAAATAAGTCATGGAAAATAGCCTAGTTGAAGAAAATGTCAAAACATATACGCAAGTGAATAGAAAGAGTTAACATGGAAGCCTGATGGAAATAATTGCCCATTTTCAAGCACCAGTTATATTGCCCCATGGCCAAACAGTTTCGCTTCTTGCTGGTGGTCTTACTGGTTCAGCCCCAGTGATGGTAATGGCTGTTTCACAGAGGAAGGGTGGGCTGCAGACACCCGATGACTCTTGCTCAACCAAGGCTGGACGCAGCTGAATAAGGAGGTTGCTCAGCCTCATCCCTCCACTGTGTGTTGCACCGGGGGTGCCAATGAGGGAACAGGGAGCCCCACTCGACCACCCTCAAAGGAGCAGCACATTCAAGTTGCGATTCTGTTCACAGAAAGGTTGGGTCACCTGTGAGTCACCTTACCCACGCAGGAGGCAAGCTGAAACCCTCCAGCAGGGGAAAGGCCTAAGCAGGGAGGGTGTTGGCACTGCCACAGCTTGACTGATGGAGGAACACGGCATTACCCAGCTCCCAGGAGCCGGCAGGAAAAGTGCCGACCGACGTAATGGGTTGAGGCAGGCAGCTAAACCTGGAAGGACCAAGGCAGAAAAAGAAGAGGAAGGAAAAAGCTGCCCTTGCAGCTGTTCAAATGTCAGAAATGAACGTCATATGGGGTCACAGAGCTGCCTCCAGGTTGCATCTTCATCCCGTCACCCAGGAGAGAGCAGCTCCCTGTGTGCACAGAAAGAATTTCTGTATCACCCACCCTGTGCTCGGTGTTCCCGAGCTTTGCAGTGGTCAGGACAGAAGCTTCCTGGGGGTCTTGACCTCACCTCTTTCACTGCCTGCTTCCCTGCTAGCTTAGTTGCCTGCACAAATACGCACAGATACGCTTATTATCACATAATGTTGGAGTCTTCTGTGCAACTGTGGAGGTCTGATGCCCTGGATGAGCAGAGGACATCATCTAATCCAGTCCTGAATTCATATCCACTAAAATACCCAGCTATTTGCATCCTCTAAGTATTCTAAATGCTTGGATTTGCTGTATGGGTAGGACAGATTCTTGCCAGAGGATTTTTTTTTTTTAAACGCATTGCAATATTAAACAATATGGGTATTTGATAACCATTGTCTACTGACGGCAGTGAGAATTTCTGTACTTGAATTATCTAAGGATATAGGCGAATAAGGTTAAAAATTACTTAGCAGCAATACCAAGTAAGGAAGTGACTGCCAAACCTCTTAATGATACTACGTTCTTGTCACATAGGACTATTCAACTGAATTATTCCTTTTAAACTGCCTCTTTTTTCCTAATAATGCACAATAGCATTGTATATTACCCCGATACTAAAAGGTTTGAATACCAGCAGGTAAGAAATGTCCTTAAATATTATGGAAACGTTGTCTCTGAAAATAATACCATAATAATAAGTCATTTGCATTTGTATAGTGCCTTTCATCTGAGAATCTCAGAGCACTTTGCAAGCAAGGAGTTTGAATCATGTAGCTGGTGAAACAGGGAAAAATAACTTGAGCTACCTAGTACCCTTGCCTTCCTAGAAAATTAACTCCATATTCTCTTGTCATTTCCTTCACTTCGCGTTTCTGTGAGTAGAGAGCATTAGAATAAGCATCCAAAGCTCCCCAAGACTCTTTTTAGGGAATGAAAACAGATTGGTCTGGGTCACTTCTTCCAGTATGGCCTCCCTGAACAACACTGCCAACCTTCAGGTCTCCACTGGCTCTCTAAGAAGGCAAATAGGAAACTAGACAGACTCTGCTCTCTCCTGGAGAGACTCTAGACTCTCCTCAACCTTCTCAGTTCTTAAAAAAATACATGCAACGGGGGGCTGAGCATTTCAGCCCGAAGAAATGGCCATTTGGCATGAAAATCAGAAGAAATAATGGAAAATGACATTAAAATAGTAAGTAATCCTGAAATGTGTCTCTCAATTGTGAAGAAATGACAGGATGTGACAACAAATTTGTGGTCCACACCAGAACATTTAAACAAACACATTTTCAGAACAAAAGACTTGACTATCTGAGGCAAGATTCAAAATGCAGGGCATAATTAGAAGCCTAAAACTTCTAGTTGCAGCAATTAGCTTTTCCGTTTTAGCCTAAAATCAAACAATATCCAGTTTAAAATGAGGTGTAGTTTTATAACCTATTTCTCTGAAATGTTCTCTACTGTCAGTTCTGTAAGGTGACAAATTTAAATGCCACATATAGAATATGTATTTATTATTTTTTTAATTATAATGCTTAGTTGGCCACATTTCACAGTGACACCTTACTTATAAAATACCCGGCATCTTGACTGTTAATATGATTAACCAGTGCCACCTATTGGCTTAACAAAAACACCCAGCTGTCAATTTATTTACATAAAAAATGAGGCAACTAGTAAAATCAAAGGGGTCAAGACCTGTGTTAAAATACAGAATTTTTGGGAAATATCAGTATGGAACTGACATGACAGAAGAGAAAAGCAGTTCCTATATCTAAATATCAAAAGACTTTTGATTGTTCACAGATGATTGTGTTCCCAATTTAAAACAAATCACAGAATCATAGAATCATTCAGCTTGGAAAAGACCCTCGAGATTATCAAGCCCAACCATCAGCCCCACGCTACGAAGTTCTCCCCTACACCACATCCCCCAACACCACATCGAAACGGCTCTGAAAAACATTGAGGGATGGTGACTCCATCACCTCCCTGCGCAGCCTATTCCATGTCTGACGACTCTTTCTGTGAAGAATTTTTTTCTAATGTCCAATGTAAACCTCCCCTGTTGCAGCTTGAAGCCATTCCCTCTTGTTCTATCGCTAATTACCTGTGAGAAGAGACCAGCACCAACCTCTCTACAATGTCCTTTCAAATAGCTGTAGATTTCTAAGAGTTCTGAGTTTTATTATGTGTACAACATGCTCACATGAAACAAATTTGGATTCTGATCCAAAGGTCGGTGAGGTTAATGGAAAGATCTGTTAATCTCAGTGGATCTTAAATGAAGTTCTACATTTGCGGCATATGTTGAAAGCCTGTACCTTTTGATGTCTTATTGATTTCCACAGAGTTTGGATGATACCCTTCAATCCATAAATAAATTAATAACTAAAACCTCACTACATACTCATTAAATCTAGTGGATATGGCATGGTATGAGTGAGGGCTCTGAGCCAGAATTTGATCGCATAATGTATCCTAATAACTAACCTCACATTACCCCTTGGGAACACAGCACCCTTACAGGAAGATGTTCTTAAAAAGAGTTAAGTTGACCTGGAATCCTTTCCCAACCCTGCAAATGGTCCCCAGATTGCAGCCCGGGTGCCTAGGTGTCCTTGCATCCCTCGGCTGTGGTTTGTGGCAAACACTGCAAATGCCAACGCACGGCTGGAGCTTTCGCGGCACCGCGGGTTGAAGGCGGAATCTCCACAGGGGGAGAGTTTTGCATTCTGCAAACCGCACAAGTGGAAGAATCCAACAAAACCTAATTCTTTCATTTAATAAAGTGAACTAGCAAAAGCTCTTGAAAACATGACAATTTACAAACAATTATTGTCGTACAATTAAATGATGTGACAGGAGAAACTGAAGACACAGCACATCTAGAGACACCAAAATTAAGTCTGAAAATTATCTCTGCAGAACACTGAAGCTTATTACAACTAAGCACTGGAAAATAGCAAAGCCTGCAAGGACAAGAATTTGCAACTATAATTGAAATTAGTGTAAAAGAAAAACTTCTCATGAAATCTAAAAGAGGACTTCTGAGTGAGCTGTGCAGACAACTAAACAGAAGACATAAAAAAGGCCAGTGCGGTAACAAACATACCTGCAAAAATCCTGCTTATTTATATGGAGGTGTCAATTCACCCTTCAAAAAATTATGGAATTACTTGGAAAGCAGAAAAAAAGCTGTACAACACTGAAAAATGTTTTTAACAATTAAGTTGTGTGTGCTGAAGTAGCTTTACTATTTTTTTTCTGACATCACTAGACCAAAGAGAAAACAATCAGGGTACATTACTAAAGCACTTGAGGTAATGAGGCAGTGGCAATCAATAAAGCAACGGGATGTCACAGACATTTTGTCTCCTAACTGAGCTGCAGATTCAAGTGCTGGAAGCAAACAAATATATTTTGTAGGCTTAGAGAAGGCATAAAAGAGTTAAGCCATAAAAAACCACAAGAAAGCAAGGCTCGTAAAAGCACACACGAATTTCACAGTACAGGCCAGTGCAGGCCCATTAAATATACTTCATTCTGAAGAAATTCCAGTTAACACTCCTATGTGACTTTACATCTGGCAGCACGACAAAGCTATAGAAGAGCTCTGCAAGCACTGTTGGCTCTCTGGTAAAGTTGCCCTTCCCTCTGTTGGGCAAGTGTAGGGTGCTGCACCTGGGGAGGAATAACCCCCTGCACCAGGACAGGTTGGGGGCTGACCTGCTGGAGAGCAGCTCTGGGGAAAGGGACCTGTGAGTCCTGGTGGACAACAGGATGACCATGAGCCAGCAATGTGCCCTTGTGGCCAAGAAGGCCAATGGCATCCTGGGGTGCATCAAGAAGAGTGTGGCCAGCAGGTGGAGGGCGGTCATCCTCCCCCTCTGCTCTGCCTTGGTGAGGCCCCACCTGGAGTACTGTGTCCAGTTCTGGGCTCCCCAGCTCAAGAGGGACAAGGAATTGCTGGAGAGGGTGCAGCATAGGGCTACAGAGATGATTAGGGGACTGGAACACCTCTCTTATGAAGAAAGGCTGAGGGATTTGGGTCTCTTTAGTCTAGAAAAATGACAGCTGAGGGGGCACCTTATCAATGCTTACAAATACTGAAAGGGTGTGTGTCAGGAGGATGGGGCCAGGCTCTTTTCAGTGGTGCCAGTGACAGGACAAGAGGGAATGGGCACAAACTTGAGCACAGGAAGTTCCACCTAAACATGAGGAGGAACTTCTTTACCTTGAGGGTGGCAGAGCCCTGGCACAGGCTGCCCAGGGAGGTGGTGGAGTCTCCATCTCTGGAGACATTCAAACCCCGCCTGGATGGGTTCCTGTGCAACCTGCTCTAAGGTGGCCCTGCTCTGGCAGGTGGTTTGCACTAGATGATCTCCAGAGGTCCCTGACAACCCTATGATTCTGTGATTCTCTAAACTTTCTATTTAGTCACAAAGTTCTCATCCAAGTCATATTTTTCCTTAAGTTTGGTGGAACATGGCATTTTTTGGGTCACTACAGAACTGCTGACGTCAGTCGGGCCAGCTGGAAAAGCATGACTTTTGTCAAATGTAGCCTAGTGTATGGCCTTCAGGTGAAAAATGTGAAGACTTCCATGCCAGAAGATGAAAAAGTCTTGAACCTGACACTTGTGGGTGTGCAGACACCCCAAGAAGTGTAAGGTGCTGCTTGCTATCAACGCAGTAAGGCTGCATCAATAAAATAGTTTTCTTTGTAACAGACTTTTTTTCGTGATGCTAAATGGAGAGGACTATGAAATAACATCCCTGCACCATCAGGATAGTACTTAGCTGCCGTAGAAACAGTTGACAACCTTGCAAAGGAGAGCAGCTGCAAGAGGGCATTAAGCCCAGAGCAACAGGACTGTGTGAGGGAGGGCTGCCAGCAACTCAACCACGCCTTGCCTGAATAAGAGAATCTCAACCAATTTCTTACCGGACTATTTCACAAACCGACAGACAACTTCTACCTAGCTATAACCACCCACTTACGGGCACTGCAGTACAACGGTTTCTAAAACTGAGAACTCCAGGCGGGGTCTGTGCTAAAAGTCATTGAGCGTGACCAAATAATTCACAAAACTGGCTTGTTCTGACGGATTATGTAACATCTGAGAGGAAAACAGTGATTGACATGCAAAGGAAGCGTGATTTATCTTATCCCCGTTCTCCCTCACCCTTTCCAATTCTAATGATTCATCTCAGCATTAGTTTCAGTGAAGATTATATAATCCAGTTAAACAGGCAAATTTTTGTAAATTTTCAGATGTAGCTGTTTTTATGAGTAAAATATTTTTTGTGATGACTTGATTTTACTGTATTTTGTTTTCTTGTTCCAGATCTTATTATTTTTTTCTGCTTGCCAACCACATTTAGTTGATGACATATATTAAGGTAATAGTAAAATTGCAGTGTAACAATCTTGAAGAGTTAGTAATTGTAAAAGGACAATACATATTCTAATCACTTACTCTATTTGAGAAGCAGATGTAGTTGAAACAACTAAGTTCAATTTCCCACTAATACATGTCACAAGTGTGATACAGAAAATACTATTTGAAGAACTTCCAGAACTGGCATGCCAATTTAATCAATCGGTGAGTGAACTACAGACTGCCGTCCAAATTAGTACTTTCAAATTACTTTAGCCATCTTTCCCAGCTCTTCAGTCTAATTTTCACAACAATAATACCCGATGAGCTGCAGTGACCTTCAAAGGAGGATAAAGATCTCTTATGATGCTGTACTCTCAACAGCAGTGTAGAAGATGGTTGAAAGTGCGCACTTGACTTAATTTCCATTTCTTGCACTGACAGACACTGTCAGTATTTCTCAATGCCTGTGAATGCATTTGTCCCTTAGCCACAGAATATCTAAAAACATCTGCAAGCCATCTTTTACTTTCTACACCTACAAACGGTTAAACACAACTGAATCCGCAACTGGGGATCTCATTTATTTTATTTGAAATGATTTTGAATTTACCTAATGACTATGAGGAGCTGACTGTGGCGTTAACACTGGAACAATACACCAGCAATGGAATTGCTCAGTAGAATTATACAGTATTATACATCATTGATTATCGAAAGTATAAAATAGAAAATTCATAATTAAAACAGGTGGAGTGTAAGGATATCATTTGCATTTTTAGCTCTGTTTTCTAAAGAAAGGAGGAATATATGATGATCTGTGTGTCTTCTACGTGTCTTCTCTTTTGAAAAATACTTTTAATTCATGACTGACTTTAAACAAATCTGACAGAATGATATTAATCTCAAATATAATGAATATCCTATATGAGAATGAATCAGCAGGTAAATAAGAGAAATCCTGTAAATGAGTCTCCTCTTCCCATTCATAAATAAACCATCAAAGGAAAAGCTGTTACATGAGCTACTGGACACTTCGTAAATGCCTTATTTGCAGGAAACAAGCATTTATCTGCAGGACATACATACATGGTAAAATAATATTTATGGGAGTTTATTGCTTTATATTACACCTGCTTTTCCTGCATGCATAGATCGGCTTCCTGACATGGTAAAAGGATGAAGAGACAGAAACTAGATTTGAGAAATTTATGAATAATGACATAGACCAGTAAAAGTTACTGAAACTCATTCTAAGCAAGGAAATTTTCAGGGATTTTTTTTACCTTTAGTAGTTTCTATTGACTAATGACTTTATTTTGCGTCTGTCTATGTTGCAGTGAGCACTACCAGTAGTGCTATGGAAGACGTAGTGCAGCATATGTTGTACAGTCCATTATCCTATGTATTTTCTTAACTGGTTTGGAGACAGCTCAAGAAGAGCTAGACTATCTTCTGTCAGGAATGGCACAGGTACATCTGATCCTACTTTGGGCAGGAGGACAGATCTGAAGGCCTCAAGAGGTCCCTTCCAGCCTCCTGGTCTGTGATTTGCTCAACGATAAGTAACTGCCTAATGAAATAACTGCCTATAGTCCCTTAGACCTCTGTTGTGGACACGTATTTTGGGTTTAAATGGCATGTCATTGAACTCAATGGCACTCATTTTGCTCACCACAGATTGCTTAATTCTTTATAATCCCATGTTGTAAATGACTTGCATTTCAAAATACAAACTTTGCTAGCGTCTTGATATGCCAAATTAGGGACCACATACACAGGAATGCATCAATAACTTGCTTCAAGAGCGTTGCATAATTCTTCATCACATTTAAACGTAATCCAATACATATCTAAGTAAACCAAGCCCATTATCAAACAATAATATGATCTTACAATTTTCCTAACATTTACTGGTAACCACTCCCAAAAAGAGGATCAACGCTTACTGTTCACTGCTCTCAGTATCTATCTGAGCTATCAGAAACAGAGGGTGTAAAACGAAGAAGAAAAATAGGCATTTTCTTCAGAATAAATAACATTGTCTTGCCAGAACAGTACAGGCTACGAATCTAGCCACCAAGTAAGAAAATACTTTTCCTCTTATCTCCTCTTCAAGAATTTGGGGGCGCCTTTATTAAACAACAGTAAGCATGAAAAAATAAAAAAGATTAAGTCCTTACTTTTAAGAAAATAATTTATAAAGCATACATAATTTCTGTTATGTTTGATTATGTCAGTTAAGCACGATCCTCTAGATGTGTCATGATGGCATAGGTAGGTTTGGATATTCTTGATAATAAAATAACCCTTAGGTTAGAGTCCTGCATGACACACTGGACTCCTTTAGATTAGACTTGATCCCTTAGGCACCTCAGATTGTTGAACACTGTCATTTCCTTATTTATTTCTTAGTATAGCTGCATTTTAATAATGGAAATAAGGATATTCAGATAACTATGTCGTCACAGTTAAACTCTCTTTCTATATAAAGATAGATAAAACCAGATCATTACAATGATGGTTTTGGATAAAGTTACTCTTTTAGGGAGATCTGCTTTTAGATAGCCCCACTCTACAGATATTTCCACTTTTGGTTTTTGGGATCTCTTCTTTGGCTGAATACGCATGGCCTTGCTCATCCCACTGATGTTAGTAGGACTGGGCATTTCACTGGGCAATAATCTTTCTCAAGGCTTGGAAAGATTGTTATAAGTACCAAGCCCATTGACTAATTAGTAAAGCAACTAGACAAATTCATGAAAGCAAAGGACCTCACAGGTTATTAAACAGAAAGACATAGCTTTTATCATTTTGTCTCTGTTGTGATCTCTTATTCTTCCATCATGCATCTGAGACTGCCAGGGGCACAGGAGGAGTATTGGGCTCCAACAGTCTAACTATGCCCCATCTTACTGCATTTACTTCTCACTTATTTTATATATAATAGCTGATGTGCATAATTCTGCAAATATGGATAACTCCTCATCTAAAAGTATTAAGCCCACATGGTTATTCTGTGGTTCTCAATCTTAATCTAATAAAATCCAGTCAGTGAGATCGCTTGTGAGGGAACATGGAGTGTAAGCTCAGGCAGTGTCAGGGATTCTGCTACAAATATTCTAAAGTGCCAGTCATTTCTTCCTACACTGCATGGTCAAACATCAATCTTGTACGATACAAATAAACAACGCAAACTAACAGATAATATATATTGAAACCACTATGCTAAAAAAGGGATTTTGGAGGATTTGCACAAGCCTTTTTTTTTTTTTGGCCAATGATTTTTAACTTTGAACTTCTATATGCTTCTATTTTGTACTTTTATGAAGTGCTGTATCTTGTAAGAAATGCAAATGCTCTTTAGTAATACGAACACATCAAAGGGTCTGGGCTTCAGAAATGCCCGCGAATAGCAAACACTCCAGTTGGGGAGCTCTCTGAAACTGAGGCAGTCTAGATAGAGCTCTTAGTCATTAATTCTCATTTAATCTTAATGTTTTTGTAAAACGTTACTAATTAGTGACTGTAAATAATAATTTTACAAATAACATTGCTGTGTATCATACATACACTATAATAACCACATGGCTCAATACCTGATTCAGATAACAGAGAGCTGAAGGACAAAGCCGGAGATTTATAAAGCATAGGTGAGACTGTGAATTGCCAATAGAGTGATATGGACTCTTACTAATAAACATATTTGAGTGTTTAATCGTACCAAAGACACATGTTACTATCTTGAAGACTGCAGACTCCAAGCAAATGCTAGGAGTAGGTTGTACAGGACTGTTTTTCAGGCTCTGACAGTTTGAAATCTGATCTGTTCAGCTACTTGATCAGTCCCAAAGACCAATACTTGGCAACGGCATGGCTCTGGATTAAGCCCATTTGCTAGACTTTCCAGCTTCTGGCACCAAGTGTATTTTGAACAGCCTGATAAATCTAGTCTGTAAAGATGATTTTTTTTTTCTAGGTCCAGATTTTGTACAATAACAACTGTAGTGGGTCAGGCACAAAGTCTGTCCAGCACAGCATCTTCTCTCTGACAATGGGCATTAGCAGGTGTTTATAGAAGGAGTTTAAGACGGGATGAAGGATGGAGGCAGGCATGTAATTACAGTGGTGACGGGGTGGTTTACAAGCATTGCACGTGGTACATCTTCTCCTTGTCCAACACAGCAGCACGCACATGGTACTCTGAACTGACTCGGGGCTCCCTCCTCTTCACCTTGCTACACTCCCTGCTTTCAGCTACCTGTGATTTAGCCTTACTCCCCTTCTACTAAAGGTTTTGGAAGTAAAAACCTCTCTCTGATACAAAACCTAAATTAATAAGAGTAGCATCAGTCCAGTGGAGTTATTTTAGAGTTGCACTGGCACAGCCATGATTAAATTGGGTTCTCTAATTCTATCATTATCCTTCTTTAATTAAAATTCCAGTAAGGGGATAAAGCATTTGTCTTCAACAGCACTGCCTACATTAAGAACTGCCAGATTTCTCTGCATTCCATACACACGACTATCTATGACTACATTATATTTATATCTACCACCTGCAATATATTAAAACCTAAATTACTGGTAGCTAAATATTACTAATGTATTATGGCAGCCTGAAAAGATATCACAAAATACTCTTTTAGCAGATGAAAATTTAAAGAAATTTCATTTGTTTCAGATGAAAAAAAATTGCCGCTCAGACACTGCCCTCATATCTTGCATTAGAAGTTCAGTAATTCCTTGATCTAAAGCTTTTTTTCTGTAATAAATATTTTAAAATTTTCAAAAAAACCCTTAAAGTCTAATGTAGGATTTTCTCTTATGTTTACATATCTGTGAACACATGCATACACCTACACAGTAATTTATTTAAGTATCTTAAAAGGAGAGATTTCACTGCATAAGCTTAGAGATAGGATGCCAAGTTATGTACCCTTTGTACTACTCTGTTCTTACATGATTACAGAAATCCCACTACACAATACATGTGGTCTCCTGGAAACGCAGCCTCAGAAATCCCTGTTGCTCAGCTGCGAGGTCGTCCCACTGCCCTTGATCAGGCAGGAGAGGAGCTCCCCGGTGTCGGTGGGGAAGGCACTGTAACGCTGCCCGCACAGTGCTGCCGCTCATTTGAAGCGAGGTCTCATACTTTGCTTGGGGAACGATTCACAATAAGGGCGTGATTCAACACTGTTGCCGTCCATCATCTAACATAGTGATTGAGAAATTAGTTTGCACAAGTGTTTCATCGTCCCTCACTGTACTTAGTGTCAAGTGTGCAGGGGCTGCAAGCTCCTCTTAGTCTGTCATTGAAGGGATGACACTTTGCAGAAGAACAAGGCATGCTCCAGTGTCCTACGCACATCGTGGCTGCTCTGTGTTTCTAGCGTAACAAAACTATTCATGCATATGTATGTATGTATATATGCACAAACTACAATACATGGAGCCAGTCTAGCATGCAAATACATCTGAAGAAATAAAGCAATATTTACAAAGTTAGAAAGGAAAAAAAGGAAATTGTAGGTTCTGCTCTGTTTTAACATTATTTCCTCAACGCTAAGAAAAACAGTTCATAAAACCTAAGCTGCAGGTGCACTCAACCCTGAATGTTTACAAGTTTACTTGGGGATAAAATCTAAACTCCTCTGTAAAGCTTTTACTTTTACAATAGCGTTTAGCAGAACCTAGGCTGCTCTTCAGTAATGCTAGAATTGCAATCTTGAGTGATGGCTGGTTCTTGCAAGGGGTCCCAACAGCGAGTTTGAAAATTGTCTGTGATAGTGTGGCTTGAGTTTTATACATCTACTTACACCATTTTATACAGTTTATAACATTTTCTATAATTTCTGCCTATGTATGCGCATGTGCATATACACAATATAGACACATACACAAAAATTATACATAAACACAATTTTAGTATTTTTTATATTAAAAAAGAACGGTCATGTGGTTGAAAAATTTAAGTGCTGGTTTTTAAGTAGATTGTGTAAATACCTAATCCAGACTTTTGGAGCTGATAATTCCAGATGCTGCTTAGCAAGAAGGTGACTGGGTTACAGGTAATTTGCTTATTTGTAAATATCAAGAAGAAAGAAGAAAACCAACAAACTAAATAGCTTGCTGTTTTACTAAAAAAACCCCAAACCAAACCATGCCTCTTGATCTTAGTCTTGTTCCCCAAATGCACATCTTACCTTTTGAGTAGGTCAATTAAAAATTTTGTTCAAAATTAAACAAAAGTTCTCACTGTTTCCACTTGCATATTTGGTACATTTAGAGCAAATCCTTAGCCAGGCCCCAGGGTACGACAAGCAAAGAACCCACAAAACCAACAGGGGGACATGAACAACAAGTCTTTTCACACAGTTTATCAACATTTTCTCAGGTTTATCTGTCTGGCAGAATAATCTTCAATTCTCCCTCCATCCTAGCCCAAAACTACCATCTCCTCTAACAGGAAAAAGGCTTGAGGATCTGCTCAGCAAAAACTCATCTCGTACTGGTTCTGCTTGAGATCTACCAGCGCTGCCTTGCAAAAGTAGTTAAAGCCTCTGTGAGACTTGGTCACATAGTCTCAAGCAGAGTTAGATCTTGCTTTCTGCTCAGACACACCAACACCGCAGTTTTTCTGCGGCACCAGAGGAAAGAGAGAAAACTTCACATCGAGGCAGAAGTACTGAAAATGGCAGGCTTCTTTCCAAGCTAATGAGCTGTAGGTATCTCTGAGCTCTGGGCCTCCTGAAATAAGAAATCTTTCAAATCAAGGCCCATACAGTACCCAGGTACTTGAACCATGTTGCTCTCCCAAACTCTGAGATACTCAACTTTATCTCTAAAACTATTGAACTTCTTTTTTTTTCCCAAATGTAGCTTGGTTTGTAGCTCTTACACACTACACTGATGTGCGTCACATAACACCATAAATAGCTACAAAGTTAGGTAACCAGAACTAACACTTAGCATAAAAAAAGTCCTGGAGTTATTTGTCTCCACATCTCCGCAACACCTCCCTTGCAATTTCATACACTTGAACATCTGTGTTTTCCTTTAGCTAAGGAATAAATTCCACCCAGATTACATAAAATTGTCTTTATAAAAAGATCTTCATGCAATACATCCAAGTCGGGACACCATATGGTATTTTGGGGCTGACCAAAATGGACGATCATTAACTGCGCATTATTCTGGCTTTGGAGTATTTTTCCACATTAACATTTCCTCAATTAGGTCTTTTCTTAGGAAATACAACATTTCTTGTAAAAATAATACAATACACCTAAGAATGAAAAGTTGTACCTTTCTCTTATCACATATGGCAATAACTTTGTAATTAAAGCAATCATAATTTTTCATCTGTTACAAGTTATTCACCCTCATATTCAGCGCACTGAACTACAAATCCACATAGCATTTTTTTCTTTCAAATGTTCATCAAAATGTATAAAAATACATGTTAATTCCTGCAAAGCAGACTACAACAACAGGTCCAAATGAAAACATTGGTAAGGTCCGTTTCTTCAATCACTATTTATAGGAATAATCCTTATCTGGTCAATAAAACTAACTGCAAATGAGAATCTTGCTTTATGTATCATGAGAATATGTAAATTGGGCACCAAACATTTGTGTTTTTCAAAGGAATACAATGTTCTGGATGATGCACGTCAATGAAAACTATACTAAATTGAACAATTGCATAATAACTCAAGAAAACTCAAGCTCATTCAATAGTGTA
This sequence comes from Rhinoptilus africanus, assembly GCA_013400135.1. Lineage (NCBI taxonomy): Eukaryota > Metazoa > Chordata > Aves > Charadriiformes > Glareolidae > Rhinoptilus > Rhinoptilus africanus. The sequence continues at coordinate 213,728 of VXBO01011672.1, read as the reverse complement.
GGGCAAGGAAATCTCACTTGGGCAGTCCATGGGGAAGGTGGTGAAGTTCTACCTGCGCAAGTTAGTTTTATACCGTGCTTGTACAACAGCGGCGTTAAAGTGGTGGTAGTATCAGTAGTATCTTCTATTAGAATAAAATATTAGAATAAAATTTTACATTTCTAGATGTATAGAGAGGACTTCACCCTTAAGATTGTTAACCATGCCAAAACTAGGGTTAGCTAAGTTTTTTATAAATAGTTGGTTTTATAGTTTTTAAAAACGGGTACTTAAGGCACAGAAGCCATGAGGAACATAGCCTTTCTGTATCAAAAAGGACTGTTAAAACAAAGCTTGTTCATGATCTCATCGCAATTGTTTCTGTTTGTACAACACAAATGTTTTGAATGGCTAAAAAATGGCTAAAAAGTATGAACTGCCATGATCCAGTAAAAAGCAATGGAACTGGGGAGGTGTGCTGAGGTGCCACTCAGAGGAAGGGGAGCAGCCTATACAATGGCTGGAAAAGGGAACATGCCTTCCATGGGAAGCGTTAAATGCAACCCTGTTCACACTGGGAGGTAAGACCGACTAACACCAGCTATGCCAGCACACACTCAGACGCTATCTAAAGGTATGATCATCCTGTCTTCAATGGAACCACCTGTGTGCGTAGGATTTAGCTTTATGCATCTCTCTCTTCAAATGCATTCATTTGTCTCTGCTACATTACAGACATGAAAGGCACCTTCGCAACCAAAACTTAAAAGAGCTCAGAGTAAAAAGTTATCAGTGTCTTAACTAACCGAAGCAAGAACAAGACCTTTGGACAAACTAGCCAAAGGCTAACCTCCCTACCTTGAGAAGAACCAAGAGACTTTACAATTATCAGAGTTTTGACTGTACGTTCCAATTCACAGGGTTTTGTTTTCAAGACTTGATTCCTAACTCTGTTAAGGCATTAGTTTCAACCGGGGCTTGTAATATTGCCTTATATCACCACATAATTTCTTAGCGAATAGCTAAGCCAAATAGCGAACTTTGCGACTCAAATAATTTTCTGCTTGAAGTAGTGAGGAGAAGCATTGTAATGTGCCGCACCTCCATAGGGCTGGTGTCACAGCTCCATATAATGGGACCGTATGGAAGTTTATACCTGTTGTGTTTAATAAGAACCGTATGTTAATGGGAGACATCTATACAGGCACTATTGAGTAGCAGAGAAACTGTCATCAACTGATTGCTCTCACAGTCCATAGATTTCCACGTGTAACAGCAATATCTTGAGAAAACCAATAAATTATTTAAAGCAAAATCTTCAACCTCTCTTTGCCAAAATAAGTATTTAAAATGTCTGTTTTCTTATATCATCTGAAATGAGAAAAAAACTCATTTATATTCAAAGAATGAAGCAACTTCAGTGTTTCTAAAGGGGATGTTTCTGCAGTGATATGGGCATTGATGAACTGATATCAATAATTTGAGCAAGACAATACTGTTACAGTTAACAGGGAAAACACAATTTCGCTTATCTACAACACTTCCTCTATAAAGCAAGAGACTGTAATATGAAGCAATATGCTCCTATTACCCACGCTCACTGTCGCCACTTATTGTTCTTTTTAGGGATTTGTGTTTAAGAAAATTTACAAAGAATCATTCTCCTACTTGCATAATAAAACCAGAATATATTTCAGTCCTAATGAAGTATGTTCATAAAGAACAGACCAAACGCTGATTCACCAGAGTTCTCCAATATACGCTCATTAAACTGACATAATTTAAAAAAAAAAAAAAACCAAACTTTTAAGATTGTACTCTTTAAGCTGTGGATAAAGTTTTCTTGTGACCTCCAGCAGGATGAATCCCTAAACTCCCCTGGCACCGCAGTTGTGATACGTACAGAGCACAGCCGGGGGCATTCACCTCTACCTCTGGGAGTCTGGGGATCCACAGCCCCTTTCAGGAATGCTCGGCACCAAAATGAAGGGCTATAAAGTGTACTGATATGCTGAAAATTAACAAGAAGGGCCTTAGTCATGCAAATACACATTGTGGTTTGGGGCTTAAATAGCCAAAATAGTTTATTAAGTTGGAAGAGTTTAACCTTTTTTTTTCCAGAACTCTCTCGTGTTCTTAACTCTTGTAGGTATTTTGCAAGCAGCATTTTTATTTCTAAGATATCTAAATCCCATTGCAGGCTACTTTTTCTTGTTTATCCAGATAGCCTTTTTTTAAGGTCACACACAGTTAGTAATACTTCTGTGCCGGTGATACCACTGGTAAGTACTCAGGGCTCTTTCTCATTGGAATCCATAAATGTTCGTATAAGCGGCTCCTGCTGGTAACCAAAATCTGTGCTCACTCTGAAATTTCTGTCCCGTACTATCATTTCTGAAAGCAGGAGCAATGTTACGGATAAAATTTTGGACATGAGAAGTGTTAATCATTACGATCATATGGTCCTCCTAAGAAGCTGATATAAATAATCCCAAACCGACCGAATTGTTTTCTTCCTCTCAGTGTTTTTTTTTAAAGCTGAAATTTTGAAATGACAACGCAAGGGTAAAATCCTGCAAATGGAGATATAAGGCTTCAAACCCCAACTTTTAAATGAGTTTAGTGGTTTGTTTGTTTTTCTGATTTCTTTTTTATTTTAGCAAATATGTAGCTAACATTCCGAGCTATGCCGATGATAAATGCCATTTGCATCAAATACAGAGGCATCAGGAACTCCACAGTTAAGGCAATGCTGGCAGAAACCCATTTGAATGAATAACAGATCTCCTAAAAACCCACACCAATTTTCTTTCAGAGCCATATAAACGTTGTAATCGCTATTTATATGTCTTTGCTTAGATTGCAGCAATAACCTGCAAGCATTTTCATGCCCTCCTTAAAGAATGGCATCTTTTTCAAACAGGGATGTCAGATGCGAGAGCTGAGAGTTTTCCCCGTGTTGAGAGTGACTCGGAAGACCTGGAGGTGTGGGAATCCTTCAAGGCAGCGCGATGCCCACTTTCTTTTTTTGCTGGTGAGCGTTATTTCTCATGATCATGTAAGTAGTGGTGCCAAGACAATTTTCACTTCAAAATTCAAACTATTTTGTCATTTCGGGCATGATTTTCAGATCTCTGATGTTTGCATAAAAGGTGGCAGTATTGTTGAATTAGAAGGGGGGGGGGGGGGGG